>CP045892.1:7966984-8164376 GCA_013387185.1 Caligus rogercresseyi | reverse complement strand
TTCAATGTTGTAAGTTTTACCCTGGGAGAAGTGTTACAAACCAGGGAGTTCCTTGAGATACAGGGCAAAGGAGCACTAGTTGCCCCCACGAAGGTCTGATAACGAGACCTCAAGTGCATAATCGTTAGGTTACTGCAGAGTTTCTCATCCCCATACTAAAGGGAGATCTTGGAATCATTAACGTTCCTCCAGTTACCTCGTCCCTCACCACCTTACAAAAACCAACAAGAAGCAGTGAGGTCATGTGATATCAGGGCCCGATTGTTATGGCCCGAAGAGAATCGGTCAAACAGAGGCCCTTTATCCCAGATCTGAACCTTGGTGACACTTTCATACTTCGGAAGTTGAGCATCTGCTTCGACGACGAGTTTAGAAAGGGCATGAGGTAGCAGAACTGCCGAAGTTGACCAACGCAAGAAATCAGTGAAGCATTGTAAGCATCATTATCGCAGACGGAGGCAATATATTTTCATAATAAAAAATAGACATCAAATCCATATTTTCTCAGTTAAAGAGGTAATATTAGAATTACTTTTTAAATTTTACATCTTAAACTTTTTCCTGGATGTTAATGAAAATTAATGAAAATATAATTTTTTTTTTATTCACTTAACTGTTCACCATCATAAAAACAATGCTAATACGTAAAAAAATACATGAATAAACATTATAGTTTAAAATTTTAGCATAATGGGCGAACATACATATAGAAAATCCGAAATTAAAATGTGGGCATATAAATCATCATAGCATGTTAAATATCATTAAAAAAATTACATATAGGAAAAACAGGGCCAAACAAACAAAATTAAAACACCGGGAAAGCTATGATTTTACTTTTCTAAAATTTTTAACAAGGGATTTTAGAAGCTTTTCTAAACAGTGAGATTTAAAAGGGTAATATTTGATAGAGTCTGCTGCGAACGTCCATGTGGATCCACACGATGAGGGAATCTTCAGAGAGAAGGCAGCATATCTGGCTGCTGCCGCTAGCAAAATTCCTCTTATCTCTCCAGGTCGAATCGGTTCATCCACAGTTAGCTTTTTCGCAATTAACGCCTTGGCATTGAGGAGTGCAAATTCGATGGCCTTAGATTTCGGTGGTGAAGCCTTGTTCCTCACCGACAAACCAAAAAGAAGCACGGCTCTAAGGTATTTTGGGTCCTTGTTTTCCAACCCTTGGATATTGAGAGATAACAACATCCTCAAGGGAAGGATGACTGGACACTCCACGAAGGCATGGACCGTACTATTATAAATCCTTCCACAATCCTTGCACGGTCGATAGAACCTCAACAATCCGGCTGAAATCTGGAATTGGGCTGTGAATTTGTTCCCGTCGTTAATGTTACTCAGAGAAGTCAAAATCTTCCTATTCGTGTTTGGGGGTAAGTCCAAAGAGTTTGTCAGATCCATGCATATTTGCTCTGAATTTTTTGATTCACCCCTAAAGGTAGTCATTTTCAGGTGCCACGGTTTTGGCAGAATATGTTTCTTGGAATTTCGGAGGAGCGGAAAGAAGAATCTTCCATCGGCAAAAGGAGTGTCTGGACTTATATCATGCAACAATATAATGTTTTTTTCAAGAGCCATATTTTCTAGGATGGATGGACAGTCTAAATTCTTAAAATAATGAGGTTTATGAATATTCTGTCTGATGACGTCAAGGGTTGTGTCGCTGCAGTAAGATGGAGTGTAATTCCACAGTACTCGTTGAGCAGCCCCCCACACCGGAGAAATATTCGACGTTATATCATTGGATAGATCCGTCCCGAACAATAAACGTATGATGAGACTTCCAGATGAAGCAGTTCTTCTCCATTCTACTGAGGAATTCTTGGTAAGGTCCACAAACACTTTAACATATATTTTTGGGATAACTCTACAAAGAAGAGATAATCCCCCTCCCACGCTCGCCCTGGGACGCTTAACAGCTCCAAGGTAAGACTTGTGGAAAAGACAATGAAGCCATGAGTCTTCTTCTACCATGAACTTCTCAGCTAGGACAGGAGAGGCCGTTGCCTTATACAAAATTAAAGGAACGACCCTTAAATTGTAAAGGTCTATCCTCTTCTGCAGGTTCAAACTTCTCCATCTTTTAATGTTTTTGTGGACCACTGAGTTCACTTTAGTCCAATTGGAGGAGTCAACACCATAACTGCTCCAGGTTATCCCCAAAATATCAATCAACCTATTTATTTGGTAATCTTTTATTTGATGTTTATCTTCCGGAACCCAGTCTCCAAGCGGCAAAATAGAAGATTTACTAGGGTTTATGGATAAACCAGAGCGCTCGCCAAATTTTTCAAAGCAATCCAAAAGTATACCAATCCTTTTGATTAGTTGGCGTTCGGAATTCGCTTCGACGAACAGAGTTACGTCATCTGCATAGAGATCCATGAGATGTGCCACTCCTTCAAATCGAATTCCGAAACCCCCGTACTTCCTTTGTATCCTTAAAACAAGATCATCTATGGCCGCAATAAACAATAAAGGAGCCGTGGGACATCCCTGCCGACAACTCTTCTTCAGTTCAATTGGCCTACTTTCCATTCCATTAACTGTAATTGTAGACGACCCGTTTAAAAGAAGCGCTCTTACAGGATTAAAGAAACGTTTGGGAATCATTTTTTTGATCATTTTGAGAATATGTACATGATTGACCGAATCAAATGCTTTGGCGAAATCTACTGCTATAATCGCTCCATATTTCCCCCTTTCTCTTACCGAATCTATAGCAGCCTGAATGTTTCTTGACACGTCAAATATTTTCCTTTGTCTGAGGAATCCTTTTTGAGACCCACCAATTTTTTGATTCAGAAAGGGTTCAATTTGTTGAGCTAGAACTCCAGAGAGTATTCTATAAGCAATGCTCATAATTGTTATTGGCCTCCAATGGTTAAAAGATGTCCCATCACCCTTCTTTGGAATCAGAGCTATTCTTCCCTTATTCAAGGCCTTGGGCATTTTTCCTGATCTTTCCATTGAGATGCCAATTTTAGACAGAAAGGGGGTAACTTCCTTTGAACATTTGATGAACAGCTCTCCGACGATCCCGTCAGGCCCAGCTGCTTTGTTTTTCTTGAGGTTCGTCACTATGTATTTTTCAATATTGCTTTCAGTATAAATGGAGCCTTCATGAGAGCATTTTCTTCTCTTTTTAGGAAAATAATCCCTATTTGCTTCCACAATTTTTTGAAAGTTAGAACGGAAATGTTCCAAAATATCCTGAGATTTGGACAGTATTTTCCCCTCGTGCACTATTCTTTTTATCTCAGTAGCTGATAGATGTTTCTCCGGGGGGAGGTATTTGTATCGCGCATTGTTGTCCTGTTCTTTGTCAACTTTGTTCGACATTTCTGCTTCCGCTATGTCTGACAAACGAAAAGACACAGCAGTCTCGGTTGCAACCATTTTGGAAAAAGGTGAATCTGAGTTTAAAATTTTATCCAAATCCCCCTGAAATTCATTTTTTTTATTCTTTTTATCCCACAAGAATTTTTGTGTGGAGAATTTTATAACACCCACTAAAACATTCAAAGCTTTTTCGGAAGACATATTCATGGTGAAACCAGAAGAAAGTTTATTCTTTATTTTTTTAATATAAGCGTCCTCCTTTATTAATGATCTTGGCACTATAAATCGTGGGTGATGCTTAAGACATTGAATTTCCACCTCTATCATTTTGTGATCAGAAAGGGGTTCTGGCCTGTATAAAATACTTTTTATCGATTTTGATAAATGACCAGAAACAAAAGCGTGGTCAATACGGGACTCTAACGAACCTCTTTTCCAAGAAAATTCGCCTTGAAGATTAAACTTCTTCATAATGTCGATCAGATTAAATTGAAGAATTAGTTGCTTTAGAATGCTTTCATTAGGATGTCGCTTCTGAAAATTGTCCAAATCTACATTAAGATCACCAATCATAAGAAACGGGGTAGGATCCTTTAATTGGTTGTTGATGATAGATTGATAAAATGAGGTGGAACGGATATTTGGTCCATAAGCATTGATTATAGAGAAAGAGAGATTATTTAATTGAATACGAACTTTATTCCAGTGACTTTTTCCACTATAACTTTTAATAAGCTCTGCTTTGTTGGCCTTTCTTGTGACGAGGGTAAGGACTCCTCTCTTGTTATCATCACCCGTAAAGAAACTAAAGAAATTTCTGGGGAGGCAAAAATTGCAGTTTGAAGAACAGGTAGCAGAGACCGCCGATTTAATTTCCTGCAGACAAATTACCTCAGGATCAAGAGATAACAAATGTTTCATCAGAGCATGTCTTTTTTTCTGTCTTTTCCTCCTCCGCAGTTTAGAGAGAGTATTCGACTTCGACCTAAGCTCTCTTTGAATGTTAAAGACTCGTGGGGACAGAAATAGTCTTCAATTGAAGTTTGAAGGTATCTGGGAGAGTTGTAAGAGAGTTGTCCTCGAACCATTAAAGTAAAAAGGAGAGGAAATATCACAATAAGTTTAAAACTTAGATTTTAGGGCATTTTAATTGAGCTTTTTCTTTGTCTGGGGAATTTTCTGAAGCAGGCCTGTTTCTCTTTCCAGTGGATTGAGAACGAGTTCGATAAGGAAGTATATCCTCATTAGAAAGAGACGGCTTTAATGTCAAATTTAGTTTTTGAGAGATGCCATTTTTTTCATTTGTATAGTCGTTGAGGACTCACTATATCCCTCCACTGTAGAACCTCCCACAGGTGGATCCAGGCTACTCTCGTTTGGATGAATAGAGCAATCTTCTACAACCGATGCAATTTCACTCAATCCATTCCCAGGCCCATCGCCTACCTGGGCCTTCTCATTTATTGATTCAAGAGAGAAAGGAAGGCTGATCCCCAATTCTAAGGCAGAATCCCCTCAATAATTTGTTTTTCTTATGAGGAGTTCTCACCTCTAATTGAAGTGTCGACTTCATTTTCTTCACCACTCATATCAATGCAAGGAGAAGCCTCCATGCTAACATGAGAATCAATGTTGGATGTGGGTTTGTCTTGAATTATTGGTTCACTTACGGTCTCCTTCTCCGTTGTATTATTTAAAGAAAAAGAATCTTTACGCTCCTCGAGGAAGTTTTTAAAGATCTTTCGTACTCAAAAGTCTTTACCCTTTTCTGTTCACAAAACTGCTTTATGTGACCGAAGCAAAAGCATCGCTGGCACTGTAACTTGACCCCTGAAAATTTCAATTTTATAAGGACTCCTTGAAAGACAATTATCTGAGGGACTGTAGAAGGGTCTGCTCTCATTTCAATAATATAATCCCCGTCTCTCCACTGTTCTTTATAGCTTTTGTATTTCTCCTCGGCTTTTTATCCGATGGGTTTCCCTTTGGGTAATGATGAACGACGTCACCAAAAGCCTTCATCCATTCCACAAGCTTCCCTTCATCCACACGTTTAAACGTATTGGACAAAGTAATTTTCATATTTTTCTTTCTGTCAACAAGGATATTATTAATTCCTTTGATCTTACAAATAAGCTCTTCTTCAGCTCCCGCTGTATTAATTGTTTTAATTAACTGTTGCCTTTTCAATTCATCAAGCCTGTTCCTCACATCTATGGGGAATTTAGAATAGAGACAAGCTTGACCCCCACCGAAATTAGGATTAGCTCCTGCTATCTCATGCTCCCTAAATCCGAATCCCATGGCCAAGTCATAGATATCTATGTGTTTCAAATTAGTTGCTTTGGACAATTTCCCATCTTTGTCTTCAAAAATAAAAACAAAAGTTTCCCATTTAAATTGAAACCAAGTTTCATATGTGGTTCTGTACCTTTCAAGGTACCTTCTTTGTTGCTCTTTACAACATTGGAGTATTGTCTCCCATCCATAAATGAAGAAGAGGGACGTAAATCATCCGGGGGTTTGTCAGGAGGGTTGCGAGACATGTCTCACTAAAAAGTTCCGATGTTTAATGGATAAACAACCCTCACGAGGGAGATAAACAAAGGAGTCAAATTTCTTACTGCAGATCCAAGGTCACGTCTTCGATCCAGGAAGAAGGGGAGCTCCGGTCAGTACAAGTCCAAAAAAAGGACTCGAAAAGAGGGTGAGCGCACTTAAGAAGCTTTTTAAGTTAATAAAAATATCAAAATGCACTTATAACCTCTTTAACACAAATTAATTCTGAGAGATATAGGAAGAGCGTGTTCACTCTATAATATTAATTTATGCTATTTAATCCAATCAAAAAGATATTTCCACATAAAACTTAGTATATGTACGAGTAGTGTGAAAATAAGCTATTTTTAGGTGGTGATATATTTTTTTGTCCGGTAAAAATTATATTTTATCGTGTATTTTTCGGATTTAACATCAGTCTGGATTTTAAGTACACTAGCCAAAACCCGCATAATAAAGAATAGAATAATACATAACTAGCACTGAAGTAGGAGTCTTATTTGGGAGGAAATTATTTTTACATGTCCGCCGCATACACATAAGCAGGAAATGACCGGGACACTTTTTTTCGCCGGGACCCGGGCCGGGACTTAAATTTTTCAATTCGGGCCGGACAAAAACCAGGCCGGGACTTCAGTATATTTTCATTCCTTCGTCACTCAAAAAACAGCCGGGTACCCGGTCGTTTCCTACACATAAGTAATACCTTGAAAGCCCATGAAAATTAATTAGAGAGCTGAATAAGTGTTTGGTTTAATAACGTTACATGCTATTAACGATGTGGTACGTATGTTACACAATTCGCATGGAAAAACTGATACTAATAATCTAAAAAATGAGGTATATATGTTTACCTTCATTGACAGTCAATATTTTTATTTTAAGATTGAAGGCACTTGAAAAAGAGATCAAGGACAGAAATAACCTAATTATAAATGAACTACAATGTATTTGTGTGAATTATTTCACTGCTACTTAAATATGCACGATATACAAGGATATATCCTTCGGTTTTACCTGACAATCATATGGGCAATTAAGCAGGCTTTGTTTTATACGACTCCCTGCTTGTCTCATAATCATATAATTAGGAAAATTTAATCAAACGTAACAATATACTATCAAAGATATAAATACTTTATTTTTGTGTAAGGATTTAAACTTTATTTTTAGATATGAAATAAAATTTGCCTATATCCGCAGAATTAGTCCAATCTTTGCAAAGGCATGCCGTAAGATTCGCATTCTTTGACGTTTCATCTCAAGAAAGAAGGAGTTATAAATGTATAAAACTATTTTTATTATAAGACTTTAATGAGATTATGTGAAATTACATATAAAAATATCCAGATAAAAAATTGTATTTTGAATTATTACAGGAAAGAAAAAGTCATCCCACATTAATCAACAATAATTAACAAAGAAGGAAAACACTTAAAACAATAAATTATAGTCATATAACACTAAGTGATAAAACAACATAATCTTTTGTAAAAACATAAAAGTATGATTTTGATCGGACCCTGCATTTTCAAATTTCACAAGGTCCCCTGCAAAATTCCAACGCTCAGCCGAAGTCCCAGGAATCTAGATGCTGAATGCGGAATAGCAAGCAGCCCCTGACAACATAATCATTCTCAGATCATCTTCTTTGACAAGATATCCTGTGGCCCAGCGCTCCGCCAATAGGATTTTACAGCGAGAAGGAGCGAACTCCATCCCTTCGAATATTCAAAGTAAGACCGAAGATAATTACTGGAGAAATATGAGTTTCTTTGATGTGTTTGATATTTAAACTGATGAAAATTCACACAATTTTGAGTATGGGACATCGATATGAGCATGGATGATTGAGTTGTATAACTTTATACAGTCCTTACAAGGGGTGAAAAAGAATACAATCCGTTGAATATTTGGAACTAGGCTATAAAACGCTTTCCAGAAACAATTTTTGAAAAGGAGGACAATATTCTACTCTTCCAGCAATTTAGTAATTTTAGAGCTTTCAAGTAGTAAACTGAAATTTTATCTGCTTTTTATCTTGCGTAAGGTTCAAAACTCATCTTCAAATGGGAGGGGATAGGAACAAGATGATGTCCTCTTTTTAGCGGAAGGAGGAACTCTCATACAGTTGAAAGTTTATTTTTCTGAGAGATCATGAAGAGAAATCACGTTTGAGGAAATCGTCATTTTTCCTATTTTTATGTTGTGTCCCAATTTGTAAAATAATTGTTTGTGAATATTTCATCCAATGATGGATAATGGCAAAAACTTGGGTTTCCATTCCACAGAGTCCTCTGAATCGTAGCAAAGACATGTTATATTATATTTTCTATAAACCATTTTTCTAGCCGGGAACTTTCCTCTCGAATAGCTTTTTCAGCGAGCCAAGGAATGGTGGAAGCTTAGTAAAGGATTGAGGGTACTATAAGATAGTTATGCGGCTCTACTCTATTTTAAGTTGAATTTCCTCCATCTGGGAATATTATAGCTGATGATGTTACAGATACTGTTCCAAGACACTCTTCCTTCCTCAAAAAATGTAAAAGATTTTCACACTGTATTGCAATTCACGTCGGTAATCTTGTCCTAGAATCGATGTACCATTTTCCAAATAGTAATATAATCATCTTCTTAGAGTTGACAAGTAGTCCACGACTATTTCTCAAAAGATTTAAGAAAAATTAATATGATTTGTAGTCGTTTAAACTAGCTGGACTTCAGTAATATAATTCTTTCTTTGTACTTTGTTATGTCATCAGCATAAATGTCTACAATGTGTTTTAACGACCCTAAGCTCACTCCAAAACCAATATACTTTTTTGACAGTGGTGTTATTTAGCTCGCAAAAAGAAGTGGAACAGAAGGGCATCCCTAGCGACAACTCCTATTATCTCAATTAAACAAATCGTTGACACGTCTAAGCATCAATCCGTCTAAAAATATTTGTTTCTAACCCAAGGCTTTTTTGAGCACTCAAATCCTCACCTACATTCTTTCAACCCATCGAAAAACCAGATGCTGTGGGCAGGTCCACTTTGTCGAGACAATGTGTCCATTGAGAGAATTATCTTTTAATGGGAGAAATAGAAAATCTGAGCATGATATTCGACCCCAAACTTTGACTCAGAAAATCATCAGTCGACCAATCAAGTCAGATATCTGATGGTTGGCAAGGTGGGATATCTTCATTTCAACCATGGTGGAATATAGCTATATACGCGACACATATAAGTTGTACATATACAATGAGAGAGCCAGGTGATTCATCAACACAAAGTGATTATCAAGGACTGCATTGACAACCCTATATTCGACTACTTGATAAGTGCCAACTGACTCACTTCTCGAGCTATAATCACTAATTCGTGGAGAGCGTTTTAAATGGAGAAAACAATCCCCTTGTAGTCCTATTTGGTGAGTCTAGTAACTATAAGACGTTCACAAGGTCAGCAATGAATGAACTTATTTCTCCACCTCTGCCGAAACTCACATTATTCTTCATATGGACCGCATATAATGCTCGGAATAGTTTTCCAGAGCTTTGCGAAACAAAATAACTGTAGATTTTTTATGGGTCCTTTATATAAAATAATTGAATGTAATATAAATATACAAAAGAAAACAAATAAAAATACTTAGAGGGGCTGTGATAATCTAGTCACAAATAAACATTTTAGTTTAATATCATTCCAGCATCACATAATTAAAATCTAAAAGTTTTCTTGTCACTTTGAAATAAATATTATAAAGTAGTTATTTGTAGAAATTATTTTGATTGGAAGTATATACATATAAATGAAAATGATTCGTATAAAAGCCTTTTAGGAAAATACATACATTTAGACACTAAAAATATAACAACTCTTTTCTAAAGGGAAACACTTCCTTTGAGAAAAAAATCTCATTTCTAAAATCATACATACTCTAACCGAGTGAAGTTACGTGAATATCAATTGCCTGAAGCTTACTTTTGCTGCATTTTAAGGTATAGTGCCATTCAAGAATACAGTTACTTACCATTTAATATGCATTTTTAGTTTCAAGGACAATGAAATATCTGACATTTTTGAAATAAGGAAGCTCGTTCCGGACATTTTGCATTATATATAACAAGTAAATCGTTCTCAACAATAAAAAGCCATGAATAATTCCTTACCTTGACAACTGCGATAAGGATAAGGTGATAATTTCGAATATTTAGCCATTACAGAGCTAATAAACACAATAAAAACATATCTGTTACAAAGAAAAGTATTCAACTCTTCACACTTTTAGAAATATTTGATTGTTTTCGCTCTTTTATCTAAAAATTATAAACTAAAACACAAAAATATTTTTACTCCTCTACAATTTTTTTGGCAGTTTGACTTTTAAATATTATTTTTAGAACTTATTATATTAAATATATTAACCCCGAGCTACAAATTATAGACGTTGTACTTTCAAATATTAAAAAAATCAACAATTAACAATTGGCTCACCAAGTTTTTTTTTGATTTATTAGTTTAATATTAATTTATTTTTCGACAGAATATCGATTATTCTAATTCAATTCGGAGGGATAAGTTTTAGCAGTATTTGTAGTACTATTGTAATCTCATAAATTGGAAACATAAGTTTTTTGGTTGAATTAGCTAAAATAGACGTTTTTAACTTAGTAATTATAATATCAAACATCTCTTATTTGATTCTGGTTGCAAAAAAGATAATAAAAATGCAGAAAAATATGCTTTCGATGTACCTCCACAGAAGAAGTAGTATAAAACTACAATAAATAATACGGTTTTAAGCGCTCCCAGTACTGTGTTTATTAGGTTGATACCGTTTCTTACGAAATATATATTTACTTTTTTTTTGTAGCCATACTTATGTAAGTAATCAAATGCACTTCAAAGGAAGACTCCTAGCTCCGAGGTAGGGGGACAGGGTTTTATATAAGGCTGTCGCTAAGACCATGTAATATATTCATCCCCCCCCCCCCCCCTCTCTTCGTAATTTATTTATTTGACATTTTAATTCAAACGGTTGAATATCAAGTAGTATACGCTCTCTCTCTATATATATATATCGATTTATCTCCTCCCCCAACATACTTTTAAAAATCTGTCCTCTAAGCATTGGAACTTTCAATCACTTGCATGCATGTTGCATTGATTGATTCTATTGATATTATTAACTTTGTATACATCATGACTATTTATTATTATTATACATTTATGAGATATTGGCCACTGTCATTAAGCATTGTGAAGGCAGTCAAAACATTGATCAATATAATAACTAGAGATTGAGAAAAGGTGGTGTTTTGTGAGCTGTGATTGGTTGAAAGAAAAGGAGAGGGAATATTTAAAAAAGAGTTATTCACTGGCGTTGGCTGTTGAGGAGTGAATCTCTGGTGTTCAGAGAGAAGGAATTCTTCCTTAAGGATACTAACTGTCTCTCTTTCAGTGGCCTAACTCCATGACGTCATCCTTTGAAGAGATTCCTCCCTTCCACATATTCATACCATAGGGGTATAAAGACATAATGGATTATTGGATTCTTCAGAAGAATACGTCATATAGCCCAATATAAACAAATATTTCTATCTCTACGACCAGTAGACCTCCCAAAAAAACCACTGTTAGAAATCGGACGTCACGGGTTCAAAGGTTTCGTTATGAAGCAAAACTTTTCGGTTATTACTTATTTTGAAAAAAACTAATTTTACAAAATTTAGCTATGATCATATGATGACTTTGTTTTTTTTTTGCAAATTTTCGTCAAATAATATTTAGTGCCAATAAATGAACATAAGTGCTGACGCACCAACCATTTTTTAAATAACAGCTCCTACTAGGGTTCTTTATAGTTTCAGGAAGGAAAAAGAAAGAGAGGGTACTCAAGTGATGTTTTTAAGTTATCTTTTAAATACAATACAATAACCATTTAATCTTATTTCATCAAAACCTGTTTTTATTTATAAACACGTGATTTAAACACCGTATCAGATTCAATTTCACTCTTTGATCTATCAGTCAAGTGCCTTTAACATAAAATGGAAACTCGGACACTGAAGAAGTGCTTAAGCGAGGCACTGGGTATTGGTTATACTCTAGAAATTTTCAAACCAGGTCCATTCCCGTTAACCGAAGAGGTGATACGGTACTTGTACTTTCATCTTTGGCCTTTGGGTAGACCGGACGCGCAGCTAGCTGCCCGTAGCACTGCCGATTCCCTACTTCGTCTCTGGGCACCGTCTTATTTGCCACTCATGGTGAGGAAAAAATTAATTAAGAAGCTCCATCGCCTCCATGATCTATTTCGTGGGGTGGTGGATTCACTACGACGGAAGCGAAAAAACGCCGAGGAAAAGAAGGAGCTCTTTCTCAAGGAATTGCAAACTCGTTTCGATGTCAGTGCCGAAAGTGCTTTGGAAATCATCGAAGCCGACAAAACTCTTAGCCGGGTAAACATTCCTTTAATAATTGTAATAAGCTATGATAATTTACCAAAGAATAACAAGAATTTTTATACCAAATGCCACCACCTATATCTCATTGAGCGTTTCTACCTTCAGCTTACAAACATCCATCCAACCTTCTTGGAGCTCCTGGTCACACAATGGGCTTCTGATTCAACATTCATTGAGTTAAGCGGCATCGTCACCTCTCTTCAAGTTGTCAATGACGCGGCAGAGAGGGCCGTCAAGTTCGGGTCTGACTTTACTAAAGTGCTGACCATGAGCGAGAAACAGCGTCAGAACATTCTTCAGGCTGTTGAACTTTCACGTCGTGCGTTTCCTCACGCAACCCAAAAGTGTTTCAATCGTGTCAACGCTACCAGCTCTGTGATTGAGCTGATGGTATCGTCTGGTTATGACGCCCGTTAGATTCATTTACGGAATTCATATTTCAATCCATAATTTTGTGATTGTCAAATATGAGCATATATATATAATATTATATATATATATAATATATTATATATATAATATATTATATATATAATATATATTATATATATATATATATATAAATATTATATATATATTATATAATATATGTTGAACAAAATGTCTATTGGCGAATTCACGAGATTACCATAATGACATATCCATTGAAAAACTGTATTTTGAGAAAAACAAAAATTAAAAGAATTGGTATCAATACTGATGAAAGGGATTCAGAGGGAGTAGATTGGGATTCGATGGGGAAAATTTACTATCATTAGTCGTTTTAAAAACGTAATAAAAAGATAACTTAAAACATCAACATGAGTACCCTCTTTTTCTTTTCCTTCTTGAAACTATAAAGAACCCTAGTAGGAGCTGTTATTTAAAAAATGGTTGGTGCGTCAGCACTTATGTTCATTTATTGGCACTAAATATTATTTGACGAAAATTTGCAAAAAATAACAAAGTCATCATATGATCATGGCTAAATTTTGTAAAATTAGTTTTTTTCAAAATAAGTAATAACCGAAAAGTTTTGCTTCATAACGAAACCTTTGACACCAGTGACGTCCGATTTCTAAAATGCTAGAATTTTTTTATTTAGATACTCGTTTTCAGCATCCAAAAATGAACCAGAATCACTGGGTATATGTAAAGAACTAAAAAGTGGGTTTTTTTTGGGAGGTCTAACGACCAGCTTACGATGACGTAGTATAAACTACTTTGTTTATCTTGGAAAATGGCGACAGCTGAATGACGATGTTTCTCTGATATTGAAGGGAATCCGCTCTTTATATCTCTATAATGAATACTAATGATCTGATCATACTTAGCAATAAAGAATGTTATTTTGTTTGCTTGTATCTGCCGATTAATGGAACAAACTGCTAATAAATCATAGAATATATTAATTAATACTTAGTTTAATTAATTTTTGTAACGCTCCAAGTAAGTGTTTGCCGATAAATGCTTTTGGTGATTTATTAACACTTTATAATAAAAATCCGACCTATGTATGTAGATGTAGTAATTTAGTTTGCTGCTACATTTATGAGCAAAGAAAAGGTTTGAGTCTCCACAATGACAATATATCAAGGGATACTTCAAATGATTGAGAAAAGTCCTCTCACCTGTCATCTGATAAGGAAGTAGAATAGATGAAGATTAGGATAATTCTTGCAATCCATTGAGACAACATCAAATTAAAGAAATAACTTGCAGTATTCTAAAGACTGACGTGCCTCGGAGATCTCGAATTCGCAAGCAATATGATAGGAAAAATGCTTTTTCTCTATGCTCGAGAAGGCTTTAGGATCGCCATCAAAGAAAAAAGGTGTCCAATTCTTCCTTTCAAAAATGTTGTTTAAAGTTTGAAGAAGATGCGCTCTCTCACCCTTCTCAAACTATCTCTAAAGCAGTGATTCTCAACCTTTTAAAGCCGTGACCCTTCTATGAAATGTTCTAAAGGTCCGCAACCTCCTACTTCGTATTTAATGACGAGTTGACTAATAGTGTCCTCTCTCAAACGATGATTTACTATTTGTCGCCCTATGACATCCGGCCGGACACAACGTCCATTTTGTGCATTTATACTTTTCTAATTGCATTTCACAATCCTCAGAGATAATCTCGCGACCCTAAGGTTGAGAATGATTTCTTGAAAGGATGGGTAGAAAGCAAAAATAAAAAAATACTAGCTTTTAGAAACTGACTCCTAACTTCAGCAGAAAAGCGGCACTGGATATTCAGTGGTACACTTCAGGTCGGGAATTTAGGAAAAAGAGAGGAGAGAAAATGCCACTTATGCAAAACTGAGATTTAGACATCTTTTTTGGTCGTCTTGTGATAAGCTCCCCAAGATTCATCAGAAGAAAATGACATAATTCACTGGGGGACGCAATCCTAACGAGATTTTTTTATTGCTATTTATTTAGCTGAATGCGGTTTTTAATCAAGTTTTTCAGTATAATAAGACGTATTTATATAATTTAACGGTTAATATTACAATCAAATAGTCTCTTACATATTTTGAGCAAAATTTGATTTTGGACTTTTAAGTTTTCTTTCACGTTGATATTTTCTGCACTTCAATTAGATTTTAATTAGCTTGATTGGTCTCTTCATGGGTATCTTCAATTGACCCTAATTCATTTCATTAAACATTTTCGTATTTATCGTTGTTTTTAAAAATGCCAACAGAGACCAGAACCTCAAACAATATACGAGCCCTCGTATCATCTCTCGAGAAACATATATTCAGCCTGACATTCCGTGGACATACAATTCTACGCATTAACCGAGATGTTGAGGAAATCAGTAAGCCATTCTTTCCTAAATGCCCTCTCCGACTCACTTAAGTCAATGCGAAATTTGTAAAATTATGAGTCGATTTTTGAATACGTGAAGAGGGATCTTGTTTTAAATTATCTCTAGTTATTGTAGAATGTCTTATGAGACCCCCTTTTTTTATTCCACAGTTCATAAAAATATATACAAGCACAAAAAAAGACAATGTATATAAAACTAGAGTCATATATACACTCAGAGAGTGCAAACCTCCGCCGTCACGGGGTCCTTATGAGCCTTCCGAGGTGGATTTTTCACAACTGGGGCGGCGTAGAGGGACGGGGGAGGGTTCCCCTCGACGGAAATTCCGAGAGGAAGACGCTCCCGGCACCCGATTTCACAGCACAGCGACATCTATTGGCAGAGTAGAAAACTTGAAATATTTATTAGTATTTAGCTCATGTTGCATCTTAATTCTGTACTCAGAGATGTCAAAATTTAATCACTTGTTTCTTTTGGCATTTCCAACAACTCCACCAAGTTTCATCCGAATCTGTTCCGTACTTTTTGAGTTATCCTGCTGACAAACAAACCAACCAACAAACCAACGCCAGTGAAAACAATACTTCCTTCGGCGGAGGTAAATATTTAAAAACAATATATCACAATTAATTTTAGCGATAGGGTTATAATTATTTCAGTAAAATGTCAATTCATCTATACCCATATTCTTATTTGTTTTGTTGCCATTATATGAATCTATTTTGGTGATTACTCTAAGTCCACAATTTTTCAAACCAAAAATATTTTTGTGCGCTCATTGTCGAACCCACTTCCGGCTGGTGGGGGAAAGGACAAATCATCCTCCCCAACGATTATCTTGAGTCATAAAAAAACTTGTGTAAATTTGTTGATCATAAAGATAATTCGTAACTTCATAACACAATTTTCTTTCTTATCTAAATATGCTGATATGGTAGTTTTTTCAAACTCCCCATAAACGTCATTTTTCGACCAGTGCTGATTTTTCAATTTTTCATGTCGTATAGGCAGTAAGTGTCCAATGACCTTGACGAACAATAAAACAAAACCAAAGTAAACTATTTCATTGATAATGGATTGAAGCCACCTCAACAATCGTGAACTGCATTTCCCATAATCTACTTGTGGCAGCATATCCATTCTTACTCTTTGGCTTAAACAGTGGTAGTCGTTCTTCGACTACAAAGGCGATCAACTTTGGAGTCCTCAACGCAAAGGCCCTCATCGTGAAAAGAATTGACACGAATGAACCCCTTCATCCCTGGGAATTGAAGGCAATTTTTCTATCGGCTGCAGCAAGGTATGCTGCTTTAGACCTCAATATACCTTCCCTTTTCGACAATTCGGCAAGCGGGGAACATAGCATTTAGTAATGTTACTCTCGGCGCCATGAAAAATCTATTGCAGCAATATATTTTAATTCGTCATTCATAATATATAATTACTAACGTTTCACTATGAATGTAAACAAGATATAAACTTACTTGTTTTTATATAAACCTTGATACCAACAACACTTTTTAATTCATGCTTTTTCCTTTAAACCCATTCCTTACCAGAACAAGTCTCAAAGTGGTACTCTTATTCATACAAAGGAGTGTATTACAACTTTTATTTCCCTTTATAAATACATTACTGGTCCATGAAATAGCCGTCCAACTTTTCAAATAATGGAAGTATGTAATAAGTAATTTTCTTCACTCCGCCATTTGAATGAAATAACACTCTCAAATATTTTATGTAACTGTCTATACATAGGTGGTGTTAGCATGGTACTCTAATGCCAACATTAAAAATGTCCAAACTCTCCATGTACCATATAACTCGTTTTTGAACAAACCAACACAGAAAAAAATATATATATATATATCTCATCAGGATGAATACATCATCATTAAAAGGGGGGGTTCAGTGATAAGATAGGTGGACACTTTTTATATCCTTTTAGAATCTTCCTTGAGTGGAAATACTTATGACTATGTGTACGAGTGTTGAAGAACGAGTTTGATAGGAAGTCAGTCCAAGTATTTTTTATGGGTGGTTGTGAATGATTGGTAGGAGCATTTGTGTCCAATAGGATAGTTTTCATAAAAAGAAACACCTTTTTGTCGTCAGTGAACCGTTTTAATGATATTATGAACTCTAACGCCTGGAAATAGGACTTCCTCATAAGGAGAAAGAGGGAGGGTATGCTTTTATTGTAACAATTCATTTCAAATTAAGTTTGATATTTAGATGACTAAAGACTTTTCATTGTAAAAGATTATAAATTGCGTACTGAGAACCCCTTTGGGGATATAGCTAATCTATATTGAGTTTTGGCATGGTGTGGCTGATAACCGAGCTAAACAAATCATGAAATGTTTGTTTGTTGCAATAAACGAACGACATTTCCTATTTAGTACTTCAGTCGTTCCCAAAAATATTTTCCGCCTAATCAATGAAAAAATGCCCTCCTATCGATCATTGTCTCATAATGTGGGATGGCCCGTCTCCTCATAAAAAGGTTACTTTGACATTTCCCAGTCTTATCCTTCAAAATACCAATGCCTCAAGCTCCTTTAGGCATAATATCTATTTGTGATAATATAACGTTCTTGAATGCAATTATACTGACGCATTAGACAAAATATTGATATAACTTTATTGCTAAATGTTGTAGTTGCCTTATAAGTTAGCCGGAAACATAGTCCTGGGAGCAGTTTGGGCGATCAAGGAATGGCGTTAAAAGTCCATTCAAAACGTTTGTTTTTAATTTTTTACTTAATTACTTTCTTCTTAATAAATTGCTCTGATCTTTTAGTACTTTGTTTATTGCATATTTATACAAATCAATGGTCTATCTAATAAACAACAACTCAGGTAATTATATGAGAGATACCATGTGTAAATATTATTATATACCATTGGTATGTATGATCTGAATAATAAAATATTTATTTTTTAGCAAACAAATTATGCGCTATGAATATTTATTTAAAAATCTTATGACTTTATTTTAACAATGAGATAAATCATGGCTATTTTTTATTATTGTGTAAAACCTTCCGCTGGACAGAGCCGAGGAACTGAATTCATATAAGAACTTCCAAGTATTCTTCGAAGGTCTTAAGTTCGTCAATTATGACTAAAGATTCACTTTAATTCTGATTGTATATTTATTCGCTGCTAATTTCGATTTTGATATATTATAATCTTGCAGAAGATTTCTGGTGCTTCAAGGAGGTAACCTTACTAAGGTACATATTCGAGTTATGTCTTTGTGATCTAATACGATTGCGTTTCGAGGATGTTTAAATCAGAATTTTATTATTATTTTTTAAAACATCAACTCTAGCTCTTATACACTCTTAACTATTCTATTATCTCACCGTTATATGCATAGAAATAAATTAAATAAATTAGCAGTAAAGTTAAACTATTGATGACGTGTAAAACTTTTTTTGAACATCGCATTTTAAATCTTGTAAAGTGGCTTTTGATCTTTAATAAATATTTTTTAATTACTTGTTGTTTCTTATACATGTTACTTCTCTTTTCTAAGTAAGCATGCTTATAGATGCATTGCTTTTTATACAATAATTTCGGAATATATGGGAATACATATAATACCTCAACGAGAGTTGGAAATCACATTTCTTTGTGTAAAAACTATACATGAAAGTAGTAGTGTATCTAAGCCAAATCACAATAATATTGGCTCTTCAAATTACATATTGACAATGAACCCCATGGAGGACCTAATTTTTGTTTTATTTTCCTTCTATATAGGTAGGTAAGGTCATCAAGGGAATACAATGCACCTTGCCAGAGGTGTGTTACGCCCCCCCCCCCCTCTTCTTTCTATACACATACATTGAACAACCCTATATAGAAGTATAACCGTTTCCCCAAAGGATGAACAAATTGTCATTCTACGACCTCCAGAGAAGGCATTTTTTGTATAGTCAACCCTTTGCTCCCCCCTCCCCTTAAGCTATAAGAATGCAAGCACCCATTAGGTCTTCTCCTCCTTGATCTACTCCACCCCTTTCAGCTGACATTTAAAATGTATTTCGCATTGGGGATGTTGCTTAACCTTCACAAAAAAGAGGGAATGCATAAACTAATTTCTGAATAAATCACCCCCTTCTCAAGGTCAGTTCTAGAATCAACGGGACTACCATATAAAGATGAAGAAAATAACCCTCTGACGTCATGCTATTGTTTAGGGTTATTGATGGAAGACGAAAAAACAACCAATAGGGGGGCATGGTGAAATAGTAACGGATTTTTTCAATACCCTTGAAAACAGTAGGGTTTTAATGACAGGTTGGACTTAATTGTCTCTATGAGTCAGATTTAAATATGTCAGTGGGGGGAATCCCCATTTAGTGTCCGGGACTTTACTCCTCCCCCCCCCCCTTTCATACCCCTTAAAAAATAATATAATAAATACTAAACCCTCTTCTTTAAAAAAGCCACATTACTCTAAATCAGTGGTGCCATGGTGACGGCCTGCGGGCCGGAACCGGCCCGAATGAACATCTCATTCGGCCCGCTACGTCAGTGGTTTAGAAGTGTTTTTATAAATAAATAATACTATGATACAATATCAACCAATTTAAATCTACTTTTGTTTTTTGTATAGTGTATGGTCTTGCCTGGCCAAAATGTGCCGGTAATTTGGCCCCCCGAGGTCCCACTTGGAAACAATCTGGCCCCCTGACCGATTTCACCCTGGCATCCCTGCTCTAAATTCTCTATTCTCAAAGGTGATTAATCAAATCTCCTTTTTGTATATCTAAGAAGAAAAGAATATTGTTAAAAGTAATTCCCTTTGAGTACATTGCTGAGATTTTAATTATCGAAGCTTATTTTTGAATATCATCTAAGAAGAAAAAGCCATAAATGATTTTAATGTAAAATATGTAATTTTGTAATAAATGTAGTAGGCCTCGAACACTTATAATAAATGTATAATACCATTGATGGGATACAAAGAACCATAGACATTTAATTTCAATATACTGTAATAATATCAACTTAACATGAACTAATTTTAAGATTATATAAAGAAGAGAAAAGTCTTCTTGAATTGCCAATTTAATACGCCATTTCAGCTCAATATATGTAAATACAGATTGTACAGTTACATATTAAATAAATATATCCCGTTTTTATTAAAGACAATTTAATTTTATACAGGTATTATTTAACTCGACATGAATATCAAAATACATAGGTCATTGATGTTTTGACGTAGCTGAAAGTTTTTAGTGTACTTTTATTTCACACTTCCTTTGATTTTCCCCGTAAGATTTCTTTTACATATCATCACCATATAAGGCAAGAAAATTATACAACCGTTAATTATTCGTAAAAGGAGCTTCCATAATTGAGCATTGAAATGTCACTTTTAATAGATTACGACTTTATACAATTTGAAAATTGTTTTAAATTGGATTAATTTTAATAAATGACTTTTGTAGAACCTTCATGAATACTATATTTGCCTAGAAATTGAGCTGTTTGGATTGTATATAAAATAAATGTTAAAAATATGTTGAAGTGCTTAATCTTGACTCAGGCATTGTTTTGACAAATGAAACCATATTTGAACCATCAATCAGGTGCATGCTTAGCCTTTTTACCGTCCCCTTCATGAATATTATAATAAAGAACACGAGAGAAGAATGTATCACAATAAAAAATATATTTCTTTACTTTAGAGAATGAAATTTGCATAGGAATAAATAAATAATAATAATCCTGGGTTCTCATCAACCCCAAGATGACGTCTGCTTCAAAATGATATATGTAAACAACATGGATGAATTGAGATACTACTTTATAGGAAAAAGAAGAATAAAGACCTAGAAAATGTTCCAATTCTCTGTTGTCACTGGATGATGGTGTTTAAGGGATTCTGAGATTGGGGAAGTTCTGTCGGGCAAAGGCGATGTGTCCCTCGACGTCTTCGCATACGACGGGCTTCTCATGATGGCAGGCAACGTCGTGCCATTTGACGCCGTCTCCGTAAAAATTGTTGAGGACAGCAAGGCAGGACTCGGTATCGCCATTTTGTTGGATCTGCTCTCGGTTGTCAGGTTGGCGACGTGGGGGGTTGAACCTTAAATGAATAAATATTATCTCTGTAAAACTAATTATCAATTATGGGCAGTATTTTTCTTAGATATCAAAGTCTCTTGAATTATATTGACGTATAGATACAATAAATCGAGTACATCACGCTAAGGAATATATAGTTTTATTGGATTGACCAAGACTTTTTAAAGCTCCAAAAAATATGGAGTATTCTAGGTACTGATTCTTATAAAAATGGAGTAACAAAATGACGGTAGTCTTACCCTCCCGTGAATGACCAATCGTGGAATGATGTTGAGGAGTTGGCGGGGCTAAGACGAGCCTGATTGGCAGACCAGAACCATCCGTTGATGCTTTTGGGGAAGAAGTCTGGGCGATCACATCCATCAAAGTCGCAGAGACGGCCCGATGTCCAGAAGAACTTGACGCCTTTAAAGATGAAGGAATATTTCATAATTTTATATTTATTTAAATTTAAGTGTTTTTTTGACAAATAGCTCACCTCTCATTTGAGACTTAATGAACTCATATTCATCCCGAGTCTCGAAGCTGACCAAGTCCATGCAGCGCTTACGGCAGTAGTTACGAGCGTTGAACCAGTCCCACTTTGTGTTGCTGAGCTGAGGATCCGTGGAGAGCCAAGATGCCCAGTAAAGATGTCCTCCATAGTTCAAATTCCCACTACGACTCACTCCTATAAACAAAAACAAACAAAAGTGATAAAAAACACATAGGAATGACTAAGTAAAGTAAAATTATCATGCTGCTATGGACTAAAACCTACGGTCCTGACACAGTTTTCCATCCGGGAAACACAGCTTCCCCTTTCCATTCTCATCTCGACCGCAGTCATCAGGGAATCTCTGATCCTTCCCCGAAGACTGAGGCGCCTCCGTTCCTCCAAATTCATCAAAGCCATTATTACTAATCCCTCCTGGTCGGCCACGAAGATGGGTCATGAACTTAGAAAAGGGTTGCGTGATCTTAGCCACTCCCTTATGGAACCGTTGGAACATGTTTTGTATAAACTGTCCCTCAGAGCCGGGGCTGCTGCCAAGGACAACCACCAAGGCCAAGAAGAAGACCAAAGAAAGTCTACTATGCATTATATATATTGTCACTCTGGGATCTTATGATGAACTGAACACAGAGGAACCAACGGTCAGAAGCAAGTAAAATTTTTCTTCCTTTTTTATTAATAGTTGAACAATCTGTTGTTGCTTTTTGTGAGGGTCTGCGAGGCAACGGAATTGGTGGAGTGCAATCAAAGACGGCCAAAAAAGCTATATATATGTATGCGTGTAAATACAAGGGAGTCGTCTGATTTTCAACGTCACCATCCCCCCTCCAACCCCCATTTAAAAAAGACAAACACTCCCAATAAATAACATTTTTTGCGTGGAAAAAAGTAGGTGTTCCTTGAAGGTCAAAAATGAATATAAAAATAATAATAATAATAATTTCTCTAGTGTCAAAGATCCGGTTCAACAACAACAACAAAAAAAAGAAATGCCTCTAGAAGGTCATCTTGTCCACCACTCGGAAGTGTTGTGGTTTTTTCTTCTATATGTGCATACACACACATTGACTTTAATGACCGACTTCAATCTTAATTAAGGGACGAAATATACATATCAAAAAATAATAATATATTTATTATTATTCCACGAAAATGCTCAAATGGTGGACAAAAAGGCCAAAAATGTATCATCTATCATCATTAATATTAAGGTTTTTTTCCTAGTTGAGCTTTTTTGTGTGTGTATTTATACTTATCAAGAGCAGGAAGAAAATAAGGAATGCTGGTACATTTAGGGAGTTAATTTTTGATACGAAAAGAAGATTTAATATATGTATTTCTATTTGCCATTGGCAAAAAATTATACTTTTATATATAGCATTTGGAAAATTATATATAAATATTCATTTGTAAACAATATAAGATTTATTTTTAAGAATGATTAACGTATTTGTCACATTTGAATGAAAAAGTATTTATTGATATATGTAATTATATCATTCTAATAATGTTGTATAATAGTTTATATACGATTACTGTTATGGGAATGTTTGAGTAGGATGTTTGATAGCTTTAACAAAGTCAATAATTTTATGAAAGTGCTGAAACTCAATATTACATTTATAAATTTTGAACTGACACTACAACTCTTATCAAATAACTTACTGCAATAGCTTTGTATCAATAAACTGTATTTAAAAAAGAGCAATCCTGATCACTTCTTCGGTAAAGTCATTATAAGTTGACCTGGTACCTTCAAATTGATTACATAAATTAACAAAGTATGTTTGTTGTACTACTTTTAACAAAAAAAAAACCTTTCCTAGTTTAGGCGTTTTAGTTGCTATGATTATTGTTCTATTATTTAAAGTATACGAAAAAATGTAAATTCTTTATGGATGAGTAAAAAAATATGCCAACTCATATCGGAATGGCTTATTTTATGAAATAAGTAAAAAATAAACTATGTAAGAGCTTTTCACTTTATGATGTTTTCTAACATGTTTGAAACTCTTCAAACATCTAATAGTTCTGTATGAGAGTCTCTGTGAAATTATATATGTGGAGATCTAAAATGACGTGATTATAACTATGATTTTATAACTACAAAGATAGAAAAGAAATAATATTCTTATAACTACAAATAATATACGTATTTGGTTTCTTAAAATATGTTAGCAACGCAATAGCATTATATATATATATATATATATATATATATATATATATATATATATATATATATATATATATATATATATATATATATATATATATATATATATATATATATATATATATATATATATATAATATATATATATATATATATATATATATATTCTTTTACGTGAAGATGATTGAGGAAAGAAATTCAAGGACCTCAAACAAGCAAGCTTTGCTCTTGCCTGAAAATAAAGAAAATGCCGGTGACCTGAAATGGACAACGGTGAATTACAAGAGGTTACGAGCCCATCCTAAAAATAATACATCAAAGGACCTGAAGACAAAAATAAAACTAGTGTTCAACCCCATATCACTAGTAAACACAATAATATGAAAAGACAGAGGGAAGGCAATTTGAATGAAACTCCTCCTTCTAAAAGACAGCAAAAGCAGGAGGCTTTGCAATCAGAAGCTCCTAATACAAAACCGAAAAAAGGTTTCTTTATGCAGAAATTGCTAAAGAAGCCACAGAGATTGTCATCGTCAGAAAAAATGGTGACCATATTTCCATGATCGACTGGAACAAAACAATAAAAGTACTTGACACCGACTATGTTGGTCGATTGAGCGGGACAGCTGGGCAATTCGTGCCCTGCTACGAAGGCCGTCGCTATACAAATCAACAAGCAGTGATTTATGTAATTGACAAAACCTCGAGCCAGCACGTCCGAAAAGTTATTTCGGAAAAGACACCTCTCTTGTCAGTCTCATGGGAAGAACTGGAGACAATTAGAGAGGAAAAAAATTGTAAGACCCTTACTGGCTTCATAAGAGGAGTCACAGGGGACATGGTTGATGAAATACTCGCCAAGGTCATTGCATATCAATGCAATGTTAATAAGATCCGAGGCAAAGTTGATGTCATCAAATCTGACATCACACAGCTCGGAAAAGTGCTATATATTAAAGTTGACAAAGAGGCATTTGAAAGCCTAAAATCAATAAACTTTACAATAAGTATTGCTTCCGCTGGTAAAGTTCGCTTTCAAGACCCTCGGAAAGCACCGACTATCCAGAAAGCGGAAGAAGAACATGAGGAAGACATGTCTGTAAAAGACCCGAACCACGAGGAAACAGTGGGTAAAATAAACTACAAAAAACCCTCAACTAAAAACGTCGAGATTGTCAACGTCATTCAACCGAAGACCCAGCAAGTGACCAAGTTTAGTGGAGATACTACTGAGGATTGCGCCACAGATGAATTGGGCAAACAACATGAAATTTTCCAAGGAGCTACTCAAGTGCCAGTTGGCTCCGGGGAATATCCTTCAAATCAATTTACAGACGATGTAGAAGATTATTTAAAAACTAAATACCATAAGAAAAAATCCAAGCCAAGGAAACAATCTACAATGGATATGTTTTTCAACAGGGTTGCTGATGACCTAAAGAAGAAAAACAAAAAGTTATAATAATTCATCAGCTTATAAGTTCATTTTATCTATATATTTTATATTTATTTCAGTTGCTTGAATATTTAAGAAATAACTCCACATTACTGTTGTAGCACATATACCCCTTTGTGTGGTCGCGCTCTTTATCTTATGCATTTATTGTACAATTATATTATGTCTTTGTAATATTATATGTATATATGTATGTATACGGTATACAGTAATAAACCTATAAACAAAAAAACAAAAAAAATATATATATATATATATATAATCATGATAAATATATAACTGGAGTAATTTTATGTAACATATATATACAAAATAACATTATTTAAAAAGATAAAGCTCAGGGGAAGAATATCATCTCAGCATACCATAAAACATCTAAAAGACTAACAATTAAAAGAGACTTTTTACTAGCAGTTATTTGAAAAATCGAACAAAACACATTTTTATTGTATAATTCATATTGAAAGCAGCAGAAAACTATGCAAATCTTTACACTTATTTTATCAATCCTTTTCTTCATTTATATTATATAAAATTATACAGATTTGTTGAACCTCTTAAAATGTCCCCAATATAATTTAATTGGAAAAATGATATATTTTGAAGCTTATTTAGACCATTTTTCATTCGTATTCTTAGGTAAATGTATTTTCGTTCTAAAAAATTCCGAATTCACGGTGTTAAATACAAAAGATTAGTAGATATGCTTTTTTCAAATGATTATTTCCCAGAAGAAAACAAAATATATATCAGGCAAAAAAAATATTAACATTAAAAAGGCGATTATAATCAACTGAGCAAAATAAACGAAAAAATACAATTTAGAATACAAATATTTTATATTTTGTGAATAATGGATACGCCATCAAATAAATATATATTGTAATACTATTTTCCTGCTTGCCAGGTGTTTTTAACGTTGTCAGTCCGACAAGCGAAAGGTCAGATTGGCAATATGGGTATACCTATTATGCCTTTTCAATATACATAAAATCACAATTAATAGCTTTAAAACTAGTTGATTTCAATTTGTTGTTGGGCTAATAAAAACGACGCTCTCATTATTAAAATAACTTTATACTTTATGCTTACTCGAAGGTAAAGTACCAATTCAAGTGCTATATTAATCCAACTAATTAACTAAAAAATATCCTTCCCGTTCTTCACTCTTGATCATAAATATGTATTACCTCGATAATTGAACAACACCCATCGAAAAGATTATTTCTTAATAGCTTTAAATGTATAAGAAAAATAAACTGTTATCAATACATTATTAGTTTTTGCTGCTCAAAATCATCCCATTCTTTGTTTCATATAATAATAATAATAATTGTTATAAATACCCCAGGCAGACAGACATAAAAAGTCAAGCAGACTAGGATCGTGACTGCCTAAAATCAGTAGAATCAATAACAAACAAAAAGACTTATTGATATATACATATATATATATAAATATAGATAGATAAAGAAGATATTATTTAATGAATATATATTTTCTTTTGGTGTTGGAGGCATGTTTAATATTATGTAGAAGTTATATGAAAAAACCTCAAAAAGAGGGGGAAAATAGACATGGAGGTAATGAACTCAACCATTGCTCCCCTTCTTTTCATAACTCAGTGGACATAAGAGGCAACCGTTTAATAATAACATACTCCCCTCCCCCTTATGGCCGCAAAGAACCAAGAGGAGAGAATGGGGGGAGGCTCACCTGAGTAGTCTAGAAGAAGATGGAAAATAAATAAATGTACCGTTGTCCCTCGATCATGGCCCGATAACCCGTTAGTTATTATTATAAAATGAATTATGAGGGAAGAAAGAATAATGGGTATTTTAGGGTTACTTCCCTAAAAAACTTTTTTATATTATAAATTTGTTTTCTTTCAAAGCTTTACAAGTATTAAAATGGTTAATAAATAAAGAATAATAAAAAGTTAAAACAATTATTCGATCATAATAAAACAACAACACTTTAATGAATATATATTTACTTTTCCTGTGAGAGGTATGTTTGATAATGAGTATATATATATATATACCTATATATATGCAACTCACAAAAAGAAGGAAATAAGACACCTAAGATTATTTTATGACTTTAGATTAGTATTTGTAATTCACGTTTTGGATTATTGTATATTTCAAGATGGTTTTTCTTTAACTATATTTTATACATTTTATCCACATATATATTAGAATAGAGATGTTCTCAAATGATTTAATGCTATTCATATTACATAAAGGGTTAGGCCAAAGGTCGCTGTTGTTAATTGCATATCATAATCATATGTTAATGTACTTCGTGGCCTAGAAAATGTAATACAATTAAAGTAGAGAGAAGAAACAAATACCAGTGGATCAACTGGGACTACAAAACTCTATTTGGCTATATATATACTTATGAATAAAGTCTTAGAAATATAAGACTTATGACATCATTACAAAAGTGGCGTTCTGGTGGTATCTGTAATTTCCATGCATACATAATATTTATATATCTCGTAGTTTTTTTTTCTTCATAAAATTCATTTTTTAAATAGCTAAATCAAAAGAATACTTTATTTAAATATTTAAAAAAAAAAATATATATATATACTAGCGAATATTACCCGGCCCTGCCCGGGATTTTCCAACTTGACAATAGTCTGGATGGAAAAAAATCACACCAATAATTTTAGTGATGTCATCGCGTGTGATTTTCATATTAAAATCAGTTTCTTAAAAAGTTTTCATTGCCATTTTTTCAGTTTTGTATTCCTTAGGGCTGGGTATTTCAACATCGTAAAAAGAAGAAATCACACGAATAATTTCAGTGATGTCACCGCATGTGACTTTTCATATTAAAATAAGTTCCTTCAACAGTGGTCATTGGGTCTTCCTTTCCATTTTTTCCGTTTTGTATTCCTTAAGGCTGAGAATTTAAACATCGTAAAATGAAGAAATCACACGAATAATTTCAGTGATGTCATCACTTTTCTTTTCATATTCAAATCAGTTCCTTCAACAGTTGTCATTGGGTCTTCCTTACCATTTTTCGTTTTGTATTCCTTACGGTTGGGTATTTAAATATCACACAAAGAAGGAATCACACGAATAATTTCAGTGAAATCATCGCATGTGACTTTTCATATTCAAACCATTTCCTTAAAAGTTGTCATAGCTCTTCATTGCCATTTTCCCGTTTGTATTCCTTAAGGCTGGGTATTTAAACATCGTAAAAAGAAGATGAATAATTTTAGTGATGTCATCACATGTGATTTTTCAAATTCAAATCAGTTCCTTAAAAAGTTGTCCTTGGTTTTTCATTGCCATTTTTTCCGTTTGTTTTGTTCCTTAAGGCTGGGAATTTAAACATCGTAAAAAGAAGTTATTTTTAAGTCGTTTCATAGAGTGCCTATGTTATTTTCTTAGAGAAGTAGTTCCTTAAAAAGTCGTCATTGCCATTTTTCCCGTTTTGTATTCCTTAAGGCTGGGTATTGACATCCCTCTCCATCTCTAGGCAAAATTGAAATTAGAGTAGCACGATGTTGCAATATAAAAAGTGTTGTTATTTTCCACAAAACTTAAATTTGGGGGGACATACAGGGACAAAAAGAAAAATATTTTTAAGTAATCATGTAGAAAACAAATTTTCCGGGAAACACTCAATAAACAAAAACACTCTTAGTACCTCAGTCTTATCCACAGAAAATTTGGGCAAAATCTAACTTGCAAATTTTAAAAAATCACAAAAAACGTTTTGGCGAATAAAATAAGCATGTCGATGACGAATTTTCCGATAGTTGACAACCCCACTAAAACACTCCCTGAGCTCCCAAAACTATTCACTGAAAATTTCATCAAGATCTAATGACCGTTCGGGAGATACAGGGAAACGAACGAACGAACGAACGGAATTCTTTTTTTATAAGTATAGATATTTATCTCGTAGTTAGAAGGTTATTTAATTTTATAAAATAAACGGTTGCGTTGCCCATAGACTTGATTATTGGATAAAACCGACAACAAGATAATGTAGCTATTTTTGTATATAATATTGTATTGAGCGTTGGTTAAGGACGAAGTAGTAACAGTATTATTATTATTCCATGATTGAATATGATGACCATATAAGTATCTTCAGGACTCTAAAACTAATAATAAATACATATCAAGACAAATTTCAAGCATCGTAAACAGGAATTCAAACTACTCAATAAAGTATTTTGGTAATCAACTACAGTGGGAGGGTTTTTTTCACTTCCTAATTAGAATCATGGTCCATATTTTATTCTGGACATCGTTTTTAGTCAACGTATTTTGTATTTACGTTTCAGTTTTGGGCAAATTGGCTCAATTTTATTTATAGAATTATGAAAGAGGCTTAGGATTTATTTATAAAGAGTACAACTAGTACAACCACAACATAAACATCACTTAGGCTACAATTATATATGAGTTTATGGATGCACCATTATTTCAATTAAATATGGGCTATTTTGCCTACTAAGGTTTGCAACTACATTATTCTTCAAAGTTAAAAGAGTTCCCTCTTGAGTTGAATATCAAATCACCTCTAAATTAGGCAGAAGTGCTGCAATATTTGACTACTATTGATCACATTTTCTCTCCAACAACTATCTTTCTTTTTATCAAGACTCACTTTCCCTGCAAAGGATACCATCGGGGAAGCATAGATTCCCAGTTCCATCCAATGGATTCCTTCCACAGTCCGCCGGAAAGAGACTATCCACCCCAGTGGCCACGGGGAACGGAGTACCCCCTATTCCTCCTCCGCCCCCACCCTCAGCTCCTGCCACCCCACGGAATCCACCAGGCTGAAAGGCAGGATTTGGAGGAGGAAGGCCAGAGGGGAAGTAAGGGTCTCCGGGACGAAATCCAGGCTGAGACGGACCAAAGAGATCCGAAAAGAGAGAGTCAATGGCCCTCAAAAAGCTGAGAGGATCCAAGGAGTGGAAAGGCGGAGAGGAGAAACAAACAATATAACTTCATGTCCATAAAAGAAGATCTTGGAAAACACTGAAATGTTTATAAGGAAGGACATCCAGGTTCTTATTTGAGATCTACCTTTTTTTCCTTCTGTGTAGGCGGCAAATACAAGAGTACTCAGACACGATGATTCGCAAGGTCACGAAAGGGAAAACATGCCTAATGTGAGTCTAAAGAATTTCCCTTTTTATGATATCCAATATGGATTAGATCAATACATAATAATTATTATAATAAATTCAATAACAGCCCTCACACATATTGAAATAATATTGAATAATGTAAATCGAATCAAGAACAACGTCGACATCATAATAAAAAAACAATCAAGAGCCATTTTTATGCATTAAAAATTCAATTCAATTTCATGAAACATCAAAAAAGACGAAATATATTTTATTTCTGAAGAAGAGAATGATAAATTTCCTCATATCTATGCATATAAAGTTCAAAGATGCAACCAATGGTTTATATTGGTATGTGTGACTCCGTTAGAGGGCCAACCACATTACTTTCCTGTAGAGCCACCTATAGGCGAAACATATAAGTTATTCAATGAATGGTGAGAGTACTCTATTGCTTTACTTAGAATGCCTTTAAATTAAGTATACTTATATACCTTTTTCACAAGGAAATGTCTCAATGTTATCTATATATATGTATTTTCTACCTTCAAAAATACTAATTAATTTTTTATCTATTTCTAAGGCATCCGCCTAAATAAAGAGCCCAAAGAGGAAACATTTCTCGCACTTATTTATAAATAACTATAGGGAAGTATAGAAATAGTATATATATATATATATTAATATAGATGTAGAAGTCAGTTCTACCAACCACATTTCATCAAATGCATTTCCGTAAAGTTTTTTTAATGGATTCTATATCATCTAAAAGTAATTATGACAACTACATATATACCCGCTTTGCCTCTTAAATACTAAAATTAGTTTACGTTTAAATAAACACCTTACACAGTTGGGATGTAAAAAGTCCATTCCTTGATGAATTATATGCATACATATTTCAGTTATGTGACCCTTTGGCTGAAATGCACATCTTTCATTATGGGAATAATTTAATCCTACAATAATATGATGGATCATATTTGGGTGAAGGATCTTAATAACACACCTAAGGGATCTCAAATCTCAGGTATTTGGCTCGTTATCGCGTCAGTGGCTCACATTGCAACATTGAATAATCTTTGCTTTCTCTGGTATAATTTTGCTTTTAATTTATTTAGATATTTGAGAACCCTGTACTATATAAAAGTTGATGCAAAGCATAATCCACTAAGAATTTTATTGACACAATAAATAAAAAAATCCATTTTGACTGATTTAATGAACTATTCTATAAGGACAAAGGTGTATTAGTTTTTTAACTAATAGTTTTATTAGTTGAAAACTACATTGCCACCCTTTTTGAGTATGAAATATGTTATTATTTTTTTTTCAAAGAAAACGCCAGTTTTACAAAGCTAAAAATGTATTTAAAATATTTAGGTGTTATCATATTGACTAAAATATGTTGATCATATGATTTTTCCTTTATAATGTTTTAATGTTTGAAAGAATGTGATGTGTGTATAAATGTAATAACACTTTGCAATTGTTATGATAAGTGGATGATTATCTTTTTAAGCTTACCGTCTGGGGATTGTATCCAGAAGTCAAGACTTTTAATTGAAGATAAATTAATTTGTATATAAAAAATAAACGATAATGATTCTTTTTTTTCGGTCACGAAGTTTTATTCAGTATTTGTAACAAATAATACTGTATAATACAAACTACACTAAAATACAATATATATAAAATAAAACTCTCTTCAACAGTTGTGTAAAAACATAAATGAACGTTATAGTTCAAATTTACTGTTAAAAAGTAATGATTTTTATGTTAAAAAGCAAATAAATGTTTGCATTCAACGAAATAATGCATTGTTCGTTTTGGTGCTAAACATTTTCAAAGGATCAATTAATCTGCTTGTAAGGTATGTTATTATTCACATTATCTTTTTCATTTACAAATATATGGATTTTGGGTAAGGAAAATCAATGTACCATCAATATCTAAGTTCCCTATTTCATGCCAGGAAAATGGTATTATTAAGTAGGAATAATTACTTCAATCAAAATGAGTATCCTAAAAGGTGATTCACTTCATGCTTTCCGACTGAGTCAAACTTGTATATGCATTTATTTCATATATAAATCCAGTTATGTTGCAAACCATTTTTATTTTCCTGGTCATTAAAGAACTCGTTCACAATGATATACACAGATAGGTAGAAGCAAGAAATGCATAAGTCCATGGTATATCAAATATTTTAAAACTATTGGTTCTATATTAAAATGAAGGGTTTCAAATCAACTGTCATCGCCCATCCCTGTATAAATCGATTTCTAAGACGGCTAAAGTGTTAATTATATAAAGAGACATGTGTGCTCATTGTACGTGATTAAAGCTTTTTACAAGATTTCCAAAATATATATCTGGAAGACTAAATAAATATCTGGAATGATGCTGAAACTTTCTCCCTTTAATTCATTTTTAAAGAAATAACTACTTTATAATAAGATTCTCTTAATCTTCATATAAAACATGAAAAATAGAGTTTCAGTTCTCAATGCAAGAGGGACATAGATCAAATATAGCCTAATAGGTCATAAAGAGTCTAACACTAAATGAATAATTCGATGCTTATTCTCATACGTTGAACAAAAAATTAGTGTCTGAAATAATTAACCATGCATATTTATTCATATTTTAATCATTCAGTTTTTTTATAGAAAAATTTGGGTATCAATGCCTAGATAAGTTATGTTTATTAACGTTGGAAATGTAAGTGTAAAAACACACACAAAGATACCAAATGCAAAAAGGTTGAATAATAATAAAAAGTTGTTATTATGAAAACTAAAATTGATGCTGTTGAAGTTTTAGCCAAGAATTTCATGCCTTCTTAAGACAAAAAACATCTCTGCGCATGGGTCTTCAATAGCATTCGGATTTACAAATCCTTTGAAGAATTATTCTAACATTACCTATTAACTATATACATGTCTTTATCACGCTAAGGGAGGAAATTAGTGTTTATTTTGTATCCATCATCATTGACGATAAGTAGGTCTGACAATAAGAGATATATATATATGTATATCAGGAAACGAACGGGTACCCTGGCCCGGCCCAGTGTCAAAAAATCACTGGGCCGGGACTTTAATATTTTCGTTTGTTCTTCATTCTGAAAGTGTCGACTTTTTTTAACGAATCTTTAATTTTTTTTTAATATAGGAAATTATATATAAAAAAACGTCGTCACTTTGAGAAGGACAAAGGAACGAAAATATATTAAAGTCCCGGCCCGGCTTGAAACACTTGAGTCCCGGCCCGGGTCCCGGAAAAAAGTGTTCCGGTCGTTTCCTGCTTTATGCTTATTCGCTAGATTGCACGAACTACCATACAGCATCCCTAACCCGAAAATATATTCCAAAACCGTAAAACGTTTGAATGAACATTTGTTGATGTGAGCAAGGTATCTAGAATACCAGGTACGTTTATAATCAACATTAGGACTTGTTCTGTTAAGTGTTTGGTTTAAAGAAAAGGATCGTGATTCAAATAGTGCTTGGTATTGAGGTATAAAGAAAAATCAAGTACATATATTTCTTGTTTCCATTTATAATGAAACGTCAGTAATCTTATTATTATTATTATTTGTGACGTATCAAAAGTCTATTTTGGACTATATAAATGGGGAGCAATATATCGTACAATAGTATTATTCCTACTTGCCAGGTTGTCATCAAGCGAAAATCGCTGGCAAGCGAGTAGTCATCTCTCTTGGCAATAGTGTCATACCTTGTTTTTCAATATACCTTGGATATGAGTAGTAACAAACTGTTTGGAAGAGTTCAATACATGTTATCTCAATTGTAACTCCTCATTTAAGATTAAGTAAAGAAAACCCTTTTACTATTTTGATGATGGACTCTCTTAGACCTAAAAACATTCTTTTGGACTCGGACTATAACAAAACTATTTACTCATTAGATTAATAACAAATACAACAACCATTGTTTGGTGGTTAGGCTTTAAGAAATATAAAATGACAACGACCACTCATTGTATTGTCAACAAAAAAAAAAACGTTGGATGTTATAATGATTGAATCTATATAAGTACTAAGAAGAAGGTTATTTTTGCTCAGCAAAATGTTAACTCAGACAATACCTATCTCTATACTCTGGCTGTTATAAAAATACGTATATTTATTTAGTCTGCGTAGACTTCTTATGACATGCATTCATAATTTATGAGTCTAGGCCCAGTATGTTGTTTCTGGGATAAAAAAGTGATAAAAATAATATTAATTTAGAGGTCAACGAACTGGCTGGCGATTGCCTCTGCCACTTATGTCAAACCCTACTTTCACGCGTTAAAATATCCTGCTGAACTTATTTCTAAACTTGAGACACCTTCATTATTGAGGTGATAATATAAATAAAGAATATTATCACATTTGTCTCTGTGAAATGACTGCAATATTTGTTGGACCTTCCTGCTAGCTTCAAATCAAGCATATATTGACTTAGATATTCTGCAAAAGTCGTAATTGCAAAATAGCAATAATTGAGAGTATAATATAATTCTTAACAATTCAAAATGTATTATTTTCATTGATCTACATCTATATTTACGAATCCTTAAAAGGAACTATCCTGATATTACTTAATTTTATTAGCATTTATATAAAGCAACTCCCTATAGCTAAGGATATTATGAATGTTTATTTTGGTTTCACATCCATTAGGTAGATCCTCACTTTAATGTAGAAAAATAAATATCCTAGGGTCGATAGATTAATTTAGACGCTATAACACTTGTTCATATCCACACGAAAGCAATTTTATTGAACTATCTAAGCAAAAAAAAAAAATAATAATGTTAAAAAGATAAATATTTATTTTTCTGGCTAAATTCAATTTTGCATTCAGCATGATAGCCCCTTAGAAATAAAATATTTATATGCTTGAAAACATATGTATGGCTTTAACTTTTTCACCGCTCAAGCTGTTTTTATAAATGTACATGAAAAATAGTAAAAAAAGAAGCGATCTAAACTTGTGGTTATATTTTCTAAAACAATTTTCTAATAGGATTCAGTACCTAGAAATAATTCGCATTTTCTTTTAGATTTCGCAAAGTATTTAATTATTGAAGGAGTAATGTTTTGTGTAAGATGGAAGGCTTACAAATTACGCCTAATTAATTTTCACAACGTCACTTTCATGCATTTCAAGTCCTTACAATGATAAAAAACATAAAATAACTCCTTGCGAAATCTAGGTCTTCACTGCCTTACAAAAGAATGTGTTTTATTATGAAGCTGTTTCATAATTAACGTAAGTTTATGCAGATTTACATCTCATTATACACATGTTGGTAATTTTAATCTTTTATTGCTATATACTTTTTTGCACAAAAAAAATAATATTTGTGATAAAATAGTATACAAAAACTCCTTCTTCCTATCTTTAAAGGATATATTCATTTAAATTTGAAAACTTTTTAATCTTTTTTAAAATAACTGATTGTTATACGTTTTATTGAATCAGAAGCTTAAGAATAAATGTCAAAAAATAATAAAACATTCACAAAAAAAATAAAATATTAAGCAACAGTTAATGTATTGATTGAGTTTTAAGGTACTTTGATTATGTTGTAATACGCATTATAAACGTTAGCACCCATTTAAATATATATTTCATATATATTTAGTATATTGCCAGGTGAATTGAAGAAATAAACTGTTTCAAGTCATGAGTAATCATTAGGGATCGGAAAAATATTTTATATATATAAAATATTTTTTTAAATATTTTCCTGTTTTTTAAGTTGTTTTAATTTTTTTTTTGTTTTTTTGTTGTTTTAAATATTTTCCTTTTTTAAATACTTTTTAAATATTTAGTGATATTAATCTAACTTTTAATCTAATAAGCAATTTTAGTAAAAAAAAATATTTTGAAAATGTATTTAAAAGTTTATTTGTTAAACATGTTATGCTCATTGTTCACGTATTTTTGTCTTGAATACCAATTTTACATGGGTATAAAAATATTTTATCAACTTTTGTCTCCAGTTTCACGCTGGAAGAAATCCTGACAATATACAGTATTCATCCGTTTTTGTGGAGACTTCAACGTTAGCTCTGCGAGCAAAAGTCAGACAGTTGTTATCCAAATATATTATAATGGTGCCAGGAGTTTTGTATTGCATTGTATTTCTTATTTCATATTTGGATTTGTAACCTTTGCAAAGATTTGACTGTTGAGGCGAGAAAACATTATCCAGCAGAGATGTCAGGAAGCAGTTTACAACACAAGTGGCTTCAACAGCTTAGCTTAAGCAACGATGACATCAAGTTTGTCGACATGAAGACTGCTTTTTGCCGCCATTGTGAATCCAGCTTCGAATCTCAACAGAAAGGTCAAGTGAAACAACATATTGAGTCCGCAAAACACAAGAAGAATATGCAACTCAAGACGAAAGGAGCAGCTCTCAAGCACAGCTTGAAGACGTTTTTGAGAGAAGCGCCAAGAAGTCCAAGTCGTTTGACCTCAACAAAAAACTCTGTCAAGCTTTATTGGCTGCGAACATCCCATGGCACAAATTGCAGGATCCCATGTTTCATAAAATTCCTTTGTAGAGCATTGTGCTGTATCTATTCCTGACGAAAGCACTCTGAGAAAGACTTACCTGGACATCTGCTATCAGGATGTACTCACCAAAATTAAAGTTAATATTCAAGATCAACCCATCTGGCTCGCCATCGATGAAACTACGGACGTAGAAGGACGATACATTCTAAACGTGGTTGTCGGAAAACTTGCTGCAGATTCATCCAATCAAGCCGAACTGGCGCACTCGATGATATTGGAAAGAACCAATGCTGAGACAGTATCTCGTGCCGTAAATGATGTTGTAGTGAATATTTTGGAAGTTAAGGCTGAAAACGTCAAACTCATGCTCTCTGATGCTGCTGCTACATGCTGAAATGTGGACAACTGAAAATTTTATATCCTAATCTTCTTCATGTGACATGTCTCGCCCACGCTTTTCATCGAATCGCTGAATGTGTTTCTGAAACATTTTCCGAAAGTGAACGAATTGATCTCAGTTACTAAAAAAGTGTTCCTGAAGGCTCCATCACGGGTTCTAGCAAGTTATCCCCAACAAACGGCGGCTGAATACAAATTTGCACCTGTCACAAGTGTCGATTTTGAATGTTCTTTATGTATAAGACTCTTCTCTCCGACAACCGCCGCCGGCTCACATAAAAAAATCTTGCAAAAACTTTGGTGAGCCACTGCTTTTATCGGTAAGATTTTCGTTTTGTATGACTGGATTTTGTTTTCAGCTCATAATGCCTGTAGATAGTTAGAATGTCAGTAAACTTTGTAGTATGTTCCGGTAACGCAGAATAAATATTTGTCGTTGTCAGTGAATATTTGTCATTTTTAGTAAATATTTAAATATTTCGGTGTTTTCTTTTAAATATTTTGTCCGATCCCTAGTAATCAAATATATATACATATAATATTATGTAAGGTTTTAATGCTTATTTGATTGCTTCTACATTAATTTAAATAACTTTAAACATCTTTATGTTTCTATAGGCCCTTAACAAAATTGATTGAATAAGGAAAAAATTAAATAAAATATTCTGCAGATATTTGCTTAACACTATTTGTCACTTGTTCAGATGCGTTGACCACTCATTAATTTCTCAGTTGTTTATTATGAGCGAGAAGCATGTCTATTATAAATGGCTATTATTATTGCTATTTAAAGTAAACCAATCCGGGTTTTTTAAAGCACTCTTAATTAATATTAATGATAGAGTTGAATCTTTGAGGATAAGAATTTTAGTATTTAAAAATATATAATTTACTTCACCCTAATTAAAAGTATCATAGGCTAAATAAATGGATTAATTTGTATAATCATATATTTGGTATATTGATATGTCAATTGATTCACTTAACCATAAATCATTACTCAAGAGTCCCGCCCGCCGTTTATAAAAATTATCAGTTTTTTCAAATAAATGAAGAAACCCCACAAAACAAGTATTAATGAAACTTGATTATTCAATGCTCACGAATAACGTTTTATGTTGTCTAAGTTCTTAATTACTATAGGGATATTTTATGTCATAGATTCCATGTTATCATTCCGTAAAAAAATAAGGATTGATAATATTGACTTTTAAATAGTATTTGATTTCAATAGATTTGCAATATTGCATGTTCATCTTCCTGGATTGAAGCATAGCAAAATCACCAAGGCACTTAATTATCTGGTATTATTAATTGAAACTACCAAATCAAAGGTTAATAAAGCCATCAATTATCAGAAGGATGCCATTGGTTTTACTGTTTGATAAGTATTTACGATAAAATCTTATTCATTTGTTCAGCCAGTATAAATCTTTTATTTGTTAAAGGATATCAATGAGAAATTAATTGCAAAATAATGCATCATTTAAGTTTCATATACAAAGTATTTGTTACTATTTTATATCTTGGACTAGGGCTTTTAATTTCATCGTTTATAAGGAAGAAAAATCGTCTTAAAATGTATAATACAAATATATGGTAATATTCATTTAATCTGCAAACTTATTCATACCAAGCTAATAAATAATAATGTTTTATGCTGATATAAATTTGTACTTTATTCATGATCTCCTTTCTATGACTAAAATGGTTCTCTACATATTCCAACGAGGAGGCAGCGGATGACTAAGCATTTAGACATACTTAAATATAAGGAAATGAGATTGGAAATTGACGTAATCACGTCAATTGCAGCAATTTCTTCAATTACCCAAGCAATCAAACAAGCAAAGCGTAGATATGCAGACTTACTCTGTTGACAGAGGATTCCATCAGGGAAACAAAGCTTTCCAGTTCCCTTCTGCGTGTCCCGACCACAGTCTGAGGGGAATAGCTCATCCCGCCCCGTGCTCCTGGGTCTCTGTGTCCCATCATCCTTGAAGCGGGGACCCCCGAAGAAACCTCCAAATAGTCCGTTGGAGTTCCCTCGAAAGACGTTTTGAAAGGGTCGCATGATGGGTCGGAAGAGATTCCGGATGGCCTGAAACAACTGAGCGTTCCCTAATAGAGGACAAATCACAAGCAAGAGGACTAGGAGCAGCCGTGAACAACGCATGTTGATGATGAGACGAAAGGCTAGTAGTCACACACTGAAGGAGGAATATACTGTTGGATATGTGAACAACACTGAAGCCGTTTCTGCGGAGTCCCAGGGCTTTATATAACATTCGGATGCCAACAGCAATGATGGCTCCTGTTGACGCAAAAAAGCAGAAATATGTACATACTTTCGGTCCTCTTCTTCTTCTTCTTTCCCCATTAAGAAGGTCATGGTACGCATTTTTTCTTTCTTCCTTACGCGCGCGAAAAATATACAAACGCACATTTGTGCCCCTTCAACGAGGAATCACGCTAAATTTATTTATAGAAAGGATAATCTCATACAAAAAATAAAAGAATAATTCATTGTTTTTTAAAGGTTTATATGCTCGCACAAGAGATCTCATAGTAATTTACAGTTATAGAGCCTAAGATAATACACAATATAAAAAATATCAATGATGTCATTTATTTATGCTCATAATATCGACTTGACTGAACATGTAAATGGAGGGAACTATTGTCAGAGGTAAGGTAGCTAGATAATGTTAATTCTTAGATTGATATTCTAGAAAAGAAGATCTACGAGACGTCCACAATAATGGAAACTTCAAAATACACGAGTACCAAATGTTATTAGAAAAAAACTAAAAAAATATATTTACCAAATGTAGTTTATATTAATAAAAAACAAATTGATGTTCTATATATATATAATTATATATATATACTTATATATAAATATACAAATGTATAGTTCTACACTAATACTTAAACTTAGTGAACGTCTATTATTATAAGATCCAAATAATTAAATCATTCATATTAATGATGAACATTATCAAAATTGAAACAGTATTACTATTATAATTGACTAATTAGTTAATGTAAGAAATAACTTGTACTATAAGAATTAAATTGAATTTGAAGGACCCCCGAAGTCAGATCATTGCGAGATGGACTTTTAAAATGATGGTTACAGACATATAAATAATGGTTTTGTTTAACTTTCTATAATGTTGAGAATGTGTTTTTATCGAAGATAGAGTTGGTCTTTGACTGTCTCTCCAAAATACTTTCCTATTTTAATGTTTTGGTTATTTATGAGGGCTTTTACATATATATTTGAAATAAAATTTGCGTTCGAACTGTCAAGTCACATATAAATATATTTCTAAGGCATGTTGTTGTCGGAGGAAAAGAAGGAAGACTGCGTTCGTTCATCCGTCCGTAGAGCATGACGATACAAACATCGCAAATACTTTTGATTTACTTGGACTACGTGAAACTCTATGAAAGTTTTTTATTCTTTTAATTACAGAGGTGATAATTAAGAAGAAGAAAAAATTGTGCAATAAGAGAAAATACTTAGTCTACTTTAGAGAATAATAGGATCTCTGTTTAGCATACATAAATAAATAAATATATTTAACCCTGGAATAAAACGTTAATAGAAGAGGGAACAAAATGCCGAAGAACTTAGAGTCAGTCAACAATGATTATTTATTTGTATTTTTTTTTCATGGCAAAGGTCTTTATTCTATTCATATAATACAATAATTTAAATTAAAAATAGATATAAAAGGGGGGAGATTTGTGTTATAAAAAGGGGGAGATTTATGTTTGTATTAATGGTATTTTATATTATGAAGGAAAATAAATAGTGGTTGTGCTTTTAAATTCTAATAAAAACTATGTTATTGCGGTTCTTTATCGAATTATACTGAGTCATAAGAATATTTTCAAAACAACACTTCTAATATCATTAATATCAATGTTAACTATTCATTTATATTTCAATACTAAATCTTATGGTTTAAACATACTATAAATTAGTGTGTTTAAGGTATGTTTTCTTATATAATTTTGAATCTAGATTATAACTTTTTTTGAAATTATAATGTTTACTTTATATTTTAATATGTAATATATTTAGTCTTTTTTCATATTATTGTTAAATAGCTGTATTAAAATATAGCATTTTAATATCATTAAGGTATCATTTTACATACACGATTCAGTATATGGTTTTACTCCGGCTTTATACAAGGTCAATTTTGTAAAGCAATAAATGACTGGTATTTTTTTGTTGTAGAAAAGACTTTATGAATATCAGTCAGGGATGATAAATAGATCAATTTTTCTTATCAGTTCTCATCAATATCATTTGCACAATGATATATATTTTTTCATGACCAATGGTTTCAAATGATTAATTGGTAAAATTTATAACAAATAACTAGATAAGGATAAAAAGCAATGAAAATTAGGTCCAAATTTTCAAACTATTGTCCAACGATAACTTATGCCTAGTGACAAGGCAAAATTAGGAATTATCAATCAAACTACGACCACGTTATACTTATTCGACTTATTTATCGATAAATTGAGTATAAAAATATTATATTAGTAAATAAATTGAGGAATAAAGTATTTTATTCAACAGTCAATAACTGTAGAGGATTTTTTAAGAATATTTATACATGTAATGTCCTAATACACTTAGAATGAAAATGAAATACAGTAATTTATAAGCATACATATATGATATAACTTGTTTGGACTTTTACTATGAGCACCAAAAGTTGGTTGGGATAGCAATGAACGGAAATTTTCCAACAGTGATTGAAGTTTAGACGAGGCTTACTTATCTTAGCTTTAGAAAATATTTAGAAAAAAATACTAGATTATATTTTTTTTCTGCATTTCCATTATTTTTTTAAACAAAACAACTTAAACAGGCTTTTTTGATTATAAGTGGCTCATACATTCCCTGTCCCTAAATATGTATTTTAGTTTTTTTTATAAACAAAATCAAATTATAAGGAATATTACAGGTATTTCTTTTACATTTTTATATATTTCATGAATTATAACTTTTCTTTTTTAACGTATTTTTGTAAGATTATTTTATTTTGCGTATACAATCTTTAGTGTATGTCTAAAGATCTATCCGAGCTTCCAAAAAATGAGGAAAATAAGGAAAAAATAAGGACAACAATAGAATAAAAATAATCTTTTTCACATAATAACTCTGCACAATAATAATTGTGCGTGAATTAAACCCATTAATGAACAGCCTTCAAAGGACACATCCGCTCTTTTTTTTAGAAAGTTTTATAGATTGACAGATATAATATATAATGAAAATATATTTTATGCGAATTCATTTCATACTTTCTTATACAAATATATCATTTGAAGACTGAGGTCATTTTCGCTAAAGTAACTTTATACAGTTTTATACTCAAAGATATAATTTATTGTTATTCATTGAAATACTTACAATCTTTGAGGTGGTCCAATATTTTTATAATTTGTTAGTGTGTATCCAACTTCTCTCCATTATTGTATATTCCATTGACTCCCTGATATTTAAAAATTTCTGAAAGATCTCCAAAATCCAAAGACGCAAGGTCGATTGCTAGAGAACATATGGATGTTCTTAATTTGTCATGTGAATGGGAAAATAAAATTTTGCGTTTTACTGATGAGTTTAAGGACGACAATAAGTTTACTGCTCAACTTCAAATATCGACAATGTTAATTAAGTTCAACCAACATTGTAAGGATTGTGGCAAACTTTTCAATGACATTTATCATGCTTTTTGTGACTGCCCCTCCCTAAAAATTGTCAAGGAGTTCATCGAGCTCAATGAAGCTTACATAACCGGCTTCAAGCACTAGGACTTAAAGGGACATATTCTTTTTGGCATTCCTTCCAGAGGAAAACAAGATCATGATGAAACTAAGGCCATTGGTGCAACTCTTCAGAACTGCAAGGCACTTGTTGCCCAACACCTAACTCAATGGAAATTTGTCGATGCAAAAGACCTTAGAGCAATTATGATATCTGCTACAGCAAGGTACTCTGCTCTATCACTGAAAACTCCAAATACCAATGGTCCTACATGGAACTATGGATCCGACGTAGTGAGATATTTCCCCTCTTCTTCACCTTGTCTTACTAAGCTTAAGAACTCCAAAAACCAGTGATTGTCTTCTGTTTTAATGTATCTTTTTAATATTTTTCTCTGTTTCGCTATAATATTACGTTTTTGTCCGTTTACTGTGATTTTAACATTTCTTTGTTTTAGTATTACTTTTTATATTTCCTATGCAATTTGATGTTTTAAGGTCTTACAGAGGAAAATAATCTTAAACTACAATGTTTATTTATGTTTGTTTCAACACTGCACATAAGTCCTTTTATAATTTTGTTAATATATGTATGTATATTGTGTACGTCGTATATATAAAAGAATGCAATAAAGACCTTGCTGAAGAGAAAAAAAAACTTCTCTTAAATAATTGATACTCTAGAGCTTAAGCATTTTAAAGACCAGGAGATCATTTGAATTATTTTAGGACTTTATAAACACACAAATAAAGATTATGAAGCTTTATATAGCCCGAAGGCTTTTAATTTATTGAGACTAACTTAAGCAATCACAATGGTTTTTGAGCTATATATGCTGCTTCAATTTATCCCTATATCTTTCTTTATAAAACAACAATATTTCTTTTTTTTAAATTTCATTCGTGATATATTTTTTATATGACAAATTTATAAATAAGTTTTATAAGCATATTTAAAAATAAAAATAGAAATATAGTCAAAGGATTGAAGACGAAACGCATAAATACAAAATATACTCTAATAAGGATATTAAAGTGAAGATATAATTGTGAAAAACAAATCAGAATCGTCCAGAAAAACCTTGTGGTGTGAAGATCAATCATTTAAAAAACTTGCCCCTGTTAAATCAATAATCAAAAGCATATTCTATCTCGAAGAATATATATCTTTTTATTATTATTGTCTAATTGACTTTGATCCTTAAACTCTTAAGATAAATACGCAAAAGTAAATACGTTATAAAATATAATAAGTCAAGGTACTTTTAAATTTAAACAATGTAATATTTTATAAAATCAATTATAATTTACAAAATGCCGTAATGGAGAGATGCAACCATGAACATTATGTACTTCAATAAGATTGAATGGCTCTACATGAAAAAATAATTATCTATTTAATTGATGTGATATATAAAATACCAAAAAATTAATATGATGCATAGCTAATATTTAAAAATATGAAAAAGCAGTCTTGTGGACAAGCCTGGTCTCATAGGCAACTAATTTGCATACTTTCACACTTTTGTTTCATGGTATTTAAGTGCTTTTACGGGCATGAAAGAAGCGCAAAAACCACGTAAGGTTGGCATTCTTTCTGTCTACAGAATGGAATGTATAGGAAGAGGAAAATATTTGTTTCCCATCTCAGTGTCTGAGAATGCCTACCTTGCTTCTCTCGTCACAGGATAATTTAAAGTATACCTTTTATTCACGATTGTGTCTACATAGTTTTTGTGTGCCTAAATGGCTTGATGGAATAACGTCCTGATATATACAAAAACTTGTGCCTTAATGATTTGATGGAATTACATCTTTATATATGTAAACAAATTTGATTGGTATTTAAGGTCAAGAGATTTTATTTTTGGCCCAAGACAATATTTTTTTATTTATTAAAGCCAAAACACAATTTTGGCGATATAAATTTAGAAGCTCAAAAGTTGCCCTTTCCCGGGATTTAATTGCAATTTGAAATAAAAATATCGTACAAGTTTGTGTATTGTTTTGAGATTTTAATATATTTACGAAAAAATAAAGTTATTTCATATATATATATATATATATATATATATATATATATATATATATATATATATATATATATATATATATATATATAGGTATATATGTATACATATATTACATATGAGATAAATTGGAAAAATCTACTCCTTTCAAGAAACAATATCATTTACTCAATATGATAGACGATAACTTTACAATATGACAATATTAAGTAGCTGTAGAAATATATCTGGCCTATTGCATACGAGTTAAACCATGATCCCACGAGATGTCACCTAACCAATCAAATATCTTCATTCCTAGTAATTAAATACATCACTAAGACAGCCTTTTCTATATGACCATTTTTAAACCCAATTTTCACCTTTCAGATTCAACTTATAAAGAAAAAGCATAGATATCATGTGTCTTACATATGTATTAGGGATGTTAAATAAATGAGGATGAATTACCAATTTCAAATCAATTAACCTTTTTATTTGTTACTCGTCAAAAATAGTTCTCATATCAATATATTTTTCTACATGATTTATAATAAAAATTGGTAAATTTTGTAACAAAAACAAATTTATTAATTTTCTTGTTAAAAATTATTCATTAATATAAAAAAACGTAGAAAAAAATTATATACATACGACTGTCAATTTTTTGTCTTCAACGTTACCCTCAATATATGAAAGGCTTTCTTATTATTTACGTTTTGTCGGATATTTATTTATCCCGGTAAAGTTGTAGCCTCTAAGGACTTGACCAAACATTTGCAATTCATTGAAAGGAAGTTTGCACTGGACTTGGGAGCCCAAAGTGAAGCCACTCTTCAAGGCCTTGCTTGCATGAATAAGAATTTATGTACATAGAGGTTTTTTTTGTATAAAATACACAGTATAAAAGTTGTAAATCATTTGGGTGCGGATGTTCGTCATTATTTGGGAAGGCAGGAATATATGTATGTACCTTGTGGACCTCCCTCATTTCCTTCTCCTTATATCCAATCACCCCCCACGACACAATGCCTATCAAAAAGCAGTTAATTGCATACAATAAACAACAATAAGAATAACTTAGCTTAAAGCATTTCTTTATCATAAAACTTTATTAAATAATACGTTTGTCTCTTGATGGACGTTGGACATTAACCAAATACTCTTAATCCTTTCACTTTTAGAACATAACTTAAAGTTTGAGCCGATATGCATCCCGACATAATGGGTCATTTTATTTGTACCAAGGACTGAACACTGGATAAACGAACTCATTATATAAATAAAGGACAAACGCCCAAAATGACTACCAACTTTGCGTGGTTTAATAGGATATACAGGGGTGTGCAGGCGAATCTAGACTAACTTTGAGTACTTGTATCTCAGAAACCAGTTAGGGTAGAAGCTTAAAAATGTATAAACTGGTTTGTATATTCTATGAGCTTTGTTTAGTAACAAAAATATTGAAAATGTCCTCGGAACTTGAGCGCAGGACGGCCATTATTGTGGCGCTCCGTTGCGGCCGTGCGCCCAAGGAGATCATAGACTTCTTCAATTCCCCAAAGCTACTGTTTACAGTATTGCCAATTCCTTCAAAGAGTCGGAGGACATCGAGGAAGGATTCCTAACACCGGAAAGAAAGACTCCAGGCCGATCCCAAGTCAGGAACTGGTGCTTAGAGAATCTCGACATATTCTGGTCAAAGGAGTTTTGGCCCCCTAGCAGCCCTGACCTCAACCCCTGAGACTTCTACTTGTGGGGCGCCCTCGAAAGGGACACTAACAAGCGTGCTCACAACACTGTGGACTCCTTGAAAGCTCATCCAGGCAGTGGCCAACTTGTCCAGGGAACAGGTGGCTCATGCCGTTGGGAGGTTCAGGCACCGTGTGGAGGCTGTATTGTGAAAGGAGGAAGTTGGATGATTAAAAATTAAGAGAAAAGTCATTTAAATTTGTGTGATATGAAAAAAGTCAATTAAAAGGTCTTGTTCTTGGATATGAGTATATGTTTCTGTGCTTTAAAAAAAGGTCTGGATTCGCCTGCACACCCCTGTATATAATGTGTATATATAAATTCTTTACAAGGCCTCATAATATGAATGTACTTATTAATCGTTATTATGGATAACTTAAATTTTAGAATCTTTAAGGCATATGATAAATGTGCTATAAGGTTGCCCTCAAATTTTATTTTTAAAATTATCATTAATATCTTCCTATTTAACTATATTCTGATTTCCTGGATTTATTTTATCGTTTGCCTGACATGGAAAAGAATAAATTCTATAATTATATAAATAGACATGTCTTATAGAATACGTTGCATGGTTCATGTCTTGTTTAGTACTATATGGTTAAATGGAAATGCATTCTGTCTGACATCAATCATCCAACAAAAATATGTACATATAAATTTATACAATATTTGATATGTAAGCCAAGTGTGTGGCAAAACAATTGACAAGGCGATTTTGATTGCAGACACGTTTTGAGTATTTTTGTAAAAAGAACCATAATATTTCAATTAATATTTTAATCCTTGTAAGTTAATTTTAAACATTTGAAGCCTTAACTTAACATGCAACATACAGCATTAAAAATATATCATTATAAAATGTTTTACAACTATTTTATCCCTTATGAGCTGTATTTACCAACATTAAAACATTATATTTTGTACATTTACTCATTAACACATTTTGGAGGATCAAATTCTTTGACTTTGAACGTCGAAAGTATTAGCAGTCATGCCTTAGCATTCACTTTTATTACGATTTATGATCGATTTGAAATAAGTTTATGAGGCAACATGTGTGAAACCATTCATCTGGCCTGAAAATGAATATTTTCACCACATGCAAAAAAACTAATGAACAATAATAGACTAAAGAACAAGTATATATATATATGATAATTGCTTTATATTGTTCATGGATCGATTACTAATTGTCCAAGGCCTATTTTGACTCATGTTCACAAAGTAACAAATATACATATAGACAATTATATTGACTCAAGCAAATTGCTTCTTGTTATTCACAAACACACACACACACATATATATATATATATATAATATATATATATATATATATATATTATATATATATATATATATATATATATATATATAATATATATTATATATATATATATATATATATATATATATATATATATATATATTAGGGTTGTTCTTATTTTTCAAATGTTTGAAATGTTAGCCATTGAGTGGATTTTCTGTTTCTTGGTGATAAAAGAAGACGACATACAAAGTTTGAACAAAATCGGTCAACATTACGAGGTCGCGCAAAGAGGTCAAAGTTTTAAAAATTTAGTAAAAATATAGTTTCCCGCCAATTTCTTCAAAATGGTGGACGTTACAGACTTCAATAATAATTATTAATTTAAAGGAAATCTAATTTACTACCAGACGTATGTTTGATGTTTTTTAATAAAACAAAGTTTTCAGTAAAAACAAAGCAAGAAAGGGAGTGAGTATTGTTAGCTTATTTCATAGCTTTTTTGTATCAATTAACTTCACTCGCCTGTAGAAGATGACTTGTTCGCTTCAGAGTAAAATAGTACTTTTAAGTTTAGTAAAACTTTAGATGATAAATCCAAAAATGACCTTGGTTGCATTCTATCAGTTCAGAATTCAGTACAATCTGAGTTTACATCATATGATTCAGAGCCTGTATTGACCTATAAGAAATCGATTATGAAAAAAATAAATAATAATTTGTTTCTTAGATTTGCGTCAAGGTATCCTCTCAAAATTTTACTTTGTCTCTGACGCATACATAATCCATTATATGCGTCATTTTGTACGCAAAATAGGCTTTTTTTAAGGTACATATAACTCTCTACTTATTAAACTCACATGATTTAGTATACCAAAATATTAAAGCTGGTTAACCAAGCTTTCATTTGATATGTTTGGTGTTCTAAAAATCGCTATACTTTAAGAGATATAAGCAAATACGTACTGTCCCCCAAAAATTGATCTTTTGATATGAGAATATACGATTACCATTTGGTAACGCCAGTTAGTGTTGCCTGGATAGCAAGAAAAAAAAGGGAGAGAAGGGAGGAAAAATACCCCCTCCCTTCTCTTTCTCTTTCTATCCAGGTAACACTAACACTATTACCAGATGGTAATCGTATATTCTCATATCAAAAGACAATTTTTGGGGGACAGTACGTATTTGCTTATATCTCTTAAAGTATAGCGATTTTTAGAACACCAAACATATCAAATGAAAGCTTGGTTAACCAGCTTTAATATTTTGGTATACTAAATCATGTGAGTTTAATAATAGAGAGTTATATGTACATTAAAAAAAGCCTATTTTGCGTACAAAATGACGCATATAATGGATTATGTATGCGTCAGAGACAAAGTAAAATTTTGAGAGGATACCTTGACGCAAATCTAAGAAACAAATTATTATTTATTTTTTTCATAATCGATTTCTTATAGGTCAATACAGGCTCTGAATCATATGATGTAAACTCAGATTGTACTGAATTCTGAACTGATAGAATGCAACCAAGGTCATTTTTGGATTTATCATCTAAAGTTTTACTAAACTTAAAAGTACTATTTTACTCTGAAGCGAACAAGTCATCTTCTACAGGCGAGTGAAGTTAATTGATACAAAAAAGCTATGAAATAAGCTAACAATACTCACTCCCTTTCTTGCTTTGTTTTTACTGAAAACTTTGTTTTATTAAAAAACATCAAACATACGTCTGGTAGTAAATTAGATTTCCTTTAAATTAATAATTATTATTGAAGTCTGTAACGTCCACCATTTTGAAGAAATTGGCGGGAAACTATATTTTTACTAAATTTTTAAAACTTTGACCTCTTTGCGCGACCTCGTAATGTTGACCGATTTTGTTCAAACTTTGTATGTCGTCTTCTTTTATCACCAAGAAACAGAAAATCCACTCAATGGCTAACATTTCAAACATTTGAAAAATAAGAACAACCCTAATATATATATATATATATATATATTATATATTATATATAATATATATATATATATATATATATATTATATATATATATGTATGTGTGTGTGTTTGTGAATAACAAGAAGCAATTTGCTTGAGTCAATATAATTTGTCTATATGTATATTTGTTACTTTGTGAACATGAGTCAAAATAGGCCTTGGACAATTAGTAATTCGATCCATGAACAATATAAAGCAATTATCATATATATATATACTTGTTCTTTAGTCTATTATTGTTCATTAGTTTTTTGCATGTGGTGAAAATATTCATTTTCAGGCCAGATGAATGGTTTCACACATGTTGCCTCATAAACTTATTTCAAATCGATCATAAATCGTAATAAAAAGTGAAGTGAAACCAAGAAACAGAAAATCCACTCAATGGCTAACATTTCAAACATTTGAAAAATAAGAACAACCCTAATATATATATATTTAAACAAACACTTCCATTATTCGATTTCGTTCAAACTTCACAAGATGATCTCTATGCACTAAGGTAAAATCCTAGGGGGAGGTCGACTCTCAAATCCGAAAAAACGAGAAATAAGAATCACCCTAATATATATATATATATAAATAAATATATATATATATATATATATATGTATATATATATATAATAATAATAAGCTGGAAGGGACTATGGCTGATAGAATGGTTTCTATAGAATCAACCATTTCAACTATTAAAGAAAAGCAAATGAAGATGGAGAAGGACTTTGTTAAGGAATCCATGGTGAGGGATGCCCCCATGTCTGATCCAACAGAACCCGGTCCGACGACATCACAAATTGGGCAGGACCAAACGTCCCTGAAAAAAAGGGAGGAAGAAAAAATATGCCCCTCGATGTGGGGACAGAAACCCTGCCCTCATAACTGTATCAGAGTACACCTACCCCTCTGCAGTAAGGCAGTGTGCTATGGCAACACAGATGCCAGAAAGGAGTGCAGTATGTGGCAAGGACACATCCGTGCAGCAGCCCGGGTGGAACGAAAGAGGGAGAGAGGAGGAGCAGAAACGGCAATTTAAGACTTGGCTCAAGCAGGGAAACTCCTCCACGGGGAAACGGGGCGCCCCGAGGAATATTCAGCCCCCAAAACAAAACAAAAAAGTACCAAGAACCTTGAAAAAATGGGAAAACCTGCGACTGCAGTCCGAGATTGCACTGCTTCGGTCGAAGCAACAGCAAAGACAAACCAAAATGACCACGCCCTCCGTAACTTACGCAGATATCGCGGCACCTGCACAACGGTCCCCTGTGCTGCAACCTCCCGTGCCTGTGGTCCAAAATGTTGCTGTCCTTCTTGGAAAAATCGCCAGGCAAATGGCGGACCTGGCAGCAAGTTTCCAAGACTGAAGATCTGCACCTGGAACGTCGCAGGGCTCAGCGGCACCAAAGAGCTCCACCTCTCCTGCCTGCTCGACAGACAGGACATCGACGCGGCCGTAATCACAGAGACCGAAATGGCCCCCTCGGTTGACACCTTTAAAACAAAAGGGTACGTCTCGTTTGGACCTCTTGGGGGTGGAAAGAGGAGGATAGTCACTTTCGTGAAAACCGACCTGGCAATGCGTTCCAACGCCAAGCTACGACCCGACCTCATGTCCTCGGATGTTCAAACGGTGTGGATTGAGCTGACCCTCCCCACTTATAGTGTCCTTGTCGGTGGCGTCTACAGGGAATGGAACTCTTCCGAGCCCGGATCTGTGCTCACCGAGAGAGAAGCTAAATCCGCGACTGGAATGTCAAAGCGTGTCCTCATTCTCGGTGACTTCAATCTCGACACACTGAGGCACAACGATCGGAGCTACTCGCGGAGGAGCTTCCTGCAGATCCTTAGCGATGGCATGAAGGACGCGAGTCTCGACTACGCGACCACGAAGGCCACATGGAAGTCTTATGGTAAGTTTGAAGGTGAGCACCGAACATCTTGCCTCGACCACGTCTACTCTGCCGGATTAGACTGCAGCGTCAAAGCTCTAGAGGACGCCACTTCCGATCACCGTCCCGTTCTTGCCAATATATTGGTCCCAAGTGAGAGGAGCGGGACCAAATCAATCAAACGACGAAATTTTAAAGCAATCCGGCAAAGTGAACTAGAGACTGCACTCCAAAGATGGCCGTGGACGTCTATCTATAGCATTGAGGATGTCGAAAAAGCTCACAAATTCTCCTCGATGGCATCACGGGTGCCCTCAACGAGGTTGCCCCTATCAAGACCATCAAAGTTAAGACGGATAAAAATATCTATCTATCGCCGGACACGCTCAAGCTCATGAGAGAGAGAGACAAAGCCACAGGTAGTGAATACCGGCGAATTCGCAACCAAGTCTCATCTATGGTAAAACGCGATAAGGTGCGCACGAACATCAATAAGTTACACTAGAGCCACAACGATCCCAAGGTCCTCTGGCGCCTCGCAAATGAGGCTATCGACATTCATGTTCTCCCTTCCCAGCTTCTGTCAAGGTGGGCGGAATCCCCACGGTAAACAATGCAGAGACGGCAACTGCGATGAACGACTTTTACATTAGGAAAATAAAAAAAACTCCGGGAAGGCCTTCCCCCCTCGCAGCCCCCTTTGTCGTCGTGGCCCAAGTTATCAGCGCCGTTCTCCTTCTCCTTTGCAGGGGCCGGAAAGATCGCAAGGGTCATCAAAGGGATGAAGGCAACTGAGGCCCTGGGTGTCGACGGGATACCTGTCTCTGTCCTCAAGAAAGGCATTGAAGTGCTCGCCGGGCCAATCGCTCATCTTGTAAATAGATCGCTGGCGTCAGGAACCGTTCCGACTGCACTCAAAATGTCCAATGTGCTACCCGTTTTCAAGGGCAAGCCTGCGACTGACCCCGCATCGTACAGGCCAATTTGCATCCTCCCGGCTCTGTCCAAGGTCCTGGAGACCGTCGTAAAATCCGACCTGGAGGACCACTTAGCCAAGACGGAGGCTCTTCCAAACACCCAGTTTGGATTCAGGAAAAGCCGTTCGACCACAGCCGCGCAAGCCACCGCACATGCAAAGTAGCTGGAGGCCGAGCAGAGGGGAAAGGTTGTCGGTGTCCTCGGATTTGACCTCTCTGCTGCCTTCGACACCGTCAACCAGCTGCAGCTTTTACCAAAGTTGGAGTAGCTTGGGATTGCAGGTACACAGCTTAAGTGGTTCCATTCATACCTCACTGGCGAGTACCAGCGTGTAGTGTGGAATGGCACTGAATCTGTCTTCTTACCTGTCGAGTACGGAGTGAGACAAGGCTCCATTCTTGGACCTATTCTCTACCTTGTCCTGGTCGCGGACGTCACCTCCTGCGTTGGGGTTGGCAATGAAGATAATAGTGGCTACGCGGACGACTTCTTCCTGTGGGCCGTTGGTGACTCCCTGGAGGAAGTCGGGTCCCTCTTGGAGTCAAGGGCGGACGCTTTCTCCAGATTTGCGGGGGGGAACGGCCTTGTCCTTAATGCCACCAAAACTCAGCTCATGATTGGGGGAAACGTCAAAAAAAAGGATGTTGCGGTCTTCGCCGTCACCGTTGGGGGCGTCGAGGTGCACCCATCTGACAAAATTGAGTTTCTTGGGGTAAAATTTGATACCGGCTTCACTACATCACCCCACAATATCAACGTCGCAAAGGCAGCAGCAAAACGAGCCGCACTCATCTCCAGGTTGGCCGTGCACTTACCAAGAGGTAAATACCTACGGTAGCTAGCCAAGGGATTGATGATTGGCAAGATTTCTTATGCTGCCACAGCTGTGGCAATTCCTCGATTCGATATTGAGCTGCAATATATATATATATATATATATATATATATATATATATATATATATATATATATATATATATATATATATATATATATATATATATATATATATATATATATGTGTGTGTGTATGTGTTTTAAAATGGATGAAAATCCGTGTTTTGTTTTCAACCAACCAGTGCCTTAGAGTAGGAGAATCTGGACGAAAGACTGATGAGTCATAGCATAAGCTGACAAAAGCCCATAACAAACAAATTTCATATAATAAATTAATAGGTGTTTGGATTTAATAGCAATTTAATGTTATTCGTATAATCAAAGGGGATATATTTTAATGTAAAAAGATGGCAATTGAGTTGAATTTGCTATAATTTGCATTATTTTTATGTTTCTCGAACTATTTTAGCAGAAATAATATTTATATTTAAAATAACAATATTATTACATCTCTAATTATATTTGTAATGTGGGCAGCTCTTCATCAATCACGAAACCTTTTTGTTCTTGTATCTCTGGGATGAATCAACAAAATAAGCTTCTTGTAATACTTACTAACGATAAAATCATCAAATGGTTGTTCCCGAGTCCAAAAAACATTGGAAGCATCCCACGTACTGCCATCGGAGAAAACTTATATCTAAAGGCATTCCTATCATACATCACACAATTCAAGAGTAGAATGAGGCTACAGCCAATAATTCCATTCTACTCTTTAAACTGATTGGGCTCCGGAACAATCATTTGTTGCTTTTATTCTGGGTAAAGTATTACGAGAAACCTATTTTGATGATTGATCCTAGAGATATAAAAACAAAAAGGTTTCGTGATTAACGAAGGGCTGCCCACATTACGAATAGAATTAGAAATGCAATAATATAAATCATATTTCTGCTACAAATAGTTGCAAAATCATAAAAATAATGCAAATCATAGCAAACTCAACTCAATAGCTATCTTTTTACATTAAAATATATCCCCTTTGATTTATAAAGTAACATTAAATTTGCTATTAAATCCAAACACCTATTAATTTATGATATGAAATTTGTTTGTTATGGGTTTTTGTCAGCTTATGTTATGACTCATCAGTCTTTCGTCCAGACTCTAATACTCTAAGGCACTGCATTCAACGTGACCAAGAACATGTTTGTCCTGCACCCTCAAGGAAAGTTATTGTACCAAGCGTATTACAATAATAATTTGCGATCCCACTCCTTAGCATGTGAATCTGTCTACAGCTCCAACATTTTTATTTTTATGCCTTCACGGAATATGTTATAACTTGACCTATTTATGGAGGATGATGACATCTAGGAAGTATTTTTTTTCTTTCACCGTTCCTTGAACCGAGGGGTGACGCTCTGTACTTGAACAATGTTAAAAAGAAGAATGTTCCAGGAGGTATTGTTTCTTCATTTTGACTTTAAAAAAACCCTTCACAATATGTTTTTTGCTTGTTCGTTAAGACAATAGGGAGCATAGGGCGGTTGCATATGTATATCTGTATGTAAATCCCTGTTGACAATGGTGATAATAATAATATGTGTTACTCCCTTCTTCTTCAATGAGAGCATTTTATTTGTTTACTCAAGGAAGGCAGGCATATATATTTTTCTTTAGGAAAAAGACTTATTTTCTATTTAGTTCCTTCCTCCCCGGAAGAGAGTCAAAGATCACGGGCAAACCGAGGCCTTCTGTAGCTCGTGGTTGAGACCAACAATTCCTGAAGATGGGATTCTAAAGCATGAAATAATCCTCATGATCCATCCCAGGGTTGCTGCAGAACAGAATTGAATATTTTGGTTTTTACTCTTTAATTATGTCTAGGCGGATTCCAAGCTTCAAGCGCTTTGTGAGTATTTAAAGCTTATAAATTGCAAGCTATAAAAGGTATTCCTATCAAAGAAAAAAAGGGATCCTTAAATATTTATAGACAGCCTCAAGTAAGTAATTTCTTCCTAAATAACAGGGCAGAGATTTTTTAATGGTTCCTTGATTCATATTATCAATAGTTGTGTTTTTTTGCTTCTTTAAAATGAAATTGCAACGAAATAAGAGGGCGTTTGAGAGTAGGAAAACATAACATGTTGCTTATGTAGACAACGTACGCATATTTGTATTGCTGCCAAAAAAAGTATTTTTGGCCAAGGGATATACTATTAATTTGCTTTTTAGAATTTACTTTGTCCTTCACGTTGGGACCATGGCTTTGCCTTGAACTGGGCTTTTATGTTATATATATTTTTTTGGTGATGAAGCTATCAACACATATGTCGTACATGGCTTTGTGTTGCTACTTACTAAGTCCTTACATAACGGAACTTTACTTGTTATGAGCCTGTAAAGGAGTATCCTTGAATAAGCATCGTCGTTATTAGGTTATTATCTATTGACATATTAATTTATATAAAAAAACATAATGAAAATTAAGGTTTCTTGTTTGGAATGAGTTATATTCTTAGTCAATGACAATTTTTGAAGCAATCTTTTGAGGGCTGATATTTGACATCATGATAATAAAATGTAATGGCTTAGAAACTCTATTAACATGTATATGAAGGAAATGTTTTAAATCTTCATGGATGAAGAAAGTACATTTTTTATCATTAAAAGAGTTTAGACAATTTTTTCATGATATATTTTGATTTGTTGGTCAACGTTTTATATGATTTCTATCAAATCATTAAAGCCTAATCAAAAAAAAAATAATATGGTTAGCTTAGTGATTTTGATAATTTTTTATGTTGATATAAAGATTCTGTCATAAAACTCTTTGTTATTTAAAAAGGAGTAAATAAAATCAAGCAAACAGATCTTTTGTTGAGAGATCTAATTTTAAACTAGAATGTTATTTATATATGTAATTTCTCTAAATCAATAAAGTTTCTCATATTAAAAAACAGATAAAATTAATAAACAAAAAACATTATAACAGTTGTAATAACGAAAAAACATCATATTGACATTTTTGGTTGTATTAAACAAAACGTCTTTTTTAATTACTGAGCCATTTTATTGGATCAAGAGCCATTTTATTCCAAATCCATGGTATTTTTTCTATATTGAAGAAAGAAACACAATTTGTTAACCAATTATTTTTTTTTCATAAAAATAAAAGCATTTTTAGTTTCAAATATTTGAAATATATTATATACTATTTTGGTTGCAACTAACAAACATGTCTTCAAATACATATGTATTAAGTAAGAGTTGATATCACGCTTCAAATTAGTTGCTGAAGTTCATTGTAAACACACACACAGATACGACTACCTATGTACATAGATTGAGTATTATATTTTTAAACAGGAATTCAGGATATGGATAGTATTAGGAGTAGATTAACAAAGTGGGGGAAGTCCAAGGCGTTTTGCAAGGTCAACAACCCAAGAAAAGAAGCCAGGACGACGTGAATGTCGTTCTGGACAACAACAATCATGTAGGATGTAAAGAAACGCCATGAACCATAAAACGGATACATATTTTATTTTTGAGTCTGTGCAAAATGTATAGAAAGAGAGAGACAAAGAAAAAGAAAGAGGAGAGAAGACGCTCAACTACCACTCACTCAAGAAGTAACTTGGTTTCTTGTTATTATATTCATGCTCAGTACTTTTTTCAAACAGGAAATGTCTGGAAGATAGAATTAAGCCACATGTCAAATGATGATCAGAGATTCAAATCTCTCTCTCTCTCTCTCTCTCTCTCTCTCTATATATATATATATTTATATATACAACTATATACATATATATATATTTATATATAGGGTGGTAAGATCAAATCAGGTGCTTGTCTTCTCTCAAATTAAAATACACAAAAAATCGTTAATTTCTGTTCAATTTTATTTATTTAGACATTAAAATACTCGTACAAATATGTATATTCTGCTTATTCAATCCATCCACCTTCTGCGTCGATGACGCGCTGGATCCTGGAGCGGAAGGAGGAGCAGGCCTTGGCCACCAGGGCCCCTGGCCCGGCGGGATGGGCGGGCCTGAGGGGGGCCAGGCCCGCCCACCAAGTAACGTAGGCCCACCCATCCATTGAGTGACGTGGGCCCGATTTTTTATGAATGTGCCAACTTTGCCCCCCATAACAACTGTAGGACCCCCCCAAAAGTCTGGAAAGCCCTGCCCAACTTCCTTGCCTGCTTCATTATGGAGTTGATCAGGGCGGCCTTGGTGTTGTGAGCCATTCGGTTGGTGTGTCGCTCAAGGTAGCCCCAGAAAAAATAGTCCTTATTATTCAAATTGGGATAGCTAGGGGGCCAATGGGTCTTGTTCTTCTGCGTCAACAGCTGGCCAACCTTGAGTTAGTGGCTGTGACAACGCAAATCCTCATTCACAAAGTTACGTGAGAAACGTCCAGCTCCTTGACGACATCCTGATGGACCTGCTGGGGTTGTGCTCGAAGATGTCTGACATCCTCCTGATGAAGTCGGGGGTCCTGACCTTGTGGGGGCTGCTGGAGTGCCTGAGGGCCCTGTCGATGACAGCACGAGGGTCCCTGGCATCCTTCAGCTGCTGCCTGAGCTCAGCAACCATTCTTCTGTCGATCCCGAGCAGCTCAGAGACCTGGGTGTTGCTGATGGTGTTACCCTTTATACAAAGAATCTGGAATTCGGCACACCTGCGTTCTTGCTCGTTCCAGATAACAGGCTGTAGATTTCCATAAGCGGCCATGACGATGATTAAATTCAACTGAAATGATCTTTCATATGTTGGCTGTCTTTTAAAAATCAGCTGCGCAGATTGGATGACGTCATCCTTGTTAAAGGATGTCCTGAAAACCTGCTGGATTTGATCTTACCACACACACACATATATATATATATATATATATATGAACATATTGCTTGTTGTTTATTTTAGAAGAATATACTAACTATGACTATTGAATGTCATTTCAGAGTAACATATATTAATTTAATGAGAAGGACATAACGTAGGAAGCACTTTGGTTGGCTTTATTTCGATTAAGTCATTTTTTCCATTGCAAAAGAAGACACTAAGAAGAGTAAAGTCTTAGCTCCAAAGATAATTAAAACAGCAAGAGATCGCAATTAAAATTCCATTAAGGGATGAAAAACAAGACATTCATTGACTTGTCTATTTATAAGATTTGTTAATAGACATGACAAAGAGACAAAATACCTATGTCATAAAAACTATATTGCAACGTGCTTCATTTCGCAAAAAATAGAGTCTTGATCATCATTTGCAATCTCTTGTTTAAAAGATTATTTGAAGCATGCACCTTATAGCATTACTGTATTCCATTATATCAGATTAGCCAAAAAAATATATAAGTAACTTCAAAACAAAGGAAGTGGAAACGTAGATCTTTTTATGATGGCTGGATTTTGTAGGCCTTAAGGCATATAACTTGATGGACACACTCCTCGACAACCTAAGACAACTACATGGGCACAATTAGATTAAACATAAACATTTTATATATGTTAATAAAATTTAAAAAAATCTTGTTAATTCACGGTTACTCTAATTGAGATCATAATGAAGCAGGCTGCTATATCCGCTTGGAAGGCTATGAAGAGTGAACAGCTGTCCCTTGAAGTGGACGCTCGAAAGCTTCGATGAGCATACCATAGAGACACAAAGATATAGAGAGCTTATTCCCTTCAATTCAAACATCTTTCAGCTGTATTTTTGTGTCCAATATAAACAAATTAATTTATATTACATCATCGATGACTTAGATCAAATTAATTTGTTTATATTGGACACAAAAATACAGCTGAAGGAAATAAGCTCTCTATGTCTTTATATCTCTATGGAGCATACCCGAAGCAATTCAATAACTTTCAAGAGACCCGCCTTAACTAACTGCATCAAAGGCCTGGGGCCTGTCACAGCCATGGAGAGAGGCACGTACGTTATCAAGTACTCGGAGGGTGGCAAAGACAATTGCAAGGCAGCCTAGATCCTTCTCATTCCTAGAGTGTCATCTTAATTTAAAAAATACATTTGTTTATTTCCCAAAAATATTTCATTTTTATATTTGTTTGGTAAATAGATATATGTATATTCAGTAGCCATGAAGGCTCAAGTTATATGAGCTCCAAAATAAACCATACTACAACTACATTAAACTGTCTATGTCAAGGGCCCGTAAGGGATAAGTCACTTAGGCAATCTCATGAACAGATTAAACGTGGTTTGATGGGCACTATTAAATTATTATTTTTATTATATTATTATTTTTCAAAGAACTATATTCGTCGTATACTACAGGAAGTAAAAAGATTAGTGATCTATAAAGATGACTTGTGCATGTTATAATGATTCAACTTATTTCTTAGCTCGTTAGTTAGAAGATAATGGAAAGCATCATATTAATTATTTTTTTTTGTGCTTCATATTTGAGGAAATGCCATGGTTATGGTTGCCTTTTTATTTAAAACAGCATAATGAATTGCTTGAAGTAGAACCAAAAAGATGTTAAAAGAGACAAAAAATCATCATATTCATAGATTGTGGATTTCGTTATATGCTTACATACGCTGATGACTATAGAATGATAGAAACAGTTATTAAGTAGATTCTCTGATCATTTTGTAAAGGTATCATTGGGTTTTCAACCATTATCCATCTATTTCATACTTTATCCAAAGGATAACTAATTTTAAAAAAATATATAATTAATTTTTTGTAGAAATATGAATAGATATTTTTATTTGCTTTAGAAGAACTGGTTGTATATACTTACTATCAATATAAATTCGCTTAAGTATAACATATTATGAAAGGTTATATTGTGAGGATTTTGTTGCACTGAATTACAAGGATAATATAATGAATTGATACTACTAGCATCATACATGAGCTATATTTAACACAGACTCAGCCATTACACAATTGAAACCAATTTATGGCTTATTATATGAGTCGGAAGAAAGTTATAATAATAATAATCAGAAACGAGAAGGGACAATACTTCCGCCCACAAGAGCTACATATTTGCGATATTTTTCCAATTGACCATTCTCAATCTCCTCTCCGTATATATTTTCATATATACGAAGATATTCTCTTTGTTCCTCTCATTCTCTTCTCTTTATATTTTTACTTTGCAAAATATATCTCATTATCCTTTCCTGAGCCAAAAGGTCACATTTTTTATCTTACAAAAAACTAGTTTTTTCCTTCTTTTTAAAAATATTATATAAATAGATCATTAAAAACCCTTGAGAGTTCAGAGCTATCTGTGTACGTCATTTGACCTTCATTGTCCTATTCTACTGAAACATCCTTAAGAAGTAGACGCACTAATTACTAAACGTTTCCTTTCAAGAATTCGCAAATGGCTTTTAGGACAAGGTAATAAATTTTAATGAATGCTCAGATAAGGATTTTTTGTTGTTGTTGAGAACGTCTATATTATGTGCTTACAACGATTTGACTATGGCAAGGATCCTGAATATGCTGCTGAATATCAATGAGGGGTTTAAATGGCTTTGAGATTCTTAAGGAAATGAGGGGGGGGGGGGGGTTATATTCAATTGTAGCCAAAACATTTATTAAATAATATTTATAAGAATATAATTCATCATCAGAATAGAATTTGAATACGAACAATTTTTTGCCTATATGGTTCGATAGAATAGCATCTGATAGGATATAAATAAGCATTATAGCAACGAACAAATTATTTCATCTTTAATATATGATATGAGAGCATTGTTTTGAAAAATGAGTCGTAATATATTTCTTGTCTTTGTGCCTATTTTGGTTTCGATTATAAAATTTCATCCGTTCGAATATGAAGAGTTATATAGCTTTAAAATGATTTTAAAAATTCTCTCGAATCTATGATATTTTCAATGTTTTTGATCGATATTGACCTATCCCCTTTAGGCGTTAAGCTCGATACCTCAACATTGCGGGACGAGCATTGTTCCACTAAACTAACACGCTCCCTTAGATACCAAACCAAAGAGTAAAAAAAATGAAATTACATATACCTTACATGGTTATATTTCAATATGGCTGCTGCAAATTGAGAGTGTTTAATAATCTATTGATGATATAGTTATTGATGCTTACTTTTTAATACTAATTGTCGACCTGCATCAGTTTTGACAATATTGTTTTAATTTTTTTATCATTTTACTACCTTCTTGGATGTAAAATGACTCTTCAGATAAACATATAATTGTCATGAACGTTTTAAGGCAAAAGAACCATATATTTGTATCACGGTAGAGCGTCTTTAGATTTGTTTTTCATAATAATCGTATTTACGTAACTATTACTAGGGTTGAATTTTGAAATACTTTTTTCAGAATTTGTAACCACTGAACGAAATATACAAAAGTCAGTTAGTTCACAAGGCTAGTTGGCTATACTACTTAATGTAGAGGACAAGTTCATTCTGCCCATATAATCAAATTCACCATTCACAATGTAGCAAATAATTATTTCGACAAACTACCACTTAAATAAATTGCTCCTAAAATCATTTGACTATTAAACGTATAATCTTTTTTGACGTATAGATTTAGGATTCGAGGGTAAAATCGTACCTACCGATTGACACAACTCGGGTACTCGGTAGCAGACTGATTGTTTTAAAAGGAATAAAATTGATCGGCATCAGAAGTATATGTCATCGGTAATTCCGATCTACCAAAGTAACAAACATGAATCAGGAGTTCTCCTAATATTTAGAAAAATATCTACAGCAGCTGATTTGTATATATTATATATAAGTGAAAAATCCACAATTTATCATTCGCACGTATATTTAGAGTAATTAAATTTGATTATTGCTACATAATACCATTATTTAATTTTCTTCGGGACATAATTACTAGGAAATTATATTTGTTTGTTTACTTGTTATTATTATTTATTTTATTATTGTTATTAGTTGCAATTTACTCTTACACACTCAAGGATAAAGAAGAAATGGTAAGAAGTTGTCTTAACACAAACGATAGGCATTATAATACTCTTTGCAAGAACACAAAACAGCTCACGAAAAATAAAGAATAAAATTCCTTTAACAAAGTAAACATTCCCATATGAGTCTTGAATAGAGTACAAGTCTCAACCAATAGTAGTGGTAAGTAAAATTTATTTCTGTCAAAATCAGACAAAAGGATTGGTTGAAGGAAAGGAGAGGGAATTATAATAATCAAAAAGTAGTTGGTACTATGCAACAAAGTATGACGTCACTCGCAGCGGCTGTTGAGGAGTGAACATCAGGTAAAATTCGGAGAGAAGAAATTCGTTAGAAGAAAGGCAACTTTTTGTTGTTTAAACGTATTGATGGAATAACATTCAGGTTCCAATCAAGACACTGAATAACAACATAAAACTGTTTCTTCGAACTCAATAAACGTATTTAAATAAGCCCATCATAAACAAATTTACCCTTCATGTCGAGTATGTTATATGATAAATATGACAAGGTAATGGAACAATCGAAATATAATTTTGTCATCTTCAATAAACAAAGAATGTCGAGCGTATTTTACGAGTCAAACCTAGATGAGGCAACGTTGAATATGCTTGTAAATTATATTAGTTCAAGATTATGTCCGTCATCATGACTATTTTAATATAAGAAACCTATTATATTGTGTCTTTATTTGAAACACCATTTTGATCCTTCGGTAGGTAAATATTACTGTTAGTTGTACGAATAATATTATTATGACAAATATTATGTAAAACATTACTAATCCTATTGCGGAGGCATTATATTTTTAACTAACATTTGTTTATATGTATCTTTTAGTTCATGATGTTGCATAATAAATATATATCTCTAAAAATATATTGTGAAATATTGCAACACATCAAATATCTTACTAGTTTCGCAGAGTTTTCCATCAGGGAAGCAAAGCTTTCCACGTTTCGTTTTGGGATTTCGCCCGCAGTCAGTGGGGAAAAGTTCGTCCCTTCCCGTGGCCACGGGTCTAGGGGTTCCTCCATCAGATCCTCCTCCAAAAACAGCCCCGGAGCCCGAAATAGATTCCCCAGGAAGTTAAAAAGCTGTCCCTCGGCCCCTTGAAGGGAGAGGAAGAGAAGGATGGCTAACGGTACTTGGATTTGAAGGGAGGTCTTCATTGTTCCTTATGATTGAAGTGAGTGGATGGAAATAATGGACCAGGGGTAGCTCTTATATGTATGTTTGCTATATGAACCCGCTCGCCCTCTGCAAGCAATTGTAAATATATGTAGCAATTGTATTGGTCTGGCTGTTGCATGAGCGTTGTCATATTTATTCATTAATTGGAGAGCCATTAATATTCCTTCTACTTCAGGTAATTATGATGCGTTCCTTATGGTAGTCATCAACATGGTCGTCACGGACGCATCATTGCGTCCGGAGACCTTCCACTGATCAAATAAAGCACATATGGAGAAGGAGGTAGTCCTCCACAATGAACTAATTAACTAATGCAGCAATAATTTCCCTTCAGCCATTTAAATTTTAATATCCTTAAGAGCCATAGTCTGACAGTCTGTGTATGTTTGTATTCAATATGCGTTGCTTCCACATGACAAAGAGCATATCATTATGTATTTTATCCGTATATATATATATTACATACATGATGCCTACACATTCAAAAGTATCAATAAGTTATTCCCTCCAATAACAGATTAATATTTGGATGATTGGTCAACTCTCGGTGGAGGCCCACTACAGGCAGTCAATACTGCTTCGTAAATCAGAGGTTTTGTGATTGTCGCTTCTGTGTTTCATCACTATTTACATATCTCAGAATATGATTGGAAGGTATGTTTGTTTAGGACCTCAATCCTCGACAGCAGACGAAACAACAATTTCAAAGGTGATAAAGAGAATTATACAAATGATGGTGCTGAATATATATATATATATATTTATTTATTTATATATATATATATATATTCAGTATTATGAAATATTTTATATACAAGGAGGGATATTTGAGGAATTTATTTCTTACGCACACCGAGTGCTTAATTGACGGATGTTTGGATATAATTAATTACTATTTGTCAAATGACTAATTGTACATATTATTACTTTACGTATTATTATATATTTATAATATATCTGATTTGTCTCAAATATTTTTTTATTAATTTTATTGTATACTTTTAGTGGCTGTAAAACGAGCGTCAAATTGACTTCAAATATATTCTAATTTCGTTCCACACACTATAAAATTCAAAGGACCAACTGCATATATTTGCATAATTATATATAATAATTCAAAACTTCTGATTTGAAGTAGGGGTTGACAAAAGGAATTAGTAATGTGTTACTTCATGCAGTCATTTGAATATCTGATTGCATGTATGTATACATAATTAAAAACGAATATATAATTTACCATTCGTCATTAGACGTCTTTTTCTAGATCGTATAAATTCATAATGCATTGCAGCTTCCGATTTTTTAGAAGTCCATAATTGATAAACCACAGAGGCTATTCCTGGATATAACATCCAGGACTTTTTGATAAGATATCCCGGAGTCTTCAAATAGTTTCATGCTACTTATGCTAGCAGGATGTTAGGCATGTCTTAGATTTTATGACTGATATATTAAATTGTCTATGTTATTGAGTCTCCAATTTAAAAGCCAAATTTTTTATAGTATAAATAAGAGTGAAGATATTTGAGTCTTCTATAATTTACAAACAATATTCCTTCAATTTACAGGATGTTATCATTAAGGAATAATCTTTTTTATGTGTGTAGAATCGGCATTTTAACCCCACCGAATTTACTTGCCATTAGTATTTTAAAAAGCCATTATTGTGTTAAAAATGCCTTCATCAAATCTTCCAGAAAATGATTTAACCCACGAACTTTTAGATTTATATCATTATATTTTAGAAATTAGAAAATATATAGCGGTGTAGAAATGGAAATGATATGGTTTAAAATGTACAAATATTATTATAGAACACACGTATTACTCATTTTTTAAACTATTTGCAAGAACTTTAGTCCGTTTTTCATAGAGGAAACTATAAAATGATAGTGTCACATAGCTTCTTCCATGAAATTATATCATAAAAATGTATATAATATTTTGTAAAATTACTGGTCCATTCCAAAACAATTGAATTCTAGTTTTATGTTCTAGATGTTTGAACACGGATTGATTGTGGCAAAAGATTGAAGCTACTGAAAATAATTGTAATAGCTGATAAACCAATCCATTCAGGGTACGCCATTATTTATTTCCATTTTTGATTTTTGCTTATGTTTCTGTGCTTTTTAATGGTTTTTACTCTCGTACTTGAAATACATGTCCACTTATTAGTTCGGTCGGTGACCCTGACGCTCAATCAACAATGAAATAAGTATTTGTTCGGAACTATTCCATCAAATTACAATGTACAAAAAGGATTGGACTTCATTTTCCCCTGACAAATCATCTTCATAATTCAGTTTTGAACATGTTAATATAATTTGATGTATATTTTCAATATTTTGGTGCTATGTATTGAATATATCTACGAAGGAAAATGGACACATGAACAGATGACGTTGATTTAACGAACAAAGGACTAAGTCATAGACTGAGTAAGGCCATAAGAGTATTATCTGATTATAGGAAGTAACTGAAGGAGGAAGAGATATTCTGTGGTTAAAATAAATTGTTTGTTTTTTTTGTTGCAAAAATGAGATGCCGTCAATCATATTATTTATTGTTATAAATATCATTTATTGGGTCTCCACGAAATGAGATGGTCGTGAGAGTAATAAAAGACTTCATTAACTGACTCTTGACTTCCTCAGGGATATGTTTTCCGAGGAACAATTGTGATACATAACACTGGGGAAAAGTAAAAAGTTCTTGGGATATATCAACTGATTTGAATACCTAATGGGTCCTTATAACTAAATTAAAAAACCGTTTTGCTCAATCAGGTCATAATTTTTTGAAATTTTGAGTTTTCTGTTTTCGATTTTCAACTTTTAGACAAAATCATAACTTTTTCGTTTATTGAGCTACAAAAGTGGGATTAGTGTTTTTGAAAATGGCATGGTCATATTAGGGGGGGCGGAGACTAGTTTAAGTTGAAAAAATTATCAGAGAGGCCCAAAAAAGCCCAAAATATTTTGACCAATTTCGGGCGATTTTTGTAACTTAGTTTAATAGAGCTATAAAATTCGTATGGATGTTTTTGGTAGGGCTGTGCCGGTTTGGATTTTTTCTTACCGCGGTCGGTAATCAACAAATTCCCGCGGTTTTGCGATATACCGCTATATTTATACCCCCCCCCCCCCCCCCCCGCCCCCACCAACACAAACAAGGCGCAAGACATGGGTTAAATAATATGCATTATTTATTTATCTTCAATACAAACAAGTGCAAATTACTCATGGAACATTAATGTGAATATTTTTTCCTTCAACATTTCTTAAATTTCAACATTCAACAACTAGAAGAACTTCAACCTCTATTGCAAAACAAAAAAAAAGCTTTTTTCTTTCTCCATCTTTTGATCAAAGGTTGTTTGAAGTTTCGTTTTGAGAACGGTGAATAGGCCTACTGGTTATGACCGCCCCCCCCCCCCACCCCGGCGCCCCCACCAAGCATATAACATCCCCACATATACAGGTCAATGTTTCAATTTTTTTTGCCGGTCATGACGGTGACGTGCTCAGACCCGCGGTAGGCGTCACGTACCGCGGTTTAGCGGTAATGCGGTTACCGTCCCAGCCCTAGTTTTTGGAAATGGCATACTCATGTTAGTGGGGACGGAGATAGGTTTTGAGAGAATAAATTAAAGATAAATCAACATATATTTTCGTAAACAGTTTTTGCAAAATTGCTTCTAATATTTACCTCCGCCGAAGGAGGTATTGTTTTCACTGGCGTTTTGTTGGTTTGTGGTTTGTCAGCAGGATAACTCAAAAAGTACTGAACGGATTTGGATGAAATTTTGTGGAGTTGTTGGAAGTGCCAAAGGAAGAAGTGATTAAATTTTGGCATCTCTGAGTGCAGAATTAAGGCGCCAAATGAGCTAAATACTACTAAATTTTCCAAGTTAGCCTACTCTGCCAATAGATGTCGCTGTGCTGTGAAATTGGGTGCCGGGAGCGTGTTCCTCTCGGAATTCCGTCTAGGGGAACCTCCCCCGTCTCTCTACGCCTCCCCAGTCGTGAAAAATCCGCCTCGGAAGGCTCATGACGGCGGAGGTTTGCACTCTCGGAGTGTATATATGCCTCTAGTTAAATTGTGTCTCCTAAAGAATGATAAAAGAGTGGGCCCCTCCCATTGTGTTTGTTACTTGCATTACACAACTTAGAGAATAGTCTAAAGGCAAGAAAAGAACTCAAGTTTTTGTATAACTATGGTGTGGAGAGAACCAAAAAAAACTCAGATGATTGCCATTGTTGCGCTATATACCGTATAGGTATTTAAAAAAAAAACAGAAAGAGTTTAAAGTATTCAAACTTGGATTTTGCTATCAGACCAGTCCCCACAGTGAATATGTTCCAATTCCAGTGTTCTAGTCACTTCCAGATGTTACAGATGATGAGAGTGCGACTGAGCAGTTGCAATGTGATAGTTCACACAATGATGATGATATACACTTTGAAGGTACAACATCCTAGCCGAAGCAGTTCAACCAGGGTGAATTAAATGACCTTGCGAGAGACTTCAACTTGCCCGAAAAATATGCAGAACTTTTGGCCTCTAGATTAAGTTAGAATAATTTACTTCAAAGTGGTACAACAATATCCTTCTACAGAACAAGAGATTCAGAGTTTGTTCCTTTCTTCTCTGAGAAAGATGGACTTGTTTACTGTAATGGCATTCTTGGTCTCCTGGATAAGTTAGGTAAAAGTAACTACAATCCTCAAGAGTGAAGACTTTTCATTGACAGTTCTAAATTCGGTCTCAAAGTTGTTCTGCCCCATAATGGATATAAATATGGATCCATTCCAGTTGCCCATGCCACCAAACTAAAAGAAACCGAATTCCTTAACTTTCTCTGTCACAGGGATAGTAGGGCAAGGGAGGAACACTGGGTGAGGAAGGAGTGGCCAGAGAGGACTCACATGACTATTGGAGAGAAATATGTTATTGTTGAGCCTCTGGTGGAGAGATCAAAGATCATTTTCCCTCCTCTTCACATTAAGGATTAATGAAACAATTTGTTAAAGCTCTACACAAAGATGGATACTGTTTTTAATACATTTGTGATGCTTTCCCTGGACTAAGTAAAAAAGAAGGCTGGAATTTGTGATGATCCTCAGATCCGAAAGCTAATCAATGATCATCTGTTTGTTTTTATTATGAACCAGATTGTGTATAATGCTTGGAGTTCCTTTGTCTTGGTTGTGGATGGATAATTTTCTTGGAAACAACAAGTCAAGCAATTATGTGAAGCTTGTAAACACTATGTTAGAGAGCTAAAAGCAGCTAAATGCATATATGAGCATCAAACTTAATTTCCTTTTCTGTCACCTGGAGAAATTTCCTGAAAATCTTGGAAATGTTAGTGATGAGCAGGGTGAGAGGTTTCACCAGACATGAGGGACATGTAGAAGAGGTACCAAGAAATATGGGATAACCACAAGATGGCTGACTATTGTTGGAGCATAGCTCTTAACTATCCTAATTTGCAGCACAAGAGGAGATCTTTAGTGAGAAGCTTTATACTGCTAGTAATTAGAATTCCATGCATTTTCAATTTAAATATATTTTTTTGTATAGTAAGAAATAAAAAAGCTTTAAAATAATTTTGTTTTACTTAAGAAGTTGAAATATAAATAATATGTATACTGAAAAATATGCAAAATTTGGTCATTTTACCAAAAATGAATATAATTTTTTGGGCCTCTCTGATTATTTTTTTAACTTAAACTAGTCTCCGCCCCCACTAATATGTAGTGTAGAAGATTGAAATCTTTGTCGAGTGTTTTCGTACACACTTCATACATAAAAATAGATTCATAAAAACGATTGGTTCTATCTTTGTTGTACCATATTTGAAACGCTCATTTTCTTAAACTATGAGTAAATATTGAAGTATATAAACGCATTCAAACTCGTATAATTTATCTGATTGTGGATTAAGTACTAGCGAGGTGTGGACTTTCTATATGCTTAACAAACATTTTTTATATAAACGCAAGAAACTTTTTATGCATCACGTTTGTAAAAGCATGAAAGGATAACATTTTTCAAATGCTCTTGAATTCATTCTCTCAAAAGTAAGAAAATGATCCCGAGTAATATAGGTAGATATAAAAATACTCTGTCATCAACTATCAAGAAGATATCATAACAAATGCTTACAGGCTTCAAGATGGTCCAACTATAAGGGTGACAAAAACGTTAAACATAAATAATTTCACACTAATGAAGGCCAGACTTTTTGACTGACTATGGGCCGTTGTTTTGCTTCAGAAATTGTGATGAAAAGGGCAAGAAACTAAATTTGCTATATTGGAGAACCAAGACAAAATGACTTATAGCCATTATATAGATATAAGTTAAGTTGAGTCTTGAAGTAAAGTCATGGTCCATCTTTTTTTACATGTATCAAACTTATCTTTTTACAGCGTCTAGAATCCTTACATCCATGGATGTCATTTTAATCATATTTAGTTTTGAGGATTGCATTCGCTTACTCTTCTTATTTTGTTGGATCGTGATATCTCAAACATCAACTATTATTTACCATAGTAGATTCATTTAAAGTCTGGTTTCTAAAGTATATAAGTAAAACCTTAACTTCTATAAGCATTGTGCCGATGTAAATATTTATTTTCACAAAATCTTCGATCTTAATGTTAGTTATACAATAATCTGACATCCAAACAAACTAAAACGAACATTTGTATAATACTATATGAATATGCTACTTTCTAATAAAGATATATTATTAGCAGGAAACGACCGGGTACCCGGCCCGGTGTCTACAAATCACCGGGCCGGAACTTTATTATTTTAGTTCATTTGTCCTTCTGTAATATTTTAAGAAAATGTCAAAAAAAACATCATCACTTTTTTTTAGAAATGTTTTTTAAATTTTAAGAAAATTTATTTTTTAAAAGAACGTCGTCACTTTCAGCTTGACGAAGGAACGAAAAAATACTGAAGTCCCGGCTCGGTTTTGGCCTGGTCCGGCTTGAAAATTTTAAGTCCCGGCCCGGGTCCCGGCGAAAAAAAGTGTCCCGGTCGTTTCCTGATTATTAGATATACCATATGTGTTATAGAAGCGACTAATTGTAAGTCAAATTATATATATATATATATAAATCGTATTATGGATACCCCATTTTTCTTCATAAGAGGATTTTTATCAATATATAAAAATTTGCATTCATTGTCAACCATCTTCAATCTGAAAAATGTTTTCTGAACTTGAGAAGAAATGGCCCTCCTACAGTTTGGCAAACACCTTCTCCTTCCAAAGTACGCCGATAATTTATTCTTCACTTCTAAATCAGTGAAACAGTGTCGAAATTTTACCAGCTGATTCAGTTCACAATGGTTCTTTATCATTTCAATGAGACTGGTTCATAGAGATATAAATATATAAAGGGAGCTTATTCCCTTCACTAGCAGAGAAACATCGTTCAGCTGTCGCCTGTGCTCAATATAGACAAGTAATTTGTACACCGTCATCGTAAGTTGATAATAAAGATAAAAAGATTTGTTCATATTGGACACAATGGCGTATTCTATGAATTATTAAATATGCTCTCTATGTCTTTATTTATATATGGACTGGTTTCATCTACAAAAGAAAAAACAAAAAAAGCAGTGATTCAGGAGGTGAAGGGTTTCTTTGAAGACCCCCCAGCTGCTTACTCATAAAAGCTTCTCAGCAAATTCCAATCACGAAAACAACGTTTGTGGAGGATCCGTAGAGTTGATCATTGATTCCGTTTTTATCATTACACTTCAGTTCAACCCTTAACTGATGCCATCGAAGCGCGAATAAGGCAGTTTTGTCAATGGATTCTGCAGCAACCATTCAACCTTGTTGATAAAATGTTGATGGATGGACGACTAGGTCTTTTGCCTTCATCAAAAAAACACATCGAAAAAACGACAGAGTGTGATCAATTGAAATCCTCGAAATATGATAGAATGATGTAATGATCTCCGTTGCCATTTCATGGAGTGGTTCCAATCGTTCATTCCTTGACGATGATGGCCATTGTTGTCGATTAATGGTGTTCATACCTCAGATTGCTCTAGGCCCAGGCTGCGCTATTCTACAACTCGTTCTTCCCCCCACATTGCACAAATGCATTATATCATTTTTTAAATTAAAAGTTTCGAGGCCGAGTCATCAGCATAAAGACGAAAAATCCCTGGCCAGTTCATAGTCCAATTTCAACGCTTTGAACTTCCATTTCTGGGCTGCAGCACAAACTCTAATGTATATGGAAAAAAACTAGATTTCGTTGAGTCTCTCATGCAATGTGTTCAAACCTTCGATGAAGGATAGACAGGAGACGATAAAAAACTTTTGCAAAAATGTTCTGCGTCATTCTGTCTTCAGACAGGAGAGGGTCATTTCCAGCAACTTTTGTAAGGCTTCAAAAGATGTGCTCCTAACATATAGGACAATCCATGTGTAATAATCGAAAAATTCATTTTTTCCTTTAAAATGATGGATCTCGTATGTATAATAGAATTTTACGTATATATGTACTTATAATTCGCAATTTAAGAATCAAATTTCTGATGGGCCACACCCTTTACAATTCAGCATGGTTACTAACGAAATATTTTATTTATATGTAGTTCATAAAAGATACAAGAAAATAAACACTTTATTTTGATAAAAGTTTTATCACTTTTTGTCATTGAATATGTTATTTTTGTATTTTTTTGCAAATTCAAATAAACAATTATTAACTCATTTTTTCTCTCTATACGTCGCATCGTGAGAGTTAAGATCAATTTATCGTAAGATAAAATAGGCAAAAACATATAAGTTGTAAGCTTACGTTCAACGAAATTCATTGATGGAGGTCTATGAGAAAATACACTTTGTGTTTCTCAAGATGATATTCTTAGCTCTGAGTTAATATTCCCACCTCAACCGTCAGCCTTATTTAATTATAAAAAACTAGTTTTATCATTCATTTACTCTTCTTCTTTTCTACAAACCAATCACGTTCGTGAAACAGTCCTACTGGGTTATCCTACTCTTCATTGACGATGCTGAATGATGATCAATTTCCTATTTTATTTATGTATTTGCAATTAAATATTTAATAATGACAATTAAAACCAATATATTTAAAACAAGTCTTTTAGCAACAAATTCAGTTTTAAGCATACATGGTAGTTATGCACACAAATATATATATATGTATATATATATATGCTTGACTAATTTGTTTAAAAGCTTCGGCACATAAATTATTAAAATTTGCCATGACGAGGATCCTAATAGAATTACCTTTTTTTCCTACATGTATATATAATTATATGTAACTCGCTCCTTTTACCACTTAATAATAATGTTAACACAGGGCTTGAACTAACCATACGGCTTCATTCTTTATTACATAGGCATTTCCCCTATAGGAACTGCATTAAATTCATTAAAAAACACATATACATAAGTAGCAAGACGGATATTAAGTATTTACATTTGTGGTTAGCCCTTCCATTCATAGATATATATCCAGCAGCTCTACAAGTACTTCATGAACCAAGCACATTATAACTCATTTACATGTTTACCTCCTCCTGGCTACACCCTCCTGACACTATTGGCATTGACTTCAAGGGATCTATTATCAGTATTGTTGTTTGAATTAATAAGATAGATAAGTGTGTGTGTGTGTTTAAGTTAACAGTTAAAGCTATTCATAATGGTGTAGATGGGTTATGGCTTGGAGTACTGTATTGTTGCTCTCAGGAAGATGAATCGGGACATATATGTATATTGATTGTTACTCAAGGCTATTTATGTATATATGTACAACTTATGTACTAAATGGATAAGAATATAAGAGATTTGCTCGACCTTACGCGTTCTTTACTGACGTATAGCGACCTAAAATGTCTACCTTCCTAGGTGAAACAATTTTGTTTTGATCATAGAAAAAAAGGAATTCTACAAAACATATTCCGTGATGTCAGCTTATTTGTTGGTTGTCCCTTAAAATAACGCCACCATGTTAATACTTTTATCCGTCCTACCTTTTTCTATTTCTTAAGACTTTATATTAAGACTTTGACTGCTCAAAGATGAACAATAATTACCTTTCTCTCACCATTGATTCATCGATTATATTTCGTTATCGAAGTGGCAAGGAATAGTTGCCAGGAGTGTTTTTATTCCCTTATTGAATCTATTGTGTGTCCAGTTACTATGTAGGCCGTTGGTATCATTATGTATAAATAAAAAACTTATAAATATTACATTTACTCATCCTTTTGTCCTTTCTCTTTTGAGCTCATACATAAGAGCACAAACGGAAATCTATATTTTTTTCCGTATAATACATTATTGGTTTTTAAACAAAAAAGAAGAATATATGATAAAAAGTAAGTGGCATTTTAAAAATAAGCATCAATTCACTCTCTGCTATTGAGGTACAGACTCATTTAGAGATAATAATAATATCATCTTTAAAAACACAAATCGTTTCTTTTTATGGACCTACATCAATGACGTCATTGGAGAATCCTTTGAATAGACTCCTCCCTTTCCACATATAATATGAATTGAAAAAAGTTGATCCACGCGCTTAAAAAATGAATTCATGTTTATTTTGTATCATCAGATCGGAAGATAAATGGATTATAATATTTATTTAGAAAAAGGAAATTATGATACCAACTGAACTAATAAGGCTTTTAATTAATTTGCGAGAACTACCTTTTTATTCATACTCATGCAGGCAAAGGAATACTAGGTACACTTGAACTTGATTGATTTAAAAAGAAAAAAGCGAGGGGATAATAAAACCGTTGGCATTGTGAAATAAGGCATCATATAACTCGTGGTTGTTTAAGTGTGAATATGAGCTCAGGGATAAGAATTTAATTATATAAACACCATGTGTATTTTCAAGGATTCATAAAACCTTATTATTAACAAATTATTTTATTGTTGTTAACAGTATTAGTTATATAAAACTGTTATTTCGAAAATTAAAAGTAAAAATATTATTTTTACGAATACTTTAATTGAAATATAAAACTATGCAGTAAACTTTTTTATTCTTATACGCCCAAACAACGTAACTTTATTCATCATTTTGATGTAACATAACATATTTTTCTGACAAAATACTAAAAAACTAGAGGCATACCTATATACACTCAGAGAGTGCAAACCTCCGCCGTCACAGGGTCCTTATGAGCCTTCCGAGGCGGATTTTTCACGACTGGGCGGCGTAGAAGGACGGGGGAGGGTTACCCTTGACGGAAATTCCGAGAAGAAGTCGCTCCCGGCACCCGATTTTACAGCACAGCGACATCTATTGGCAGAGTAGGCTAACTTCAAATATTTATTAGTATTTAGCTCATTTTGCATCGTAAAGAAGCACTCAGAGATGCCAAAATTTAATCACTTGTTCCTTTTGGCATTTCCAACAACTCCACAAAGTGTCATCCGAATCCGTACCTTACTTTTTGAGTTATCCTGCTGACAAACCAAAACCAACGCCAGTAAAAACAATACCTCCTTCGGCAGAGGTAACAAAAGAGGTAAAATTACATACAAGCGTTTCCATGCAATAAAACTGTACAATTAATTAGTTGAATAGACATTTTTCACCATAATATCCACAATCATAGGAAAATTATGAGGTATGGGTTTTTAGTACGTAATTTCTATATAAAATATTGTGTTTTAAGTCTTTAAAACATTATCTTTATGGTGTCCAACATAAAAGTAAACGAAATATTTAATAAAGTAGTTGGTCGTTTATGAATTCGTTGAAAACTGTTTAAAATAGTCTAAAATTTTGTTACCCTCAGTGCATTCTAAGATGAAATGCATTTCCAAGTAGATACTACAGAAAAAACCATTCCTTTCATTCGTAGCCCTTCCGTAGATGAATTCCCAGCGTAAGGGGCAGTAAATTTTTATGAGTCTAGGATACAACACACTCGTTAAATAAAAATAATTTTGTATGGAGAGAAGATTGCGCAGTGTTTAATAGTGGATCTATACATATCTCACAAGTTCTTAATGTAAATATTTTTATTCACCTATACATTTATATATTTTTACAATATAGATGTCAGCGATTTCTTCACGTTTTCTCACAGAACCTACACACCACATACAATGGTGTAACTATTATACCTAATTAAAAGTCATATTGTTCAATATTGTATACAACATTCTCCAAGAAAATTATTTTGTAAAATTAATCTATAATATTTTTTTGAATGAAGTGATTGTATATTATAAGAACGAATAAACATTGTAATCTAAAATTAAAACTCGAAATAAAGATTAACATAGTAGTGCAACTATAAAATCAATAAATAACTTATATTTAATATAGAACACACAATAATAAAATAAATATATTATAAAAAAGATTACTAAATTTCAATTTCTTTTTCACTATCATTAAAAAATACTTTGTACTTCGATGGGAAGAACTGATTTCTTTCACGGCAACTCTCAAAAAGTTTTCCAAATCACTCCTGCCACCACTGAGAGCATTATTATGGCTCTGAGTTCCTCGAATCGGATGTATTTGTTTGAGATCAACCTCTTTGCAAGAAATGCCTCAGCATTTATGATTGTATAGAAGCTATACAAGCATCTGATCATTTTTTTGCTGCTTTTTTGGGAAAATTGAACAGTAAAACGGCTTTTAAAATATTATTGGGACAGTTGAATGTTTTACAAAACTGTCAGAATAGTTACTTTATATTTTTACCTCCGCCGAAGGAGGTATTGTTTTCACTGGCGTTGGTTTGTTGGTTTGTTTGTCAGCAGGTTAACTCAAAAAGTACGGAACGGATTTGGATGAAACTTTGTGGAGTTGTTGGAAATGTCAAAAGTAACAAGTGATTAAATTTTGGCATCTCTGAGTGCAGAATTAAGATGCAAAACGAGCTAAATACTAATAAATATTTCAAGTTAGCCTAATCTGCCAATAGATGTCGCTGCGCTGTAAAATCAGGTGCCGGGGTGTCTTCCTCTCGGAATTATTTCCGTGGAGGGGAACCCTCCCCCGTCCCTCTACGCCGTCCCAGTCGTGAAAAATCCGCCTCGGAAGGTTCATAAGGACCCCTTGACGGCGGAGGTTTGCACTCTCTGAGTGTATATATGCCTCTAGTTTTATTTTATCTTTCGATTTTATTTCACTTTTTATTACATTGAACTATAGAAAATATTGTGAAAACCATACTTTGTAGTTAAAATTGCAAAGCACATAAACATGAAGATAATTCTATAAATATAAAATCAAATGAACCACTGAATACATATTCATTCTCTTTATATTTTTCTGCTATATTATATGATTGTTTCTACATGATATTCACAACAAGATGCAACTTCCTTGTAAAACATCTAATAAAGAGAAAAACGTGTAGATATGTAGATTGAACGAATCCTTTTTCCGATAGGAATTTCCTCATTCTCCCGTACTTCCCTCGTTTTATCATACATTATTTATTCATGAATAGGTATTTTTATGATCCTATGTGTTAAATACTGAGGATGTGTTCCAGGGAAGTAAAGGTGATAATGGGCCCACCTACAGAGAGCCTTTTTGTTTCTTGAATCTCTCTACGATTGCCTTCCAACCCTTCCTTAAAAAGGAAGTTAATACTTCATGAGAAATATTAATAATTTAAATAAAAGAAGCACCTCTAAAGACTCATTTATTAATGAGATAAAGAAGTAAATATCCTACTGATTTCCATAACAGTCGGAACGCATATAGGGCCAGGTCAAGTCCATCATTGACGAACTTTATAAAAGATTAGTCAAGAGAACAACACTTGGAATCTAAATGTATATATACATATATACATATGTATTATATATATATATATATATATATATATATATATATATATATATATATATATATATATATATATATATAAGTAATTAATTGTTTTCATATTTCGGGACAAACCCTAAATGAAATTATGAAAGTTAAAAAGAGTCTATAATAGAAAATGTGCATAAAAATGGCTTTTCTATGATAATGGATAATAATATTTACAAAAATACTACTTCAAACTCTTTTAAAAATGAAGTATTGCTCTGCGTGAAAAGTTGGGGAATAGCTTTAATTGTACAGTTCAAAGTATTATTTTTGATATGATGTTAATTGTATTATTTTTAATATGATGTTAATTGTATTATTGTTGTTTTCAATAGGTTATATTGTTTTATAATTTGTGTATATATTTATTTAATCTTTGTAGATGGACCAAAGATCATACTTTATCAAAAAATATTAGTTTGTTCCTCATGAAGAACAATTTTTGGTGAGTTGTATTCGTCGGGAGGAATATCTTCATCACTTTTGACTTCTTTTTTAATTGCTCCGGAATGACCTTTGATTGTCGCATATTTGATTCAGTTTTAATTGTCAGGGGTACTTCGACATGATTACCTAATATAAACATGTCCATATATGAATAATTTTTACGCCAATGCATGTTTAAAAAAATAAATATGTTATTTTCATATCGGGGGGGAAATGGGAGGGTGAAAAGAAGGGATGGTTCCTAGGTGAACACTGCCTCATTATTTAATGAGGAAGATTGATGTACGCATGTGCCTATTATTTCCTCTCTCTTCCTAGTAGTGTTTAACTAACTCTATCAAAACATGCTTAATTATAGACATATTACCATAGCTTTAATAGAAACAAGCCTTTGCGGAACGTCCCCATTGATTTACACCCACACGCTCAGCGGGTACATAATACAACATCTATTCATTAAATCTTAATTATAGACTTTTATTTAAATATATTCATATTTAAACAACAATTAATTATTAGTTTCTAGCATTTCAAGAAGTGTTTTTATCAGGATTTTGATTTATTATTAATGGTCTTTGAATGTGCAGCAGCTCCATGATGTGATATTTATAGAAAGTGTTGATAATAATAATAATAAAATTACTTTATTATGTATTTTTTATGAGTATAATTATGACTAGTATTGAGCAAAATATAACTTTACTATCATTTTTTTAGTAGAACTAAATGTTGTTACTTATTGATTATTATTGTATTAAATGTTTCAATGAAAATTAAGTAATATATTTATTAAATCTGCTGCTTAAAAAAGTTACAGTGCCTTCACAACAACTCTATCAAAACTGATGATAGTTAAACAAGTTGGACACTTGCTAAGAAAAGTATATTTAGTCTATTTGGTTTCGACAGAATTGCAGTATCCGACTGGATATAAATCAGCATACTAGAGTAAAATTCGTCCATTGAAACTAGGATCTTTTCAATGAGGTTGATCAAAACTGGTCATCCCCTCTCGGGAATCGAACCTGCGCCTCAACATCGAGAGTTGAACACGCCTCAACACACTGAACTATTGCACTCTTTGTTGTGTTATTCCTTAAGCTGGCCAATTGGACTTATTTAGAATACCACGTACATTTACCTGTATGTCATAGAAATAATAATGCTTCCAAAGGACACCAGGAAAAGTCAGATTCAATGAATTGAGTTTATTGTCTTAATGGAATGGCCATATATCATATTCACAAATGCTTCCACTTTTTTGAGTGCCTTAATAGTTTATATGATAAAAAACTATTGGGACAAAAATATGTCTTGTTCCTTACAGAAAATTACGTACATTGTATTTTACCCTCCGTTGTTTGAGCATGAAAAACGAGGAAGACACGATTGTCAGGCTCAGTAATCCCTTTACACGCGACTCTGTGAATTGTTATCTGATTTTCTTCAAATTTTATATAACCTTTTTATCTTATTTAAATGTACCCCCAAAAAAGTTAGTCTCGATATTATACTAGAATATTAAAATGAACAGAAACAAAAACAGAGATTCAAATAAAAAATAAATACCTTCCGTTCCGGCTGACTTGGCCTACTTCATAAATGAAATAAATATTCCTCAAGGGAGGAAAGCCTACCCATACCCGAAGGGCGAACATATGCGAGTATTCATTATTTTATTATTGCTCAATTAATAGGAAATGCTATTGATACAAAATACTTAATCGATGTATTTACATTATAACTGTCCGATAATACGAAATAATTATGATCTTATATAGCACTCGTTCAATTGAACAATAAAACCAAAACAACTATCTTCAAATGCAAACTAAAAGTAAAATTTTAGGCTGAGAAAGAATTATGAACAACTAATATATTTTTATCTTAATGGATAGACCAAGGAGAAAAGTGTCTTCTTGCTTCATTGAATTTGTATGGAAGAGTAATTATTTACCTTGACTTTTAATGAGGCTTAAAATATTTTATGAAATAGGATACAAAAAATAATAATAAAATATTTAAAGGAAGAATTATTTGTATAACATCAATAAACATTGTAGTTTAAAATTATTCCTCGCCTGAGTTGCCTTTCAAAACATAAAATGTAACAACAAAATATACATAAATAATGCCAAAACATTTGATATGTTTTAAAATAAACAATACACATTTAAAACTCAAACACACACAAACGTTAAACCATAAGAAATCATTCAAATAAATTAAATTCCTTTATAAGTTTCATAAGATTTAATTATATTTTTTAACATTACAAAATACTTCGCCGAAACTTTGTGGTAGAACTTAAATAAATCCGCCACATATTGCCATCCAGCACCAGAAGTGTTAGGAATCTTCAAAGGGAAGGACGAATAACGAGCAGCAGAAGATATTAGAACAGCTCTTATTTTCTTTGGGTCCACAAGATCATTTTTGCAGAGTTTGCTCGCAATAAGTGATTTAGCACCCAAAAATGCACACTCCAGTGTCTTCAAATTCTCGGACGGGGCTTGGCCTTCCATTACTCCAAACAGTACACATGCTTTTACATTCACCTCTATGTTATTATGTCCGTTACCATTTAGAGCTACCAACTTCTTCAAAATCTGAACATGAAGACAGTCTACAAAGGCGTGGATAGTTGAATTATATATCCTGCCGCAGTATTTGCACGGAGAACTGAAGAATAGCAGATTACCCTAGATCTGAAGTTGCACAGTGAATTTTATCATCGTGAATGCTAACCAAAGATTGCTGTATTTTTTATACCATTCATCAGGAAGGTCTAAAAGAGTAGAATAAAACTTGTACAGTTTATTGACTTCGTCGTAATGTTGACGGTTAACAAAACATTTTCAGGTGCCAAGGAGAGGATAGCATATGAGTTCGTGCAGTTCTCCCTAGAAGAAAACAATATTTATCATGTGAAGTCAGGAAATGTCGTTTACTAATATCATGTTTTGTTAATATGTCACTTTCTAAGGCTAGACTTTCTAGATAACGGGGTTCTCTATAGTTCTTGAAGAAGGCTTAGTTTGATGAATTCTGATGAATTATATCAATGATCGTGTCGGATTTATACATGGGTGTCCCAGACCACAGGACATGATGAGCCGTACTCCATGACATATACAATGACTTTATGAATTCATTAGATAGAATGGTTCACATCATACAGAGTTTATAGATATTTTTTATTTAAGAATGTTGATCTCCATTCAGAAAGTGGCCGAAGAGTGATGTCTATAAATATTTGTTTGGTACATTCTTGGAACTATTTTATATTATAAAGCTATTCCACCCCCCATATGTTTCCTCGGTCTTTTAAGGCAGGAGAGGTATCTTCGGTGAAAGAGGGTTTCCAACAAGGATTCTTCTTTGTTTATGGCCTTCTGAATGGGCTATGTATAATACTAGTGGAACGATATGTATATTGTACAAGTCGATCTGCCTAAGTATATCGAAGTTTCTCCACTGTTTAATTTTTGTTCGTATTGTAGAGTCTAATGAAATCCAGTTCGCTGCCGTTTCACCGTTTCTTTCCCATTCAATGCCCAGAACCTGAATTTTGTTCATTATGGGACACCCCATTATTTTACTTGAAACATCCAGAAACCAGTTATCGATTGGGAGAATAGAAGTTTTGTTTTTATTAATATTCAATCCAGACCTATGAGAATATTTCATAAAAACATTCAGCAGAACTTCAATCTTCCTGACAAGCTGAACGCTTGAATTGGCTTCAACATATAACGTTATATCGACAGCGTAAGCATCCAACAAATGGTTTATGGGGCTAAAAGAGATTCCAAACCTCTGTATTTTATTTTAAAGAACTCACAAAATTCCTCAATAGCTGCTATAAAAGTAAAAGTCTTGCAGGACATCCTTGCCTGCTTAACCTTTTCAAATTCATTGTACATTGTAATAGAAAAAAATGGTGTAAACATAGAAAATAAAAATATGAAAGAAAAATAGTTTGAACCTAAAGCCTGCAGAAAAATATAAAATAAAAACATAAACGACGAGCAAAAAGGTTTCCTTAAAAACCGAAAAATTACGGACATATCAAGAAACATTTTAACTGTTATAGAATCTTTTAGAGAAAACAAAAATTTGGCGCCTTAATAGCCATAGATTTTAAAAAGCCTTTGACTCTGTGAAACACTGTCAAATTTTAAGATCCATTAAAAAACTTTTACCCCGATCCGTTTTTAATCCCATAAGAGCTTTACTTGCCAACGGCTCGTCAGTCATCTCATTGAATGGTGCTACAAGTCCACCTATTTTACTGAAGAAGAGCTGCAGACAGGGTTGTCCTGTCGCTCCCTTACTTTTTATATCAGCGATAGATGAACTAACGAGACTCATCACAAAAAAGTATCTTGGTTTTGGTGTATCTTTTGCCGATAAGAAACACCTAATTGACCTTTATGCAGATGATGTTACGTTAACGATTGAAGCCAATACAGAAACTCAGTTGGAACATCGCATCAAGATTGTTTTAGCATGTTTTGGTAAATTCGGATTTAGGTCTGGATTAGAAATGAACCACAAAAAACTGCGATACTTCCATTAGGTTCCTGGCAACCTAATAGCTCAAAAGTAATTGAAGGGTGCCAAGTAGTTAAGCTCGTCAACATTTTGGGAATCGAGTGGACACGGGACGGTATCGCTACAAGTAATTGGCATCGGCTGAAAAGCATGGTGTATAACAACATTCGTCAAGGGCGTAATCTTTCTCTTCAAAAAAGAATAGATATATACAACACCCGAATTATCCCACTTATTCTTTACAAGGCCACTTCCATACCATTTATAGCGGAATCTGCTATGGCAGAAGAGGATAAATGGCTGAAATATCTGTTTCATTACAAATATCTCCCTTCTTTAAAACGTCCAAAAAATAGAATTGGCGGTGGTCTCAATCTTTTAGTAAACATTATTCCAAAATGTTACAAAAAAGTGGTAGAGGAACTAGGTGTTCTTCACGGAAAGGATTGGAGGAGGAGATTTACAACTCCAAAATACCTCAACTGGATGCACATGGGCACTCCATTGACGAATGATGAATTGGAAACTTCTTCTCCTTTTTTGGCTTCCATCCAGAGAATTATTTGGAGGGGTACACCGCGCTTTTCTTCCGATTCAACGATAGATATAGTTTATCAAAACAAAAATAAAAAGCCTTTCACGGATAAATTTGGGATCCTTGTTCTTTAGAAAAGTTTGCTCTTCAGAATGAAATGTTTTCTCTGCATGACTTGGTATCCGAATCACTTTTTTCAAATGGAAGATTCCGGTTTCCCCTTGAGAGATCTCTCGTCAATTTTAGCCCAACCCGACCATGGCATACAAAACTTTTATATCCTTTGGAGCGGACAACGGATCCTAACTCCATAGTTTGTAAATATAAAAAAATTACTTAATTTGCCTTCTTCATGGGACAGGAGAATTATGGGATCAACTTGTAGAATTGCGGACGGTAATAAATTCACAGCCCAGTTTCAAATTTCCTCGGACATTATAAGGTTTTACCATCCATGCAAGGACTGCGGTTTTATTTTTAATACTACAGTTCACGCTTTTGTGGATTGCCCACTTTTAAAAATTGTTAAGACATTTGTCCAACTAAATGTTGGCGTGGATGGGAACGGACTGCCAGGACAAATGAAGGCCATTATTCTTTTTGGAGCACACAAGAGGAGTCGTAACTCTTTACCGCATCACAAGGCGATTGAGTGTGCTTTATTGAATATTAAATCATTGATCGGGAAGAAATTAACAATGAACAGTCCCATACACGAAGAAGAGTTAAGATCCATCATGATAGGAGCAGCAGCGCGTTACTCGGCACTCGGAATCAAAATCCCTCAAGTGGCATCTTCCTCCTGGATTTGGGCTGGCGATATCATCAGATTCATACCATCAACTTCAGCACAATATCTAAGCCTGATTAAATCAATTGCTAGAAGATATAAACGTTTTATGTCAAGAACGGCCTCTTTGTGATAATTTTTAGCTTTTTCGTCTCATTGTCCCTTTTAAAAGGTTATTTTATTTCTAGGCAGTAATTATGAACTATAATGTTCATTTATGTATTGTTTTTTTACGCAACTGCCTAGTTTTATATTTTTATTTATTTATTATCGTATATCTTATGTGTATTTTATTTACACTGTTTGTTGATGATGGTAAATAAAAAATCTTAACCGAAAAAAAAAAAAAAAAAAAAAACATTCAAATTGCATATATTTTTATCCATTATAGGAAAAATATTAAATACTGTTGAGGAGTTATAAGGAAAACGGTAAATCTTCAAATATATGCAAAAAAGCTGGAAATAACAAATTATCACCCAATTACATTACTACATACATCAGGGTCACCAACACGTCGCCCGCGGGCGCCATGGCGCCTTCGTAGACTACTTGAGTTTCCCGCAAAGGCATTCTCAAAATAGTAATACTTAAGTAAAGTTATCATGTCTATGAGTTTTGTATAGTTGTGTGACTGATGTATGTATATTTTTCCGTTATGTCTTTGTTATGGTCAATTTGTGACGTCAATACAAATTTGTTACTAAATACAAATACCTACTAATTTATGATATGAAATCTGTTTTGTTATGGAAGTTAGTCAGCTGTTTGTTATGACTCATCAGTAGGTCGTCCAGACTCTCCTACTCTAAGGCACTGGTTCAGAAGAAGAGGAACAGATGAATCAAAAACATTACAGAAAAAGAAAGAGAACATACAATTTTAACAGTGACTGGGAAATGAGTTCTTTTTTACGACTGTAAAATATTCATGTGTGTGTCTCATTTGCCGGTTGACTGTGGCGATACCAAAGCGCCACAACGTTGAGAGACACTTCAAGACCAGCCATCTAAGCTACGATGCTAACTACCCACCGGGCAGCGCTCTACGGGTTGAAAAAGCTAAAATCAGGCTTGTGTAAACAACAATCTTTTTTCACAAGGCCTGCGAAAAAATCTCAAAAGGCTACTGAGGCCTCGTTCAGAGCAACAGAACATCTAATTAAGAGGAAGAAGGCATTTACAGATGGAGACCTTTTCAAAGAAACAATGATGATAGTTGCCAACACCTTGTTTCAAGATGAGAAATATGGGAAGGAAGTGTTCTCGTCTCTGTCTGATGTTCAAATGGGGCAAGGACAATGGCCAGAAGAGTGACAACTATGTCTGACAATTTGACTGATCAGCTGGATCGGGATCTCGCGGAGTGCAAGTGGTTCAGCATTCAATGCGACGAGTCCATCGACAGCAGCAGTACGGCGCAGCTTATGGTGTTCGTTCGCATGGTCTTTAAAGATTTTTCTACAAAGGAGGAACTTCTCACATTACTCCCTCTAAAAACCACAACGAGGGGTGTTGACATTTACAATGCAGTGAAGGAGTTCTTCAACATCAAAATATCCCACTGCAAAAGTTGGTGTCAATCACGACAGACGGGGCTCCTGCGATGACCGGACGGCATGTAGGGTTCATTGCGCACTGTAAAAGTGATCCAGCATTCCCGAAATTCGTACAGTACCACTGTATCATTCATCAACAGGCGTTGTGCGCAAAGGTGCGTTTTTTTAAATTTTGTATTTCATATATTTCATCCTTGTTGCTGTCCTGTTCAAGGCCCAATTATAATACCTATTAAATGCGCATATTTCATTTTTCAGGTGATCGGCTTTGAGCACGTTATGACTCCTGTTGTGAGGATCATAAATAGCATCCGCTTCAAAGCCAAACAGCACCGAAGTTTCAAAGTGCTGTTGGAGGAGCTGTCGGCTGAATACAGGGACCTGCTACTCCACACGGACATCCGATGGCTCAGCAGAGGGCGGATTTTACTTCGGTTTTTGTCGCTGTTGAGCGAGATCAAGGATTTCATGAAATCTAGAGACGAAGACACCTCTATGCTGGAAGACACTGCGTGGCTACTTGACCTGGCATTTCTGACAGACATTACTGGAAAACTGAACAATCTGAACCGTGCGCTGCAGGGGAAAGGAAAGACTGTTGCAGACATGATCAGTGCTTTAAATGCGTTTAAAGCCCAGATGAACATTTTCTCTGCGCATTTACAGAGGAAAAAGGTCCTGCATTTCCCCTCTTTGCAGATGGTGCTGAAAGACAATGTTTCTGCGTCTGAGAGTTTTGGCAAAGTTGCTGAGAAGTACTCTCAAGTCATAAACAGGCTAGGGCAAGAGTTTGAAAGTCGGTTTTGTGACATTGATAAGCTGGAGCCATGTGTGTCGTTCATTTCAAATCCTTTTATGAACGTGGACACAACGTGCATTGCTGAGCAACTAAGTGAAATGCTTAGCTTGGATGCTGGGCAGGTGGAAATGGAAATAGTGACTTTACAAAATGACATCCACCTCAAGGCCCATAAGGCTACAGAAAACTTCTGGGGCCTTGTTGATATAGAAAGGTTTAGTGGTCTATGCACAGCAGCTATGAAGGTGGCTAGCCTGTTTGGTTCAACTTACCTTTGTGAATCAGCCTTTTCTGACATGAATTACATCAAAAATAGACACAGAACAAGGCTCACAGATACACATTTGCAAGATTCACTCAGAATTGCAGTTTCAAGTTACAGCCCAGATTACAATGCACTGGTGGCCAGCATGCAATGTCAGGCCTCCCATTAAAATGTATTTCTGAAGATTGTAAGATATTTCAAAAATATAAAAGTTTAGTTTTGTTGTATAACTGTGATGGTTAATTCATTTCTGTAAAAGATCAGTAAAATGTCATTTGTTTTTGTGCATAAGTAATAGGCCTATGTCACACATGTTAGGATACTAACCTATAATTTTGTTTTAATGTAAATGGTGCATTGTCATCCATGATTTCAGTTCCTTTTGCAAATCTAAGGAGTTGTTTGAAATGTTTAGAAATAAAGCAACAATTTATCTTCCTTTTAAAGTCATTATTGATGATTATTGTGAATTTTTATTATGAAAATAATCTAAAGTATGCGAATATCACTAATTAGTATTAATAACATACAGGTAAACCGAGTAAATTTGTTATATCAGAAGCGCATATCAAATTGGTAGCCCTTCACATGAATCCACACCCAAGAAGTAGCCCTCAGTTAAAAAAGGTTGCCGACCCCTGACATACATCTTATAAAATTTTCACCGGAATCCTAAACGAAAGGCTTGTCGAAGTCCTTCCAAATATTACCGGACCATCTCAAAAAGGATTCATGAAGGAAGAAGAGCTGAAGACATTCCACGCTCAATCCAGGACAAGATTGATCGTTTTGTGAACGACGACTTAAAGTTTGCGGCGTGTTTGTGGATTTTAATAAAGCCTTTGATTCTATCTCTCACAAGTACATTTTTTCAGAATTACTTTGACGAGGCTTCTCGATCAACTTTATTAATAGGATCGGAACAATTTTAAGAGATAATTCGGCCAGAGTGGCGTCGACAGCTAATAGGTCCTCTTTCAAGATCACTCAGGATGTAAACAGGGGCAGTGCCTTAGAGTAGGAGAGTCTGGACGAAAGACTGATGAGTCATAACATAAGCTAACAAAAATCAATAACAAACAAATTTCAAATCATAAATTACTAGGTGTTCGGATTTATAGCAAATTTAATGTTATTCTTATAAATCAAAGGGGATATATTTAATGTAAAAAGATGGCTATTGAGTTGAATTTGCTATGAATTGCTATTTTGCTACTATTTTGAGCAGAAATAGGATTTATATCTTGAATAACAATATTATTGTATTTCTAATTCTATTCGTAATGTGGGCAGCCCTTTGTCAATCACGAAACCTTTTTTGTTTTTATATCTCTAGGATCAATCATCAAAATAGGTTTCTCGTAATACTTTACCCAGAATAAAAGCAACATATGATCGTTCCGGAGTCCAATCAGTTAAAGAGTGGAATGAAACTATTGGCAGTAGCCTCATTCTACTCTTGAATTGTGCAATGTACAATAGGATTGCCTTTAGATATAAGTTTTTCTCCGATGGCAATGCGTGGGATGCTTCCAATGTGTTTTTGGACTCCATTTCTCCTACTCTTTTTCTTATAGCGATTGATGGTCTCCAAAGAATGATTGACGATAACATGCAAATTGGTCAGAAAGCATTAGTCCAGCTCTACGCAGATGACCTCACCTTGCTATTCTGGGGAACATCCGAAGACCTGAAGTTGGCAATGAAAGGAACCTTTGATCTGCTACAACTATTCTCAGGTATCTCGGGCCTATCAGTAAATAAAAGCAAAACTGAAGTCCTCACATCCAAGGAGTCGGAGCTGAAAGAGATCTTCCCGTCCCTGAGCTATTCAGATAGTGCAACTCTTCTTGGGATCGTGGTTTCAAAAGAAGGATTGACTAAGGCAAATATACAAAACTCAAAAAACATATTATCTTCGGTCTTGAAATCTTTATTGCTTTATGAAAATCTCAGTATAAACATCGTGGACAAATAGCGATATGGAACAACATCAATGTTCCACATATAGTACATTAACTTAGATATATTCCGTACTCTGATTCACTATAAAAAAATTGAATACGCTCTGCATGGTTTCCTTTGGGAAAGAAAAAGAGCCTACATCTCAGAAATTCGTCTCTCTGCACCAGCCTCGTCATGGGGCTTGGGTCTGAAACTAGTGGAGAGGGTTTGGAAGACCTTGAATTTGAGCTGGCTGAAGAGACTACATGGCAGTGGAGATGAATGGGCGCTCCTTCTTAAGAGAGATTTTGAATCTACGACCGTTGGCCATTTAAGGAGAGAATTAATATGGGACCAAGTGAGCTCTTCGGAGCGTTATCCTGCTCTGGGAACCACTGGAATAATATGGCATGTTCCTGGAAATTCATTATGAAAGCAGTTCTCTCTCTACTTGGATCTTCTGAGCCCATAAACTTCAACCCGAGGCTAAAAACAAGGGAGGAATTCTTTTCCTTGGGCCGATATTCTACGGTAGACCAAGTCCTGAGAGATAAGGAGGGATAGGCGAATCCTAAAACTTTTTACAATATGGAAGGTACAAAAGATAGCCCAAAGGGCATATACAAACACAACTGACCCTCCAACACCTTTCTTCATTGTCATCGGGTGTATTTCTCTTTAAAAAATTAATAGATCGTTAGATATAATCTCTTCGTATGAATCTCCAGAGCGGCTTGTCCGGCGACGTTTCGAGCGGTTGGGACTTTCTCCAAGCACAAACGTTCTCAATGGATCCAGAAACCTCTTCAGGAACTCCTTTTTGAGCTCTGCCGATAAGTAATTCCGCTACAGGCTGGCAACTTTCTCCCTATTTGTGAGCAAATCACAGGAGGATCCGAGGAAAGAAGATGTGTATTCTGCAATAATGGAATAGAGACATTGAGTCACTTGTTCGCAGACTGTGTCAAAGTGGCTCCACTGGTAGAGCTGAATCAGAGGCGAGTAAACAATGCGTTCGATGTAAAGCTCTCTCGAGCAGATTGGCTCATCTTCACCACTCCCGAGCATCCCAAACACTGGAAAATAGAGGAGTTTATATGTTGCATCCAGCGAATTATTTATGCAGCGAGAACTAGCTCTTCAAAACTCCCATGTGGGATTGAAGGTCTTTTAGACCGAAAGCTTTCCCTCCTGGAGGAGCTGAATAACGACGGAGGCAAAAGCAAACAGCAAATTTTACCCAAGACATCTTTTAAAGTTGTATTTTTAATTTTTTTTTAAAGTTAATATCTAGGAATGTTCTTTATTTACACGAAAATTTTTACGTTTTATGGTAAATCTCCTTTTTGTATATCTTATTACCAATTTAATGTGCAAAAAAATATTTTTAAATGTGTTTAGCCATGTAAAGTTTTATTTGTTTGTATTTTAAAACTCTGGACCAATAAATAAAAATATATATATGCAAAAAAACTTTTTCACACTACCTCTTATGATTATATCATATCGGAATTATGTAACTGATTTTTGAAAAGTTGAATGATAAAACTGTTTTTTATTATTTGATAAACATTGTGTTTTGTTCTTAATAGAATGAATGTATGTTATTTAAAAAAATATTAATCCTTCTTCAATTGTATTGATGGCAGCAGATATTTACATATTTTTTTTAGCATATATCTAATTGATTTTAACTTAAATATTTAACTAAGGAATATTATGAGTAGTAATAAATGTAATTATATATTGTCAAAACATTTATAATCAGTCCATGGGAAAAAATGTTTTCCTTGTAGTTAAGTTGATTCAAAATATAAAAATTGTCCTTTTGACAAGATGAGGATATGAACTCATATACTGAGTATATACTTAAAAGCTTAAGCATTTCTACCATGTCACCTTCCATTTCGTTTTCAGGTTCTTCACCACTTTATAAAAACAAAGTTCAAAGGTAGTATGGTTAGGTATGTAAGTCATTATGCATAATTTCATGGTTCAAGCAGATTTTGTTTTGCATGTTGTGGAGATGATTGCACAAAAAGGAGTAATATTTGACTGGAAGCATGTTCATGTAGCAAGTTCTAGGCGACGTCAAGCCACGGGCAAATCCTCCTCTTTGAAATAACGGATACCTTAACTTAGATAGGCACACTTAACTGTTTCTATACACGGGTGACTGCAAAAAAAATACATAATTCAAAGGACGAAAAATATGTTATTCATGATAATTTTGTACTGCCGTTATTTGTACTGATGGGGCATTCCCAGAGACCTAGTCATGTCCCAGCCATTCTTAAAAAGGGATTGTAGGTAGCTCAAGTCAAAATAGTTGTACTTCGTCAAAGTGTTATAATAATGAATGAATGGGATCGAATCTTCTGTATGTTTACCCATTTTTGTTATATATATATATATATATATTTCTATATATATCACCTGCTGTGGGTTAATCAATAAATGTTATTTTTATTTATTTTTTGCAGTTTGAAATGAGATAAAAATCGCCCAAGGGTAAAACCTATGGGAGACTTCAAGGGTGTCACTTAGTCATGAATATTTATATATATATTTCTGTAAGAATTTAAGGATAGCTCATAACTCTCTTAGATACTACAAGTCTTTGTCGAGCATGTATCTCATTCAAGAGTTTCGTTTTTATCAGCATAGTGATCTTCAATCAAATCACTGCTTGGCTAAGTGTGACTTTTTTATTTTAAAATAATGATAGCTCAATTTTTTTTAGACCACATCCTCCAGGGCTTACGTAGATTTAATCATTTTTTTCAATAGTGTACTCAAAAGTAATAGAACAAAAGCAAATGATCAGCAATGATTGACGGTTGGTGCTGTTTATTGTTATTTGTATATGTATTTATATAAAACTCCCAAACTTCAACCACATTTTAAAATTTAAACTTAAGTACGTTTATGTAGGAAAATAAATAAATTTTACATATGTTAAAAAACAACCTGATGGTTTCATGTGCTGTTGGTTTTGTTATAATAATAAAGGCTTCCTTTTAAAGTCAGTATATGCCTTCTCATTTTTTTCTTGTAATACCTCAAGCGATAAATTTTCTACAAGATGTTGTATCAAAATGTTCTTATGAGTCTCAGATTCATATCATATTTATGTTTGTTACAGCCATATCTCTCTCTGCATTATTGTCAAGCCTGGCTTTGTTTTAATTCCTGGTTCTCCGTGTATATAGAGGTGGGCTCAATGAGACTCAGAGTATAAGATTACTACTTCCCGTCGTGAGTACAAGAATGGGGAATTTCCCGCATTAGGTACCTGAAAAGAAGCTTCCGTGTCCTTGCTCCGAAAAGAAACATCACTACCACCACCCTGTGGCTTTTCTCTCTCTCTCTCTAACTTTTAACAAGGCAAGCTTGAAGAGGTGAAGGGATTAACCTCATAAATTAAGGGTTCATTTGATACCTCCTTGGACAAATTTAAGTGTTTAAAATCAATACATACAGAGTATAAGGTTTTTTTTAGGAGTGTAGGAGGTTATATATATTTAGTAAGAAAAAAATATCTACAATTATAGTGAGCAATTAGCATTTTTTGAGTCTTTACCATCCTCAATGGATTTGATAATATGTTATGGGCATAATACATTTATTTCACGTACTCTAATTTAAAGAAGAGTGAAATAACAAATTATGATATTAAGTATATCATAATTCAACAATAAATAATGGAAACAATTTTGTTTGGACACAAATATTGCATGAGGCTTCATGTTTTAAATAACTTTGACTCTGATGTGTCTCAATGTGATCCTTGTGATATTTGGAAGAAATGAGTCCAAGAATGAATGAAACATGAAGAAATGACCCTTGTTAAAGATGTAAAATGATGAACCATGAAAAAATTGGCCACTAAATCCCCTGTATTTGGGCCATTAAGAATAAATGGCCAAACAAAAAATGGGACCATGAAGAATGATCCAAGATAGAAAAGGCAAATCATGACCAATGGAATATATGTATATATATATACAGGGTGATTCACTTAAATTGAGACTCACATATTACAAACTACATACAATCTTTGTATTAAATTTTACACAAATAATTTTTAGACAAAAATGATAGCACAATGTGTAATTTACAAAATGTATTTCATTAAATTTTCACATATCCTTCTTTGGCCTTCACTACAGCTTTGAACCTCCTCACGGTGGAGGCAACACAGGCAGGAATCTCTTCTCAGCTCAGACCATGACTGAGGGTGGCTTTTGCCTTCTGAAGAGAGTCATCAGCTGCACGGGATGTCTTCCTTTTTTCAAGATAAAACCCGGTCATTCTGACTGTTGTGGGTGGCCTGGACCGTGAAAATCTTTGTCTGAGGAAGAGATTCCTGCCTGTGTTGCCTCCACCATGAGGAGGTTCAAAGCTGTAGTGAAGTCCAAAGGAGGATATGTGAAAATTTATTGAAATACATTTTGTAAATTACACATTGTGCTATCATTTTTGTTTAAAAATTATTTATGTAAAATTTAATACAAAGATTGTAGTTTGTAATATGTGAGTCTCAATTTAAGTGAATCACCCTGTATATATAATTTGATACTAACAGACGTGGTTTGGAATAAATAAAAAACGAAATTATTACATATGGAGTCTTATTTTATGTGCGTTTTCATAAACGTATATAAATATATCATTCTTAGTCATAAAAAAGTATTCTCAGATTCGGATATAAGAACTTTTTATCAAGTTTTGGTTAAAAATGATTCATGAGTATGACTAAAGAGAAGACTGCCTCTTTTGACACTGCCTATCGTCGATGGAAGTCCAAATTATACGAAGGTACAGATAGCTGAGTCAATACAATTAGCAATGTTTATCTTTGCATGCCACCAAATATACCGATAACAATTAATGAATACAATATATTAATTTTCAAAAAAAGAGTTTTAATCATTGGGGTATTTGTTACAATGTTAGCTTTCTATGCCTAGAGCGCAATTCCATAAAATATTGATAATTTAGAACTTTCCCAATATATTAAGTAAAAAGTATTATCAAATTTTAATTTATAACCGTAATTAAAATGTAAAAAAACCGATAATATCAGAGCTGCTCCAGAAAAAAGATATTTGTATTTGAACAATTGGAATTATCTTTGTATATATTCTCAAATACTGCATTTTTAAGGATGAAATATTTGTTCTTAGTATATTCACCTCATATTTTTTCATTGTCAATTTGTGCTTTTATTTGGCAATGTGTATTCTTTATACAAAATAATTATGCAAAAGTCAATTCGCAGTCGGTAGGATTCGAACCTACGCTCCCAGAGGGAATCTGATTTCTAGTCAGACGCCTTAACCACTCGGCCACGACTGCTTCATGACAGAGGCAATTGAGAACAGCTTTATATTTTTGTTTATCGATAAGAGAAAAGGAAAAAAACTGGAATTTATATTCGAAGAAGAAAACATATAAAATATAGAATAAATACTACCTGTATTTTTTCTCTGAATATATTCGGGACTGTCGTTATTTACAAGCATTTGTATTTTATATATATTCATATTTGTTGTGAAAGTATTTGAAGAAATATCTAAGAGAATCTAATGTCCGATACCGACTATGATTTGTATATATAAGAAAAAAATTATTATATTTATAGATAGAAGCAATATTTTAAAGTTTATGAACACTTAATTAAACATGTTAACCCCATAAATATTGATGATTCTTTTACTGGAAGACAACCATTAATTTTGAGAGCTTTTAAAAGGTTATGAAACACCTTTGAATTATGAGTCAAGTGCAAAAGGCTATATTTCCTGTTGGCCTTTTGACAGGAGTGCATGGCATGATCATAGATGAACTTGTCGAAATGTGAGTTTTGGAGGAGCTATTTCTGTATGTTTGACCTTCAACATTTTGCAACAATATGCAACATGGCAATTAACTAATTTAGATTACATATTGAGCAACTACACATATTTTACAGAATAGTTATTGATTTTTTCTTATTTTGAATATTACTTTGTCTTTGATAGATTTCTTAAATCTTTTTATATATTTACCTGTTTCATGTTTCATCCCTAAGACTACATTATTTTTATGAACGTTAATAATAATGTCTTAGTTAACTGTATTTGAAATACAAATGTTCAAATAAAAAATCAGATTTTATTATACTATTTTTTGTATATAAAATATAGTTCGTATCCTTAGCATTTATGATACCATTATTTACAACAACCAAACACATTGATTCCTACTTTCCACATGGTTATAAATGAATGAAAGTAGTAGTAAAATTTACACATTTTAAAAATAATCATTTGGAATAGTTAGATATAAGTGATTTACTATATTTCAATAGATATACACAAAATATACATAAAAACAAACCTATTCTCACAATCTCAGTCGGGCCCACTAGATTAGGATCTACAAAGTAAAAAATAAATAAATCGAGGAAAATGCTTAACAAGAAAAAATCTTCGCAACAAAATGTCCACGAGAAAAAGGAGAACGAAGAAAATGTTTCAATACGAAAAATATCGTGACAAAAAGCTCACTAGAAAAAGAAGAACGAGAAAAATGCAATACGACAAAAAAATTGTGACAAAAATGTCTATGAGAAATAGGAGAACGAAGAAAATGCTTCGTAATAAAAATGCCCAGGAGAAAAAGGAGAACGAGGAAATGGACTGACTATAAAAGAGTAAGGGAGGTAATTACCCACGACAAAAAGAAGTCTATAAAAAGGTCCAAGAGGAATTTACGCACGATGAAAATACTGAACATCAGAAAGAACACGGTCAATATATGTGTTACAACACAACAAACAAGTATCCTGATTTCTCATGTTGAATGTCATAATGGGGAACTTTTATCCCACGAAGAATAAAAAGGAAGTATCTCCATAGCCTTAGATCAAGGGCTAATGAGCCTTTGGTCGAAAACATTCTCTATTTTTTGGGAATATTCTTCTACTATATATATATCTTAATGAAGCAACATCACTGCATATTTTAATTATTTAACGAACATATGCACAAGAGTAGGATAGTTAAAATGGAATAATGAAGATAGTCAAATGAGGAACAGATGGGTAGATTTAACATAATAATAATAATAAGACTTTGATTAAATATATGTTGCTTATGTATTAAGACAACAAAAGGATTGTTGAAGTTCTTTTAAAGGAAAAAAAATCGTGGGGCCCCACCCATACTTTTTTTAGAAAAACATGGACTGGCCGTAAGTTACAACAAAGCTTAGATCATAGCTTAGAAACAATCAAGTAAAAATACAATAAGACAACACGTCTATGATAGGACCGGAGGATCTTGTATACTTTGTTTAAGATACTTTTCACAAGAGATTATTAAGTTTATCAATATACTATTCAATTCCATAGTATCATGTATATCTCCTTGAAAAGTTTTTGGTAGGGAGCTCGAGGAATTTTAGTTATAGTTCATACAGAAGAAAATTCTTATAAGTTCCTGTGTCTGTCATAGGAAGGTACCAAGCTCAGATCCAATTGTGTTTCCTCCGATATAATTTTAATTCGGGCGAAAAGAGACGTCCTTATTCAGTGTGAACATATTTTTTATGTCAGTCGATTTTTAGTAGTTAAAGCTGCGCTGTGTTTCTGTGGTCGGCTGGTGAAAAACGCTGAAAGAAGCACTGAAAGATAGTGTTGACACAAAACAATGAGCATGCCTTGAGTCCCTCTCACTTCACGAGTCCTGATGATAAGGATTCGCTTTGTCACCTGTTCCAATGGTTCAGTCTATGTTAAGCGAGGAGTCTTTAAATGTCCCGATCCGATACTGTGAATATGTATTTAAAAATTAAATATGTACCACGCCGCCCGCCTATATACGCCAAATCTCTCCAGTTTATTGTAAAAAAATATAAGAAATTCAAGACTTCAAAGACAATTTAGATTTGTCTGTTATGTATTTTTTATGTCTGTAAGATTGATTGTAGTTGTTTTTTATAGTAATTTTATTTTTTAGATTAATAATATGATTTAGAAGTGTTAGGTCTTAAAAAGGAAATAATTTTAAACTATAATGTTTATTAATGTTTTATGAAAGACAATTTTTCCTTTATATATTAAATATAGTGTACTTTTTTATTATATTTGTATGTATAATTTGTTTTAATAAAGACCTTGTTGACGAGAAACAAAATAATGTCACAAGGGAGACATGTATAAAGACGCTGTTTCTATGGTTGAGAAGTCATCACATCGATCACTGCATGAGAGCTTAGAGAATCAGTGTTTTCAAATACAAATTAACCAACGCCTTTTTTCTCCTAAGTTAAAACATTTTTGCATTCCACATTATTTATGTTCATCATTGTTTATCAAATGTTCTGGGTACCAACTAATGGAGCTAAATATTTTTAATATTTAAAGCCCAGTTAAAATGTTTTAAAAGTGCATTTTCTTGTCACTTACTCAAAATGTTGAAATACGAAAAAATGAAAACATCCCACAAACGATTTTTTTCGTACTTAGTAAAGAATGCCTATACGTCATTTTTTTATCAGCTCCGATATAATAGTCCTCGAAATTTTGCCTCTTACAATCAACCGACGAAAACTTTCATAACGTGCAGTTGTATATCTTATTTAAAAAGATATGGTTTTGGTCTTTATCTTAACAAATATTTTAAACTTTTTGTATTTTATTAAAATTTTCCAAGTTTGAAAAATATTTGATATTACTTTAAAAAAACGCCCCTACGCATTTTGGACAAAAAATATTTTATGAGATGGGAAAATATGGACTAATAGTTTTTTAACCAATGATAAAGAGTTACAAATAAGTCTAAGTACATATATAGTTATGACCTTCTTATCAAGTTATATGAAATTGCTGGTATAATATATTGGCAGAAACTTTAAAGGAAATATTTCTAAAATGATATTTGAATATCCTCCATGAAAGAGTATTGAACGCCCTTTATAATGTCAAATCTAATTGATATACTTTATTGGACAAATATTTACTACACTGTGTAATGCCATTTAACTGACTGTCTGCTGATAGAATATAGCATATCGATTTATCTTATTATGATTTCAAAATAAAATTCATTTGACATATATACAATCGTATATACATACACTTTTAACAATCGACATTATATTACGTATTATTTAAATCATTTTAGACTCCTATCTGTAATATAAAATGTTAATAATTAATCGTATCATAAAATTTTACTTGTATTTACACTTTTACAACAATGCTTACGAAACTATTATATATATATATAATCCTCAGATTTGAGAGTCGGGCTCCCCCTAGGATTTTATTTTAGTGCATAGATATCATCTTGTAAAGTTTGAACGAAATCCAACAACGTTAATTATCTCCTCAACAGACCCAAATTTTATGTATTATTATTTTTTCACCATTTGATTCCTCTCTCAGGTCCTCAATATAAATGTTATTTTGAAATAATTAGCGCAAAATGTAGGTATGATCATAAGGATGTTAAATTAGTTATTATTTTATATATACGTACAAAAGTAAACGAGATATTAAATGTTTGAAATGGTCATTTTAAAGGGAAATAACCAAACATGACTATTTCCTAACTTTAATTTTGCATTTATTTGTTTAAGTATACAAAAAATAAATTGGAATTTTTATTTATAAGATCATACCTTGATTTTTCACTAACTATACCTATATTTATATAAGCGTTGCAAAAAAAAAGTTTATTATTAAATTAGAGTTTGCTATTTCAATTCGGAAAACATAGACGCATCTTCAAGTGGCATTCTTGTTAACACTAGAAATGTCGTGATATTTTAACGCCTTTACGAGGCAAATAATGTTATTTTGACGTTAAAGAGAGAGATTAAATTATTAAATATATCCTTGAAGGATTATTTTTTCATTGTAGATAAATATTTATTTACTTTCAAATATGCATTCAAAATAAAGATCATAGCTCCCAGATAGGTGTACGACGGACTGATATCTTATTAGGTGAAGAAGATAAACTCGTGTAGCATTAAATATGTGCAACCAAATTTTAATTGAATATGCTCGAGACTATAAATAATAATTTATAAAAAAAGACAAACACCCTTCTAAATACTTCTGTTAATGCCCGGATTTATATTTGAACATGTGGATCTTAATATACCTGATTATATTATGTTAAAAGGACCATAAAAGACATATTCGTTCTAAAACGAGTATTTTTCTAAACGAGTTATGATAGGTAGTTTTGTCCCATTAAGCAAATTTGTATCTCTGTGGTTGTAAAAAGATATATCAGATATTAAATTAGACATAGTTAGTTTTTTAAGGACATAAGTTTACAGTGATTTCGTAATGTTGATGCATAAGTGCAAGCTTGAATAATCTTTTTCTACCATATACATTATATTACACTTCCGTACTGCACTTATGTATAGCTTCATTTATGAATTGACGAACAGTCTTGCTCTTCTTCATTAACCCCTAGCATTTATCTTAAGTAGGATACATGCGGTTTGTTCCTCTAGATTGGGTCTTATATATACATACGCATTATTAAGTGTAACATAATAAAGTTAAAATAAATACTTAATTATTGTATGTGAAGTATTTTTCAAAATAAATAACTGGGATTCCTTCATAAGATCATTAAGAGTGTTCTTTGATAATGAGTCAAAGGGGAGAAATGGGTTAATACTCTGCCTTAAGCGTGCGCAGATGGATGGATGAACACTCATCAATCAAAATATTTCAGGGAGATCCCGTTTGTAATGGGTATTCTTAAGATAAGTGATACTTATGAAGAGGAACTCACAGCATTTATTGCTATTGTTTAAGGACTAAGATGAAAGAGATAATTTAATAATGTAAATCCAATGAATTAATTAACCCATTAGACAAAACGTTAAAATGCTTCTTCTTAATCTGCTAGAGGCGCTAGAAGTATTATTTAAATATTTTGTTCGTGTCAACGCTTGATAAGACCTCAAAGCACAGAAATATTTGTACGATATTATTATCTTATAGTGTTTCTCATACCTATATTCTCTTCTATCAATCATCTAGGATATATCTTGTAATCCATAATAGCTGATAGAACTAATTTTTAAGACCAGCATGGCGTTGTTTACGGAAATTATGTGAGTCTTCAATTCATATGATTAAAAAATTAATTATGAACCATTTTTCTAATTGCCAATATAAAATCAGTAACCTTTGATAATAGACTCAGTAGATGCCCCATTCAATTGAATATTCGTATGGATACCATATTGACAGAAAAGTTATATTTCATTCTAACACCTATCCACGTTATTTGCAAGTGTCCCCGAACGAGGATGGAAATGAACGAGCTAGCTGTTGAGATTACGAGAACAAAAAAATCAATTTTTATATACAGGGACTTTCAGCTAAATCCGGAACACATTTTCAACTGCATCAAGATCAATAAGGGGACAACCGAAACAAGTTTTACGGCCATTTATTTATACATTAGGGTACTTACATTCAATTTATTCAATATGTCCACCCTCAGCAGCAATGACGGCCTCAATACGGCTCCTGAAGCAGGCGGCGGTGACGTCCATGGCCGGGACGTTACTGGTCTGCCTCTCGATGGAGGTCTTGAGGGAGGTCACATTGGCATGCCTCTCCAACTCCTCCTACATGTAGTAGTCCATGGAATTCAGGTCATGGGAGTTGGAGGGTCATGTCTTGGGGTCCCAGAAGGCAGGGACGTTAGCTCGGAGCCTCATCTTGGTCTTCTTGGCCTTGTGGACGAGTGCAGAGTCCTGCTGGAAGATGTATCTCCCGTTGTAGACGTCCCCAGGGTCCTTATCGCATATCCAAGGCTTGACAACCTTCTTCAGGACGCCCAGGTATAGATTTTTTCACCAGCCTTGAAGAAGTGGACGACAAGGACGTCTCCTGTGCTGACAACACTGAGGACCATCCGGGTTCTTCGTCCTGAACATCTTGGGGATCTCGTTCGTGGTCAATATAAAAAAACAAAAGAATAGCCTTATTTATAAATAGATATTTTGTGATACACTTAATTATATAAAGTTTCATTCAATGTTGTAACATAATTTAATATTTAAATTGCACTGTATTTAATCAATGCAATTAGAGCATGAAATGAAAACATATTTGATAATAATACATTTGCATATGGATTTCTATTGGAGAAACAAAAATAATACCTGTCACGTTAAAATATACGTTAGAGCTTAAATTATCACCTCGTTAACATCTCATACTAAGCAATAAAGATGAATAATGCGTTGTGTAATATATCATACTTTGAGCTACAACACATATTATCATTTCTTTCATTACTACATACATATTTGCTTTAAACATTACATCAATATACTAATACATCATATTGTTTTTATAGACTTGTCAAAAATAATCATCAGAAACACAAATTAAAGTCAAGTCTATGACCTAAATATCTATATTAGGAACTGCCCTAAACGTCCACAAAAGAAATGGCGAAACATCGTTTGAATATTTAGTATTTGCTTATTCCATTTGCAAAATTAAAGTCAAATCGGTCAAAAGCAGCCCATTCAAGGCAACCCAAAAGAAATGACTGTTAAAGACAGGTAAAGCGCTATACACAGAAGATTTTATAACATTTTTCTTCTGTGGGGAAAACTTCCATGGTCGCTACGGACGAGTGGTCGCTATACACAGGTGGCCTCTAATACAGGTGTGGCAGTAGTAGTATTTATTTTAATTATTTTATATTTTTATAAAATATTTCATTAGATATTTAAACAAATAACGTTATTCTACAACTATCAAAGCTGAATTGTAATAATAATAATATTGATTGCACACAAACATTTGCAAAAAAAATCTTTAAGGATTGAAAGGATATAGGTACATCATTTAAAAGTTATTTTTTAAGCAATAATATTCAGTAAAAGATCAAATAAATCTATTTTTCTTGGCACAAATTTTATTAATTCCCATTTAGAAGAAATTTCTCTCTGGATAGCGTCAGCTCACGGAGTTTTATGGAGTGGAACTCCATCATTTAAAGCCTCTTCGACCATTGACGTGATTCACCAAAATCGGAATAAGAAATTTTACCTTAAAAATCTTTTACATCCCAAAGAATTGGAACTTGTCGCTCTTAAAAACAAAATTTTATCATTACATGATTTGGAAGGCACCATTTTTAATTGTGGTAAATTTTATTACCCTCTGAAAAAATCTGCTTTAGAACATCAAGTACCACAGCCTTGGCACTTGAGAATGTCAATTGAAGATAACTACAAAAGTGAGGCTGTGGAAATATGTAATAGATTTATTGCAAAGCTAAATCTTCCATGCTCCTGGAAAAAAAGAATAATGTCATCTATGACAAAAATTAAGGACCCCAAGAAATTCACAGCGCAATTACAAATTTTAAATGACTGTATGTTCTTCAATGCTCCGTGCAAGGATTGCAGAAAACTATTGAACTCCGTTATTCACGCATTTGCTGAATGCCAGGGACTTCGCTGCTTAAGGAAAATAATTACCCTCAACATTGCCAACGTGGGGGAAAACTTTGTGACACCGTTGATTCTGTTTGGAGTTACTTCGAATTTTTTGAAAGCATCACTGAAAACGCGTGCTCTTGAAATGGTTATTTCAAATTGTAAAAGCAGGATTGCAGAAAAACTGGCCATCGGAATACCGGTCCAGGTAGAAGAATTTCGGGCAATTATAATATCAACCGCTGCAAGATATTCGGCTATTAGTATCAAAATTTCAAACAAGGACTATTCATCGTGGAAATATGCGGGAAATATAATAAAGTATTATCCCTCCAAAAACTACAAGAATTTTCAACGCTGGCTATTACGAATACACAAAAAGTTTTTAAAGAAGTAAATGTTCTTAATTAGTCTATTTTAAAACAAAATGTTTTATTGTTTTGAAATTTTATTTATATAAAATTAGAAAGTATGTTTAAGTGATTTTGTTGTTTGTTTAACATTTGTTTGTTCGTGTTTTTTTATTACCTCCGCCGAAGGAGGTATTGTTTTCACTGGCGTTGGTTTGTTGGTTTGTTTGTCAGCAGGATAACTCAAAAAGTACGCAACGGATTCGGATGAAACTTGGTGGAGTTGTTGAAAATGTTAAAAGTAACAAGTTATTAAATTTTGGCATCTCTGAGTGCAGAATCAAGATGCAAAACGAGCTAAATACTAATAAATATTTCAAGTTAGCCTACTCTGCCAATAGATGTCGCTATGCTGTAAAATCGGGTGCCGGGAGCGTCTTCCTCTCGGAATTTCCGTCGAGGGGAACCCTCCCCCGTCAATCTACGCCGCCCCAGTCGTGAAAATCCGCCTTGGAAGGTTCAAAAGGACCCCGTGACGGCGGAGGTTTTCACTCTCTGAGTGTATATATGCCTCTAGTTATAGTTGTGATACATTGTTAGGAATTTTGTTGGACTTTTGTTTAGAGTATTAATTTTAATCTATAATGTTTAATTATATATATTGTTTTATATAACTACTCTAAATAAATAAAGTCAAAAAAAATATATATAGTTTTAAAATACAATAAGCAAAGCTCCAGAACATCATAATGTCTCAGTACAACGCTAAGAGCCTGAAACGCAGAGATTTAATTGGCTGGAAAGTATCATGTGGAATATGGCATAACTCGAATACAATTAGCCAGTAAACCGGTGCCGATAAGACTAGATAATATGGGCCCGTTTAAATAAAAGGGTTCAATTAAAAAAAAAACTCTTAAGAATTTGATAGTTAAAGGGGTCCTGATAGAACGGTGACTATGTCCGGACTTTGATCACCGTCCGCTTTAAAGAGTATGGTAAAAGATAGATAATGTAAAGAAATTAATACGGGCTCAGGTAAGCTCATATAGGCATACTTCATGCTCAAAATCCGAGAAATGTGTACATATATTGAACAAACGCTTGAGGAGAATTATATACAAAAAGCGTTGGAGTGAAATGAGCCGTGACCATCACTCCTAGAAAACTTAAATCTAATTGAAGGATGTACCTCCTTCTCTTATCTATGTATAGACGTCATTATTATGTATTTTTAAATAATGTATTTAAGACTCTTTAACGAAGGAAAGAGTTACATATGCTAAATTTATTTAACCCATTTCACATTTAATCATACAAATACATATAACTATTTTCCTTTATCTGGTGTAAGTTACTCTCCAAGAAGACTATTGGAACCTGAGGCCGATCCTTCAAGATCTAAAGTGTTGAGTTACAAAATGTACTATCTCCAGTACAAAGTCAGAACCCTTGCTACGGACGATGTTGCAATGGTTTTATGCCGGGAGCTTACTGTCTTTCAATTTATGTTTATATTATAAATCACATTTTCTTCATAAGTTCTTATTATCTTAACCATAAAGGCTTTTAATGTTGATACGGCAGATGGCGATTAATTATATAATTAAAAATATTTAAAGGGCATCCTTTACCGTGTACTTGTAACAGATAAAGACATAATACACCTCGCCTCCCCCTCTTCCTCTGTCATCAAGTGATATATATATGGCTTTAAGTAATATTGAACATCAAATTTATGAAACCACAAAAAAACTCCTATATAAAGGTCAACAATCTACTTTCAATCATCATCAAAGTTGGAGCGGCAGGTTACTCGGCTCTTTCTCTACGAGTCCCTTTCGCAGGATGTTCACCGTGAGCATAAAATCTCATCCATTATATGCCATGATGAACCGCTTAAGCACTTAAATGTTAATGGTTAGAAGGAATTTCAGAAATTATCGTTGTTTTTTTTTTCGGAAGAAATGTCTTTTTTATATTTTCGATTGGGTTATACTTTTTAAAGAGTAATTTGCTCTATAATGCTTAATGATGTTTTATAAGAAAACAAATGATTATATATTTATTTATTTATATGTTCTTAGGTAATATTTGATGATGTTCTTGGGTACCATTTGATTTTTTATGTGAAAAATATTTTTTATTGAGGCTTTAAAAAAAATGATATAAGATATAAAATACAACAAAATATAATAAAATATTTAGGGGAAGGAATTATGTGTAATACATCAATAAACATTATAGTTTAAAATTATTCCTCGCCTGAGTCCCCTCTCAAAACATAAAAGATAACAACAAAACATTCATAAATAATGCCAAAACATCAAAACAATACATATTTAAAACTGAAACACAAACAAACTTTAAAAACATAAGAAATTATTCAAATAAAGTAAGTTCTTTTGAAAGTTTCATAAAGTTTAATTATATTTTTTAGCATTGTAAAATACTTAGCCGAAACTTTGAGGTAGAACTTAAATAAATCCGCCGCATATTGCCATCCAGCACCAGAAGTGTTAGTAATCTTCAAAGAGACAAATCTTTCTTTACATAATAATTATTATACAAGTCCATATGTTCTTATTCAATGCTAAAGCTATGATTGATTTTTAAACTATTATTTGAGATGTATTTTTATATTATGCTGATGCATTTGTTTGTGTATTCATATATATTTTATTTACATGGATATATATATATATATATATATATATATATATATATATATATATATATATATATATATATAATTGAAATACTATTGATTAAACGAAACTAATAGAATGGTCATTTCAATATATCTTCAATAAAAAGACTTCCATTAAAAAACACTTTCATTATTATTCATATAATATATTTATATAACAAAAGTATTCATCATGTTATTTTCTTAGAATCCTTGAAACGCATGATATATTCAATAAGTTATTTAGCGCAATTGGTAACTGGATCATTCCCTTCTAATACAGTGCACTGGAATATTTTGTATTTCTGTCATTTATTTGTGGGCCACAGATTATAATTATGAAGATATAATCACAGGGAGCAGTATCGGTGGATAAACAACATTTTATTTTCACGATTCATAAAGACATACAGGCAAAAGAAGACTGATAGTAGTGTGGGAAAAATAAACTTTTAACGTTTATCTTAAAATATAAGAAAAAAAACTTCCTATACAGAACTATAACGTTTTAATTATCAAAGTCTCGATTTTTGTTCTTAATATTTTTTAAACTGCCTTAAACAAGTGAACACGAGGGGAATTATGAGCCGCAGATAGAGATCTTGAGGTTCAAAGTCACAATTATCTTCGCCCACCATGAAATGAATGCCGAAATCAACAGTCTTAAACAGTCATAATTACACTTTAACCTTTTATGAGGACATATGCTTACTCATAAAAGGCTTATGATCTCTCTATAAGGAGCGGAGAGACTTATCAATATCCAAAAGCCCACTAAATAGGGACACACCTTTGTCTATAAACAGTACCTTGCATTAACTATGCACAATGATACTATGGATGAAAGATAATGGACTTACATCTCTGCTCAAATATTAATCCTTGTCTCTCTTATTTTAAAAGTTTAATAAACTTCTTGATCATATTTTTTAAATGTTTTTGCTTTTATATACAAATATGCCATTCTCCAAGAATAAATATATTCATTACTCATGAAATGTTTATTTATGAGTCCATCATAAGGAACATACATATGCATTTGTTTTTATAGTTTTATCTAAATTGTTTGCAAAATATTAAACCATATCAAGTGCTCACAATTAATTGTCATTAAATGTTAAACTACATTAAAATATAATTGAAGATGATTAATGTTTTAATGGCATCGGATTAAAATATTTATATCTTTTTAGAATTATTCTAATAAGTTTTCTACGACTTAGCACTACTGATGGGAAGTATTTAATTTCTTCCGACGCCCTGGTCAAAAAGTGTCAAACGGATTCGGATGAAACTTAGTGGAGTTGTTGGAAATGCCAAAAGGAACAAGTGATTAAATTTTTGCATCTCTGAATGCTTCTTTAAGATTCAAAATGAGCTAACTACTAATAAATATTTCAAGTTAGCCTACTCTGCCAATAGATGTTGATGTGCTGTGAAATCGGGTGCCGGGAGCGTCTTCCTCTCGAAATTTCCGTCGAAAGGAACCCTCCCCCGTCCCTCTACGCCGCCCCAGTCGTGAAAAATTGATCTTCTGATATGAGAATATACAATTACCATTTGGTAACAACCTGGATAGAAAGAAAAAAAGAAGGGAGAGAAGTGAGGCAAAATACTCTCTCCCTTCTCTTTCTCTTTCTATCCAGGTAACACTAACAGCAGTTACCAAATGGTAATTGTATATTCTCATATCAGAAGATCAATTTTTTTGGAAGAGTACGTGCAAAAATATATTTGCTTATATCTCTTAAAATATAGCGATTTTTAGAACACCAAACATATCAAATGAAAGCTTGGTTAACCAGTTTAATATTTTGGTATACTAAATCATGTCAATTTAATAAGTAGAGAATTATATGTACATTAAAAAAAGCCTATCTCGCGTACAAAATGACGCATATAATGGATTATAAATGCGTCAGAGACAAAGTAAAATTTTGAGAGGATACCTTTACGCAAATCTAAGAAACACATTATTTATTTTTTCCTAATCGATTTCTTATATGTCAATACAGGCTCTGAATCATATGATGTAAACTCAGATTGTACTGAATTCTGAATTGATAGAATGCAACCAAGGTCATTTTTGGATTTATCATCTAAAGTTTTACTAAACTTAAAAGTTTTATTTTACTCTGAAGCGAACAAGTCATCTTCTACAGGCGAGTGAAGTTAATTGATACAAAAAAGCTATGAAATAAGCTAACAATACACACTCCATTTTTTTCTTTGTTTTAACTGAAAACTTTGTTTTATTTAAAAACATCACACATACGTCTGGTAGTAAATTAGATTTCCTTATTTAATAATAATTATTGAAGTCTGTAACGTCCACTATTTTGAAGAAGTTTGCGAAAAACTATATTTTTACAAAAAATTTAAAACTTTGACCTCGTTGCGCGACCTTGTAATGTTGACCGATTTTGTTCAAACTTTTATGTCGTCTTCTTTTATCACCAAGTAACAGAAAATCCACAATGTTGCTAACATTTCAAACTTTTGAAAAATAAGAACAACCCTAATATATATATATATATATATAATTAATGGAATATTTAAAATGTCTTGGATGATTCCCCAAATTCATAATGTGATTCCTGGGTGGTATTCGTGACAGTTATCCTCCATTTTGACTTTCCATATAGATCAAGTCAAGTTTTTTAACTTGAAGTAAGATTTTTCAAGCCAAGCCATCTAAACAGAGAAAAATTATCTTGCTTAAAAGTTTAGTTTATCTCTAAAATAAAACAATATAATTACTATATTTTGGACATCATGCCTACATCAGATTTTTATATGTATTTGGTTTTAACTTATTAGTATTGACTTTTTCGTAAAAAAATCCTTTTCTTGTCCACATCTTTTAAAAATATACATATATCAAAAGGAATGCTTATATTATTTTATTGATGAGTATAAGAATTAGAATTCAACTTTTTTAAGCATTGTTCATAATATTTAAATGCAGGTATATTTTTACATCCGCTGAAGGAGGTATTGTTTTCACTGGCTTTGGTTTGTTTGTTTGTCAGCAGGATAACTCAAAAAGTGCGGAACGGATTCGGATGAAACTATGTGGAGTTGTTGGAAATGCCAAAAGGAACAAGTGATAAAATTTTGGCATTTCTGAGGGCTTCTTAAGATGCAAAATGAGCTAAATACTAATAAATATTTCAAGTTAGCCTACTCTGCCAATAGATGTCGCTGTGCTGTGCTCTCCTCTTTGATGACGCCAGTTTCTTTTTCTTTCCATGTACCTCTAGAGTGTAAATAAAGGGGCAGTGTGTAGAGGGTTGGAAATGACAAAAAGACCAAGTGATTCATTTGGTGGGGATCGGTGGAGGTTTGCACTCTCTGAGTGCTTCTATTTTATTATAATTATCATTTGAGTCGTGGCATATGTCATGAACTACCTATTATTTTTTTTTATATTCTGGACACAACTCCTTTTTCATACCGAAATAAAAAAGAAATCAATTTTCATGTAGTTTCTTATATCCCCTAAAAGCTTCAAAAAATACACTCAGGCTTTTAAAGAATATACAATGGTATGTTTTTGTAGAGTTTGAACTTTTTTTTTTCACGGTTATAAATTTTTTATTCGGCTATCAAATATTATAAGACAGTGTAAAAAATAACTACACAAAAATACAAGACAACTATAAATAAATAAATCAAAAATACTCCCGACAGTTGCGTTAAAATAAATAACATGAATGAACATTGTAGAACATATTTACTGTCAAGAGATTATAACCTTATATACATGGACGAAACAGCGTTTATTATTCTTTAAAAAATCCCAATGACGTCTTAAAATCCTCTTCAGAGCTTTCAGGTATACTCCTGAGCGATATGGCACAAATCGTACAATATCTCCCGCCCATTTCCAAGAAGGAGATCCAGGGTCAGGAATTTTAACATCTTATGTTATCTTGTATGTTTTTAGTGTATTTTTTTACACTGTATTCTTTTTGCAGTAACAGAATAAAATTATTTTAACCATGAAAAAAAATATAATAATAGTAATGCATCATAATTTATTTATTAAAAAACCTTCAACATTATTTAAACGATCAAAAATTAACATCATAATAATTGGCATTTATTTACATATATATGCTCTTATAATAGCAGAGACTCGAATCAAGAAATATCCATTATGGCAGGGCATAGAATTACTACTGCTTAAATTTGTTACAAGCAAAAAAGGCTTTAATTTAAGTTTAAAATATCTCAAACACAACTAACTGTTGATAGGGACACAATAATACATCATATCTGAGCAAATATTTATATGATTGTAGGATCGATTTATACTGTTTATCTTTTAGTTATCTTTAACATCTTTAAGTATAACAGTTCTAACTTAATCGAAAATCGTTATATTGATAAAACACCCTTTAACTACCATAGGGGTCATTTTGACCCTTATTATTAAATATTTTTATGTAATGATTTTAGTCCCCCCCCCCCCCCCCCAACACGCAGTTTTTGTCATCTAGATAATCCATTTATCCTTTTTCAGTTATATTAGTAAATATCTCATGAAGGTTTTAACTCGTTTTTACTTTTAGAAGTACTTCTCAATAAATTGAGTTCATAGAGTTTTGAGAGACCAGTGCTGATTAGTAGTGATAAAAATGTCCCGAGTAAGATCAAAGAGACTATGTGCTTCTAAAGCATTGGAGTTCTTTCAAAGCATACCCGAATATCAATCAGAGGAAGAGGGCCCAGTCGATAGCTTGGTTGACACTGGTGATTTATTCGACATAAGTAGCGACGAATCAGGGGATGACTTCTCAAGTACAGATGATAATGAAGGTACTGTTTCTTCCTCCATTGACGACTTTGTTAGTAAAAATGGAACAACTTGGAAAAAGATGAGCCCAAATGTTGAGCTCACTGTTCGTACTTCAGTTCAAAATATTTTCACTGGAAAGCCTGGGCCTACTTCTCCGGCTGTCCGTAGTATCCTAGCAGAATCGAAGAGTTCAGCCCTCAAGCTCATGATTGACGAAAAAATGCTTCGACATATTCACAAATGTACTGTAATTGAGGGAAAACGAGTCTTAGAAAAATGGGATATGTCCATGAGGGAGCTCGAACAATTTATTGGACTTCTCTTTGCCAGGGGCGTTTTAGGAATGTCTAATACTCCTGTTGAACAAATTTGGTCCCAAATGTGGGGTGTGTCTCTCTTCAAGAAGACTATGAGTCGAAATCGCTTCCAAGAGATTCAAAGATTCCTTAGATTTGATATGCGCTCAGAGAGATCGACTCGATTGGAGCAAGATAAATTTGGACTTATTTCCCAGATATGGAATGACTTTACGGATAATTGTTCAATGTACTATAATCCGAAGATGGAAGTCACCATAGATGAACAGCTATTCCCCACGAAAACAAGATGTCCCTTTACTCAATACATCAGCAACAAACCTGACAAGTTCGGGATAAAGTTTTGGCTTCTTGCTGATGTTGAGAGTAAGTACTGTTGCGCTGCAAGACCTTACTTGGGAAAAGACTCAACAAGACCAAGTAACGTTCCCTTGGGCTCATTCGTAGTAACATCACTCCTCAATGACGCTGGAATACTTGGCAAGGGATATAACGTTACATGCGATAACTTTTTCACAAGTAAATCACTAATTGATTCTTTGATCGAAAAGAAAACTAGTCTAGTTGGAACCGTAAGAAATAATAGCAGAGATATTCCTCCTATCAAAGAAATATTATTGGACAAGAGTCTGCCCATTTTTTCGACGATGGTGTTCAAAAGCAAAAATAATTGCACTCTTACTGCTTATAAGGCGAAAAAAAATAAGTCAGTCATGGTTATGAGCAGTCTTCATCCTACAGTTTCGATTTCGGAGAAGAAAAAGAAAAAACCTGAAACAATTGAATATTACAATCATACCAAGTTCGGAGTGGATTCTTTGGATCAAATGTGCCGATTATATTCTACCAAAAGTGGAACTAGGCGATGGCCAGTGGCTGTGTTCAACAACATTCTGGATATAGCAGGAATAAATGCATGGATTCTATATAAAGAAACTCAACAAGACAAAATAACACGTCGTCAATTTTTACAAGAACTAGCTATGGAATTGTGCAGAACCGATAATTTAGAAAATACAACTTCGGAAATAACTTCGACCAAGAAACGCAAGCATTGCCAAAGTGAGAATTGTAATAATAAATCTTTTAATAATTGTATCGAATGTGACAGTGTTGTGTGTGGGAAATGTGGTGAAATTGCTGAAAAAGTAACAAAGTATAAATGTAAAAAATGTATGGCAAAGAAATAATGTGTATATAAACTTATATCTAATAATATTCAATAAATGTAAGTAAGCTTATAAGTAAAAACTAAAGACTTTTATTATATGGGTCATAAATGACCCATATGGTAGTTCAAGGGGGGGTCAGTTATGTGGTAGTGCTAGTGTTAAATAAACTTTTCTAGGAGCTCTTAAGTAAAAGTATTTTTTTAAATAGATACGGATTATAATAACTCTATACAACTCCTTCCTATATCTTGACATGCGCAAATGGCCAAACGAAAACTTTTCTTCGCCTATTTGTTGTCCTTGTGATGATATTGTTGACTCGTGAGTGTGTTTATCAAGGACCGGTTCCTTATATAGGAATTCAGTCAATAGTATGCTCATATTGTTGTTAAATGTTATTTTTTCAATTCCATGCCAAAGGAAATGAAATGAAAAACATTTAACGCCCATGAATAACTTGTTCATACCACCACAAGTCCATACATAGGTATAGATCCCTCCTTACTGTCAGAGTACATATGTATAGTTACTATTTGTATATAATACTTGCCACACATGTTCTAGGTATATTTTTGAAGCAATGTGGTCAACTGGTCTGCATAAATGTGAGTGCAGGCATAGTTAAGTTGAAATCATGAAGGCTCACAATTGTTTTATTTATAAGATTCTTATTATCGTAGTATAAAAGGGCGGTATAGAACAAGGTCTATATAATAAGGTCAGGGCAATACAAAAACAAATATGAAATCTTAGCAGTATAACTTCTCACCGACGTCACTGGAGAATGAATATATGTATATATATAATATATTATATGTATATATATACATACCTATATGATAGATAGATAGATATATTCGTCCTCCGGTGACGTCATTGAGTAGTCAAACTACTTCTGTTCTGTTATTGTATATGATACAGACTTGGTATAGAGTCTCTCTACTCTAGTTAAGAATGTATTAATAATATTTTCACAATCTCGTCAATAATCATAGTTTATTCCTTTTGGGTCGACTTCGGTCATCATTTCTTTGTACCTCACTGATAACACTGAATAACAAATTTCAAAAAAAAAAAAAATTACTGGAGATGTGTAAAATGATATAGACCAATTCGGGTACGCTGATTTCAAAAATCATAACCGTTTTGCTGTATCACGTCAGGATTTTCAGTTACAGAAATACTCTGCTTTCTGCTTACAGTATCGTCTGCGCGTCTGTGTCTGCTTTCAGTGTCCCACGAGATACCGGTGTGAGAGGTGGTGTGGTGCTTAGCTGAGGCTTTATACTGTGCACATCGGACTGGATTGTGAAAATTTGAAGTAAAGCTGGCAGAAGTAACTTAAGCAGGTATATAATAAAGTATAATTTCCTTTTATGGTAATAATCTATATTTGGATGTCCACGATTATATTATATATATATATGTATATACATATAAAACTTAATATAATACCTAAACAAATTTCTTAAATTCAAAACGAAACAAAAATACTTTTAAATCATAAAAGAAAATGACTGTATTCACACTTTTAACGCGCGAGCATGCCATTTGTGGTGCCCATGATATGACGTGAGCAATAGAATCATCATGATGATTGTTATTTCTGCTGCATAAGCATCGCCGGCTTCAACAAGAAGAATAAAGGTCACATCAAGTACGCTTACTGCGTCTATGCTCGTAAACCTGTGCCTCATGATGACGAGAACCCGTTCCAACACCTCCAGCTGATGCATACCTGTAAGCAGTGGCGAAGAGGATGGTGATGATGAACCTTTTGAACCCGACACTCAAGAACCATACCTTCTGAACCAGGGAGACTTAAATGATCTTGTGAGAGATCTCTCGCTGTCAAAGGCGAAAGCAGAGCTGCTTGGATCAAATCTACTTGAACCTAACACCAAGATATCCTTGTTCAGAGCACGTCACAGAGACATGGCTGAGATGGAATCTTTGGATGGAGATGGAAGACAAGATGTCATTCTGCAGTGACATCAACGGTCTGTTGAAAGAACTTGGGTATGATCACGATCCTGCAGACTGGCGCCTCTTCATTGACTCAGGGAAGAACAGCTTGAAAGCTGTTTTGCTCCACAATGGCAACGAGAAACCATCAGTCCCACTAGCTCACGTGTTCGGCATGACAGAGACCTATGTGACTATGCGGCAGCTGCTTCATTCCATCAAGTACAATGACTTCAAGTGGCACATCTGCGGAGACTGAAAGTGGTGGTGCTGTTGTTAGGGCTGTTATGAAGAAATAGTGCAGCAGCTGCTAGAGTCCTTCAGGGAACTTGGCTCCAGGATGTCCAAGAAAATCCATTTCCTACACCAGCACCTGAACTTTTTCCCTGACAACTTGGGAGCTGTCTCGGACGAGCACGGCAAGCACTTCCACCAAGAGATTTCACTCAATTAGACCAAGGGCGGCACAACCCGAATATGATGGGCGAATTCTGCTGGTTCCTGCATCGTGAAACTGACACAGAGCAGCACAAACACCAAGCCAAATACCTGAAGCATTTTTTTATTACATTTGAACGGCGTTTTTCTGGAATTTCTATAATTTTGAAGCATTCATGATGTAATAAAAGAAAAAATGAATTTTTGTAAATATCATTGAAATCCTGACTTCTAGGCAAAGGGAATATTTCTGTAACTGAAAATCGTGACGTGATACAGCAAACGGTTATGATTTTTGAAGTCAGCGTACCAAAATTAGTCTAAATCATTTTACACATCTCCAGTAAAAAATGTGATGTCAAGCAAAAGCATAATATCTTCCATCTTGCAAATGTAAGGATTTGTTTATTATGTTTCGCTCATGGAACGTTCTTTCCTTTGAACATTGTGACACTTTCCGCTTACTACCCAAAATATATAATCTTTCAAATATGCTATATAAGAAATACTATCAAATGGAAATAGATCAAAAACTTTTTTCATACTGACCTTGTATGAGGTTCAATGAAACCACAAGGTGCAATTCGAATTATTTCTTAACAGTGGCTCACTCCATCCATAGGCCTCAGACAAAAAAAAAAATGCAGCAGACATATTCTTTGATGGTCTCTTTATTCTTCCTTTTCCAAACAAACAAATTCTTTGATCCAACGAGGAGTCCCTTCATTCAGACATGATGCCAATGATGATTGTCATTCAAACAGGAACCATCATAAGCGCCACCTCTCCTTTACTTTCCTCGCCCACGTTGATATGTTTACTGACACGTAATTTTTCAAGGCTCGGCATTTGAAGGGTATTATTATTATGATTATTGAATCATTATATTCAATGATTAAGTTCTCAACCCTGTTTGTAAAAGGGAACTAACAATTATAATTATGCAGGCATTCGGTTCTTACTAATTCATCATCCCCTTTGGCGAATTTTTAATGGATATTCTCTAGAAATATGAATAAGAAGCCCGAGTTGCACTGCCTTTAGATTATTGTTAGATGGAATTGTCCTTCATATATATATTTATTTATTTATATATATATAAATATATATAATTTTTAATGATATATATATATATTTCACGGTTAAAACATTTTATTCGTAATCTATATATCTGTATATATACAGGAAACAGAGTAAAACTATTGAGGGCAGTTGCGAAAATATATAAATGAACATTTTAGTTCACATTTACGGCCCTGAAGAATAACCTTATATGAAAGGACACATCATATTTTACATTTATTTAAAAACTCGCAAAGTCTTCTTAAAATCATATTGATAGTTTTATGTAGAGCTTCAATTTTGCTGGCACATATTTAATTATATCACCAGCATATTTCCACGTTGGCGCCCCAAAATCCGGAATTTTTTATATGCCTATATAGTTCGATAGAATTACAGCCAACTGGATATAAATAAGCATTATTGCATTAAAATTAGTTCATCAAACCTAGAATCAATTTTTTATTTGCGATGATTCTTAAATAAAATGTGTCAGTTTTAGACGATTCAAACACTTCTTAGAAATTGTAGCATGTGTTTCCGATTTGGCTTCCAGGAGTAGAACAAGTAGATAATGTGGATTCACTTTGTTGTGGGGGTGAAAATCGTTAAATCGATTCCGCCTTGAATCATAAGCTAGGCATCAATTCGTACTGTCATACCCTATCATAGAGGATATAGAGTGCCGAAGTAATGTATGGTAGCGCTGAGTATTAGTTAGCTTTTCTTTGTTGGGGAAATGGCAGTGACAATTCCGTCTGTCGGGACGATATGTTACTTCTACACTACATATTCTTTATGGAACCTACCCTCAAACAAATATTTTAAAAAACATAAATGATCAAATAAATAGACGACATATTTAACCAGTTAGCATTTAAATTACTCCCTTATCAGCAACGTTTCAAAGAGCGTTAGTGTTTTATTACCTCCGCCGAAGGAGGTATTGTTACCTCCGCCGAAGGAGGTATTGTTTTCACTGGCGTTTGTTTGTTGGTTTGTTAGTCAGCAGGATAACTCAAAAGTACTGAACGGATTCGAATGAAACTTTGTGGAGTTGTTGGAAATGCCAAAGGAACCAGTGATTAAATTTTGGCATCTGTAAGTGCTTTTTTAATATGCAAAATGAGCAAAATACTACTAATAATAATATGAAATGGGTCTCTATTCAGGGAGTAGGAAAGAACAAACGCTAAAAAAATACTCATTGACGTATTATTGTTCATATATCAGCTCAGGACTATGTTAACCCAGTGACGCAGCTTAAACTTCTTCCGTCTCCCATCTTTGAGTGCTTTTTTAATATGCAAAATAAGCTAACAGAGAGTAAAGCGTTAAAGGAAAGTAACGCATCGCCCCGGCTTGCCTGAAATATTTCACGCACCTCGCGTTGCATGTTTTCTTCAAAGATGTCGCTCTGCAACAAATTTGCTACGTCACAAAGTTGTTGTTGTTATCAATCTCATTCAAATATATCAATCTCATCCAAATATTATTATCATTCATCGATCCTTAAATTATATTTTTTAGCAATACGGCTTTAATATAACTATTTCGCCTCAAAGAAATTCAAAGAAAATTATGGCAACGTTCAGCTCTTCCGGTTTCCATTTCCGAAAAGCCCCAACGAGATTACAAGAAGGAAACAATGGCTGTCCAGTCTAAAATATCCTTCTCATTGGAACCCAACTCCTACTTCAATGATTTGCAAAAACATTTTGAAGCAAGCATGTTTCATCCAAATACAACAATGCGCAAGAAAATTCTAACACTTGAAGCAATTCCGAGGATTCAAGTTCTCTCTCAATCTGATCATACTTACAGCAAGAAAAATCAACGTTCCGAAGAAGAGGTGGTCTCCATCCCCCCTTCGTTTACTGAAGAGCAGGCGATGATTTCATTACCAAATAAAATGCAAAACCCTGAAGAAGTTACAGCCAATATATATCCGATAAAATTGATTTAAAAGAGATCACTGTTCAAACTATATGTCATGATTTTTTATGTTTAATGATGGAATTGCCTTTGAAGTCTTCGAAATGTTAAAAATTAAAGTAAGGAGTATGTCCAATATTGACAAGAAGGCATCATTAACATTAGACGAATGCTCTGTCAAAGTTTCGTTGGATTACGACACTAAAAGTGGCTCCATAATGGGCGAATCAACTTTGCCTCATTCTACAGGTGATGCAACAAAAGCCCTTGTAGTCATGCTTTCGGGTGTTTCCTCTGTGAGATGGAAGCAAGTAGTGGGCTATTATTTTAATCCAAATGCATATGATGGCACAAGCTTAGGTCCAATTATCACTGAGATAATTCAGATGTCTCATAAAATAGGAATAGACATCATAAGCATTTCATCTGACATGGGGTCACAAATTTGGCAATGTGGAAATGATTTGGTATAAATTGTGGAATAAAATCAAAATACATCAATAAAGTCAATCATCCAGTAGATCAATCTAAAAACATTCATTTTATTGCTGATCCGTCACACTTAATTAAAAATTGGCGAAATCTCCTTTTTTCCAATGATATCGTTTTATCTCAGGAGATTGTTCAATCAGAGAATCTAAGTTCAAATATAATAACTTTACAACATTTCGAAATGGTGGCTAATTTTTGAAGAGATTTTGTACTAAAACCCGCTTGCAAATTTGATTTGAGTACAATAAATGTTAGTCATTATGATAAAATGAAAGTTGGTCCGGCTTAGAATTTTTGGTCTAATGAAGTAAGCCGGACACTTAGATATATGGTTAAAGAAAGTATTTGTGACAAGTGCGTGCTAACCACCGCTTGGTTCATCGACACATTGAAAAAATGGTATGAACTTGTATGCTCAAGACGAATAGTATATGCATTTAGTCTTGAAAATGAAACTCATTATGAGAATGTAATCGTTTTTCTAATGGGTTTTATAAATATCATTAAAATTTAAATTATTTCAAAATCCAACAGTAGAGTTTGTTAGAAACCAACTCAAACTGGATCAATTCTAACGAGCATGCCAATTATTGACGTTCAAGATGAACTGCTTCGTGGAGGTCTTAAATTTGTCATGACCTCCCATTTATCATCGGACTGCTTGGAAAATGTTTTTAGCATGATAAGAGCCACAAACCCTTCTCCTTCTGCAAAAGAATTTAAATATATCCTAAGATTAATTTGTTTAAGCCAGTTCATGAAAGATATAAAATCGTGTAATTACAATTATGATGACTCATCTTTTTTAGCTGAGATATTTGACTTAAAAGATTCGTATGCTGAACAAAAGCATAATTTCTTGGATGCTGATTTTATTCCGCAATTTATACTAAACTTATCCAGTGCACCCCAACTGTCAAAAAGTGAAATTAATATTTTATATTACTTGTCGGGGTATATAATTTTTAAAGTCGAAAAATATGATTCACATTGTGAATCATGCTTATCGGTTTTAAAAAGCACCAATAATGAAAACTATGACGACGAATTAACCAAACTTATTAATTTATCTGATTACACAGGACAGAGTTTAGTCTATTGTTCAAATGATGTCTTCCAAAATGTTATATTACCTATAGAAAAATCCATAAGAAACATGAAAGAAGATTTATATAAAGCTCAAAAAAGAAACCTTTCGAATAAAATAAAAAATGCTTGTGATATTATCACTAAAGACTTCTATTTGATTCCGTCTTGCTATTCGTTAAAAGATAAGCTCATGAACCGATTCATTAGATTAAGATTGGTAATTTTCGCGAAAACTTTTTAAAAAGCGCAAGAGATCAAAAATTACGGCAAATACAACAGTCAACTAGGCTCCAAAAGTATGGCAAATAGATGACATTTAAATAATTGAACGTTTCTGTAAATATGTTTTTGTTGTTATCGTTAAAATGAATAGTCATAAATATTTTGCAAATAGTTTATTTCAAAACATGTATAATATAATTTATAAAATGCATAAAACTTGTAACACTTAATTTCAAATTATAGGTCTAGGTCTTAAATGATATGGGCGGAAACCCAAGGCAATTTAGTCAAACTATAGAAAAGAGGAGAGATGCACCAGATCCAAGAAACTTGGGAAGCATAAAACCGTTCTCCAGATTAATCACTATGGCAAGATGATAAATAGTCCGCAGACGACCTGAAAGAAACGCAAACATATAATATTCATTAATCAATATGAAAAAAATATTGTTTTCAACAAGGTAAGTTAAAAGTAGTTTTCAATTAAATTAAATGGATTTGATCATTATACACGCCTGTATTATATACCACATAGTTTTTTATATTTCAAATACTTTTCCTCCCATCCCACTCTAGTTGAATAAACTTATTTTGTCCTAAGGTTTAGGGAAGAATAAATATTGTCTCGCTGATTTCCCTCCGGAAGGAGAGTTTTGTCAAGTTGTTAGGCAAGGAGTTCGTTGATGAGTGTCGTGGAGATATACTGATCTGAGAAAATCGGAGATGTTTATGATTAATTTTGGCAATCGCATTTTTGTGATTTATTTTTAGATTATTTTATCAGTGAAATTAAATACTCAAGTTCCTTAAAGTCGTTCTTTACGACAACGAGAATGTCAAGAACGTCATGAGTTCCTTTCAATTGTACCATTCCCGTAAAAGATGCCTAAAGCGAAGGCGACTTATATCATCCTCTCTTGATATAAAAGGCGCTGAGATGAATCATGAGGTCTGTAGTTCTCAAATAGTTATAAAACAATGAAGGAGAAAAAATGCAGAGATATTAAATTGAAGGAACAGATATATCATCATCGGTTGCTATGATTCTCGATCATAGAGCGACAGGAAATACATATCCTGACTATCTTCAGGGACAAAGCCTCCTTCATGATGGAGGTGTCTTGGGAGAGCTCCCTTTTCTTGTCGTTAGAAAGTATGATTACCGTTGGAGGAGGCACCCAGATCATGATCCCTTTCGAGCTCCGGCCTTCATGGATGTCGACAACTTATCTTCAACTCTTTAAGTGGTAAAGGACCTTGCAGCGTGGGACACGAAACCGGCGGTCTTGTCAACTGTCACATTTAGAAGGTCCAACGAAATATCTGCGATTGCACCGATCATTGGCACTTATAGATTATAGTTTATTGCATTTCAAAAATATAATTGAATAAGATTACGTCATATATAAACAAATTTGTCATAACTATAGAGATGGATCAATCTTTCGATCCTTGGGCGTCCCTTTTATATAAGATAACATTAATAAATTATGTTAATGATACAACCCTACTATTTCACCTAATCGCCTACAGCGCCTCTTGTGGAGAAAAATGCATTGAGGGTCTGATAAAAAAAAGAAAAAATATATGTTATTGTCTTCGATGCGCTACTTTCCTTTAACGCTTTAACAGAGAGGAAACAATGATTAGAGATAGAAAATCGGGCGTGTGAAAGGGAGAATGTTTGAATAGGAATGTGTGGGGATCGGCGGAGGTACACACTCTCTGAGTGTATATATGCCTCTAGTTAATATTTATTATTAAAGTATTTACCTTCTTGTCATTATTGTCTTCTTTTATTTAAATAATTTAATGTTTAATTATTATTTAGACTCTTGTTATGATTTGACATAAAATATATAAACATAATTGTAGCACTAACAGTAGTAGTTTACAATAAATAATAAAAGATGCAAAAACTATCATTCCTTCCCGGAGTATTAATTTTAAACTAAAATGTGTATTCATATATTTTCTTTTACGTAACCTCTCCGGTTTATATCTTTATGTATGCTTTACTGTTTTGATGTACATAATATATTTTAATAAAGGAAAAAAGCATGTCTTCAATTTTATTGGCACATTCTTTTCAGCAATCCATGGAGTACATATAAATGTATCGTACGTATGCATAGATATATATAAGTTGTCAGCAATAATGAATTGTCTTACGTAATTTCCTGCCCATCCCAGTATTTTTTTAAATAGGAAAGTATGTAGAAATGGAAATCAAATATGTTAGACATTTTTAAATAGTTTCTTTCAGAGTTAATTAAACACTATTGTTATGGGAGTCGGAATACTTTATATTTTTGTCCCATATTCCTCTAGAAAAGAAACTTATTGAAAGTATGTATTCAAACTAGTTAACATTTCATACAATTGATTTTTTTTAGGACACGAATATGAATCTTTTATTCTAATACTTAGTTACACAAAGATGCAGCTTTTAGAGATCAAAGACAGATTTTTAAATGAATTTGGCTAAATATAAGAAAATTTATCATGTATTGTTATAAGGAAATCGTCTGATATGCGGGATTCAATTTTCAATTGATTTAAGATATGAGCTAAACTCAATAAATTAAAAAATATTTTCAATGAAGAAGGGACATTTTGATTTATTACATGAAAACAGTAAACAGGTCTTACATTAAAAAACAATTTGTGAACTCATAAAAAGGGTTTGCTTACTGCCAGATTGACCTCCAGCGTTTTGAAATTATTTATTCTATATCAATAAGGCTTTCAAGTATATTTTGATAGAGTTTTTGTCAAATATTTAGATGGTTTTCCAGCAATGCCTTTCGTTTTACATGTTTATGTGCATACTCTAATATGTAATAAAGGGTTCTCGGTGGAGTTAGATGACCAATAAGATTTAAATTAAAATACACTCATGAATACTTTCGTCGACCCCATTAGTGAGAATCCACATGGAACGTCGTCCAAGAGTGCCTTTGTATTTATATAAAGCATTACCTAATAAAATTGGAGTACATAAAAGTGTTGAAATATTAAACTTCGTTTGTATCAATCTATTATAATGATAAATTCATATATATATATATATATATATATATATGTATATATATATATGTATGTATATATATATATATATATGTATAGAAAACATCAAAACTTATCTTGTCCAGATTTTGACCGTTATATAAAGGCCCCTTTAAGTTACAAAACTTATTTTTTTATAATTATATCCTTTTTAAACTTGTCTTCGACTATTGCCGGATTGGGTTTTTTATTAGACGAGCAGAGTGCAGAAACCATGTGTTTTTTGGATTTTATTATGAAATACTTATTGTATCTTCTGACTTATTGTAAATAATTATATTATAAAACTATGAGAGATGCTTATGCTTTAAATGATCCGATAGATGAAAATCTATTGGGTTTGTGTTTTTATAGTGCAACATGTATAAGATGTTCTGTTTCTAATTAGAGACATGTATGTGTCTATAGAACATGATAATACATATATAACATTGAACTAAAATTTAGTAACCCAACTCATTAAGGTCCTCTATGTATTAAGCCTTCAATGTCCATAAAGGAGTGGAAAACGGCACTTGAAGTATTTCATTGTCCCTCAAGGGCTAATTTGTTTATTATTATTCCATGGGAGCTCCTGAATGGAATGACGTCTGTTAAGCAAATAGATTAAAGATTTACCTAACGGTGCGAGAAGACATAATGATAAGATTACTCATAAAAATACGATTTGATTATAAAGCAGAAGAAAAGGGGTTTTTTGACATGTGAATCATGCAATCAACAAGTACCTTGGCCTTCAAGACCCCCCACAAAAAAAGGATAAATAACAGTAATTTCCGTTGCGTACCTTCCAGCAGCAATTGTTGTAGCCTCCTTTAACCTTCCTTAGACTTGACCTTGGTATTCATAGTCAATTGCAAAGTGTGATGAAATGAATAAAGGGAAGAAGGAATAACCGGTTGCTTGGATAATATGCAAAAGAGTATGGCTGAATGGGAATACCATCTCTGATGAATCAGGTGCCAAAGTATTTCCTATCTATTAGTCCATATGCTTCCATTTAATGAGAATGAAGGAAGGAAGGAGCCAAGGGGATTGTAAATTGTCTGACCATCTTTCCACCTCCGGAAATATAAACATATTTTTGTTAAATATATAGCTTATTCTTTTGGGTCTCCCGATGATTGATAATATTAGTGCCTCCTTGCCAACACAACACACATAATTAGCATACTTAAATTAAAAAGAACAACACTATATAGGAAGGTGTAAAATTAGTTTAAATCAAAATAATAAACTAAAATGTCTAATTATGTTTTTACGCTCTAACATCATTTTATATACATATACTTATTTGTGCTTGTATATGATTTTATGGACTGTGGAATAATGATAATAAATTATGTGCTCAGAAGTCATATAACCTCTTAAACTATGTAATGCATATTTGTAATCTGAGCTCTTAGGGAATGTTTTACAAAAAAATAAATCGGATATAAATGATAAAGAGGATCACTTATTCATTGGAAAAGCAAGATAGCTTTATATGAATATACATTCAAACCTGTTCTAGCGGTCACTTACCGATAGCATTCACTTTTTTAGATCCATTGAGTGGCCAATATTAATCTATATAATAATTCACCAATATCTGTCCGTCTGTATGTCCGCACGCTATCTCCTCCCACATTTATGGTCAGATTTAACTTTGAAGGTACCTATGAAATCCTTGGGTCAAGATAGACCTAATAAAACTATTTGCAAAGAGATGGGACCTGAAATGGGAAAAAATCAGACCTTGTCTTATTTTACTACCTACTTTTTAAGGTAAAGAGAGGAAAAAAAAAGGAGGAGTTAGAGAAATAGAAAAAGCATCTCATGTGACTTAAAATATATTCTTTGTACAAAGTCAAACTTTTTATTAGGAATGTTTGTACAAAACAGAAATTATTTTCTCTCTCCTCTCTTATATTCTTTAAGGTCTGTTTCACTCACAAACTAGCTCCAAAACCTACCCATACCCCAAGGGCGAACATATGGGCGCCTTAGGCGGCCAAATATACGAGTAGGTTTAATTGTACGTATATTGAAGTATATCGACAGAGTTAATTACTTTGTATTTAAATACTTTAGTCAATGCGAAGTGAATGAGTAAATATAATTAACTTAATTTTCCTTAATGCCTTTTAACCATGTGGAATTTGTATATATGATTTCTATCATAATGAGTATTGAATTATAATTGTTTATATTTAACATCATTCTCCGATGATTAGAAAAATTCTTTTCTGAACGAAAAAAGGGCATGTTTATTTACGCGAAAAATAACATAAATTTACGTAAAGCTCGTTCATTTTCTTTATGAACGTAAATGAAATACTTTTCTGTTTGTCGACTACATCATTGAACTAAATAACATATGGTTTTTTAACTAAAAAGAGATCCAAATTAATTTCATAAATTATAATATGATATACAAATATATTGTGATAATCAAAAATATTTTCAATTTACTATAATATATTATACTTTTGGCAAATTCCATTGCATTGTCGTTACAGAAAGCGGAAGACAAAAAAGTCGGATTAGCATCACATGGAAATCTTGTTAATTTCAAGCGTGAAATACTAAATGATTTTATATGTGGCTTGTAATTTTGACTTCACAAATAAATTCTAAAAAATCATAATTGTTGAGGACAATCTATCTTACAAAACTTGCGATTCAATCACTTTTGAAAGAATGCAATACTTCTCATTTATGATGCTCAATTTTGATTAAATTACAGGATAACAAAAGGGACATTTCAAGTACTCCACTAAAGGAATTTTCTTGGAAAAATAGATACTTGATATTTTATAAAATCTGGAACTCTAAAAGAAGATATTTAAGACGATTATTTGCAAATATGTTTTCAACAAAAAGAGCATTTATTCATTACTATTTAAAGTAATCTCCTCATTGAATCACACTTAATAATTGATTACTATATTCTTTATACAAGTCATGAAGTCCATGCCTAACATAGGTGTTTTATATTTGGTTGAATTACATTATTTTTAAACAGCTTTGCCTAAAATATTTTTATTAGCATGTAGTAGGTTATATATATATATATATATATGTATATATATATATATATATCAGGAAACGACCGGGACACCTTTTTTCTCTGGGAGCCGGGCCGGGACTTAAATCTTTCAAACTGGGCCGGGCTGGAACTTTATTATATTAGTTCCTTCGTCATTCTGAAAGTGACGACGTTTGTTTTAGAAAAGTATTTTTCTTATTGATTTTTTAAAATTTTAAATTATTTTATAAAAAAGCTATAACGTTGCGCCAGGCCGGTACGTTCAAAAAACAGCCGGGAACCAGGCCGTACCAGGTACCCGGTCGTTTCCTGATATATGTATATACATAAACCGGTGTCTATTAATTATGGTCCCCAAACTTGAGTGTTAACAATTTCAGAATTGGTATTACATGGGAGTTATTTTTGTACCCATATATACAGCCACGTCAGCTGAATGTCAAATAATAACAAAATTTGCAGTTGATTTTATCATTGCTGATAAATTTACCATGGAATCCAAGAGGAGCGCTGTGATTAAGCTTTTGAAACAAGGTCATTACACCAAAGACATCGTCAATCTACTAAAAGTGAATCGGAATTCGTCTGGCGGTGCAAAAAGCGATTGGAGGATGGAACTGGGTCCTCCCACCACCCATTAGTGGGTAGACCTCATAACATGTGGACTCCAGCCTTCATCAAGGCCATGGCAAACTGAGTGAGGCGAAATCCTTCACGATCCAATAACAAGTTAGCCAGGGAGTGCAACGTTATGATCTGGGCAGCGGTTGCCTCAAACGGCCAAAAATCACCAATTTTTTTAATTCTGATGGTATGAAGATCAATGAGGATGTTTATCTGGAGTTTTTGAAGTAAAAGGGATGCCATGGATCCAAGAAGAGTTCTGCAATGACGCGGTCTGCTTCACTCAAGACTCTTCTCCCGCTAACAGCGCAAACCTCGTACAGTCGTGGTGCATTACGACCACTTTTGGCCAAAGGAACTTTGGCCTCCTTCTTCACAAGACTTGAATCCCCTTGACTTCACCATGTAGTCCCTGGTTGAGAGGGAGAGCAACGCCATTCACAGACGCAACAGAGATGATTTGGTCCGTCATATTGAGTGGGCCTAGGCCAATATTCCGGAGGAGGTGGTGCGTACTAGTTGCACCGATGTCCCCAAGCGCTTAAACAAGATTATCAAAGACATAAACGGACATTTATGACGTGATATGACGTCACTGAATTTTTCGATATTTTTTTTCATTCTCCATCTCTTAAAGCTCTATATATCCAAGTGAATGGAGCTGAAAAATATAAATAGATTTCCGGTGATGTTAACTTAATTATTAGAAATAAATAAATTAACATATGAAAACAGAAACAAAACCATTTATTGTTGTATTAATAGTCGTTTCATTTCATTATTTTTTTACTATTTGTTTTCTTAGATACTTTATATACATAAAAATAATCATTTAAGGTTACCAAAACTTTATTTGTTTTAATTCAATAAAACCATGTGTTTGTTCAGATGATTCCATTCCCTACAGTCAAATATGGCAAAAACCTTTTCCCCAAAATAAAGTACATCAAAATATTTGTTCCTTTTTTCTCACCGGCTTCTCAAGGATATCTATCTTTTAGCCTTTATATGCAAAGTTTAACCTCTGGTGCGACCTTGACAAGATTAAAAGAGGGAAACTTAATGGCCTTGACCATGTGTTTTCATGAGCTTTTGATTGGCGAATTTCGTCAGTCATATTTCAAGGATAACATGTATTTTTCATTAACCATGTTATACCAGGTTTATGATACACAACAATACAAATAGTTTCGATGAGTTATACAGAGATTATACCACTTATAATCTCAAGAATATCTATGTTGATTTTCATTTGTCCAAATTTAGTCAGCCAAAAAAATAATTTTAGTTCGATATGTTAATATATATATATATATATATATATATATATATATATATATATATATATATATATATATATATATATATAATTGTTGATTTATTTGTATAGATTCTTGATTATTAAATACCTTAATAATTGTTTATTTATAAGGAAACTTTTAAAAATTACTTATTTTTCAGCAAGTGTCGATGTTGATTGACCTCGCATTCACACTTCAAACGAATCAAACACTTAATCAAGCAGATCCACTATACTTGTAGATAGGATAGGTATAATTGTATCCCTCTTCGAATTAATTATGATAACTTATTCATTAAATTAGCAGCATTCCGATTTATTTGATAATGGAGCATATCATCAGCTGTTCAAATTGTTTATATGTATAATTCCCAAGATCAGCTCTACCACACCCAAACTCAATCCAGTATGAACGGTCATCCTTCTTAATATATCATTTTATAGAAGTTGAAAGGGAAGGAAATAAAATTATAGATATTAATGAAGGTGTTATTATGAAAGTTATGGAATGTATTTTTTAGGCTTTCGCAAAAAGGGGTTTGGTCGTACTTCTCATCTGCATGTTATTATATTGTCTATATTATTATATAGCATCTAAAGCCCCATGATTGGTTATACATTATGTAATTAAACTTATTAGGAAACCTCACCTGACAATGGTTCGACCCAGGGGGGGGTAGAACTCATGTAAACAAGAAGGATATTTCCTATTTAAAAAATGTGACGTCATCACAGCTACGATTTTATATATCTAATACCTCTAGGACAACAAAGCTAAGAACGTAAAGGCTCTCAAAGGAATAACGTCCGGAGGCTCCCTCCTGCACGAGCCACCCGGGGACGCACAGCTTCAGCATCAGGGAGGAAGTGGAAGTCCTGAACACCGCACGGGACTCTGAGGCCTTTGGCTGGTAGCCCGCACGCATCTAGGAGCTCCGGAGCAACGTGGCCGTCCTCTGCAGCTCCGCCTCCGCCGGAGAGCTCCCGGGCTTCAACCAAGTGGTCCACCAGGACCACCTTTGTCCCCGAAATTGAAATTAATCACTGTTTTTAAATGTACCTTTGATTTTATTTAATACAAATAGCTACTGTGACGTCATCTGTGACGTTTCAGTTTTTCTTTTCTAATCAGAGGAATCTAAACATTGCGTTCTGCGCATCTTGTATTATCTATTATCTTTGGGTTCGACCTGAAGAAAATCCTTACAAAATAGTGGTCTTTGCATTAATTATAACGGCACTTTTTATCTGCCTCATAACATCCCACTTCTATGTATGTATACATAACATAAAATCCTACCTGAGAACAAGCAAGTTAACGGATATATTTTTATAGTCATAAGTACACACACACAAAAGCTGACCAACTGTTTTGTTGTTTAATGAGCAAAGGTACAGTTTGAAAATGGAGCATTCAAAGAATTATATATTTGATTCATTTTGCCCTTAGGACATAGGCAAAGATCTTTAAAAAGGGGATAAAACGAGTTTTATAAGGAGGCCGTGTTTTGAAAAAATATGTTTTATCAATTAATCACCCTTTCATATACTTATCATCTGATTAAGAGAAGTAGTATGCAAAGGCCAGTTAAATCGTAAGTATGTATTTGTATGAGAGTTTTTTGCACCTATAATTCAATCAAAAGTTCATCCATTTGGTTGATAAACATTTCACTTAAGGGGACAGCATTCACCCTATCTTTGAAAGATGATAACGTGTTCTATTGAGCCAGTCTACTCCATGGGGTATATTTTGGATATTTTAATAAATATTTTATGCACAATACAATCGTAGTAACATGAAGAAAAATATTACAACGTTGCCATATTAAACACATATTTATAATACACTAGCGAATGTTACCCGCGCTGCCCGGGATTTTCAAACTTGACAATAGTCTGAATGAAAAAAAAATCACACGAATAATTTTAATGATGTGATTGCATGTGATTTTTTATATTAAAATCAATTCCTTAAAAAGTCGTCATTGGGTCTTCATTGCCATTTTTCCGTTTTGTTTTCTTTATTGGGGTATTTAAAAATCATAAAAAGAAGAAATCACACGAATAAACATATTTTGATGTCATCGCATGTGACATTTCATATTAAAATCAGTTCCTTCAACAGTTGTCATTAGGTCTTCATTGCCATTTTTCCGTTTTGTATTCCTTACGGTTGGGTATTTAAACATGGCACAAAGAAAAATTCACACGAATAATTTCAGTGAAATCATCGCATGTGATTTTTCATATTAAAATCAGTTCCTTAAAAAGTTGTCCTTTGGTATTCATTGCCATTTTTTCCGTTTTTTTCCTTACGGCTGATTATTTATAAATCGTAAAAAAAAAGAAATCGTACGAATAATTTCAGTGATGTCATCGGACTTTTCATTTTAAAATCAGTTTCTTAAAAGTTATCATTGGGTATTCTTTGCCATTTTTTCCGTTTTGTATTCCTTAAGGCTGGGTATTCAAATATCATAAAAAGAAGTCATTTTATGGATCATTTCATAGGGAAAATAGATTGCCTAATATATGTATGGTAGCGCTGAATATCAGAGTATTTGTTTTCTTAGCCATTTTTTCCGTTTTGTATTCCTTAAGGCTGGGTATTTAAATATCATAAAAAGAAGTCATTTTTTGAATCATTTCATAGAGAACATAGATTGCCTATATATGTATGGTAGCGCTGAATATCAGAGTATCTGTTTGATCTCCGTTGAAGGGGGAAAACAACAAAAACTTAAGAGACTTCATATATGTATTTATCAAGAAAAGTGAGAGTGGTTGACATCACTCTCTATCTTTAGGCATTATTAAAATTTGATTAGCCCGATGTCTCGTTATAAAAAAGTTGTTATTTTCCACAAAACTTAAATTTGGGAGGAAAACAGGGATAGAAAATAAATTATTTTTAAGAAATCATGTAGAAATCGAATTTTCCGGTAAATACTGAAGAAAACAAAAACATGTCTTACTACCTTACAATCATCCACAGAAAATTTTGTCAAATCTAACCTGGCAATTTTAAAAAAATGACAAAAAACGTTTTTGGCGAATAAAATAAGCATGTCGATGACGAATTTTCGGGAGTTGGCAACCCCACTAAAACACTCCTTGAGCTCTCAAAGCTATTCACTGAAATTTCATCAAGATTTAATGACCCGTTCGGGAGATACAGGGAAACGAACGAACGGAATTCTTTTTTATTAGTATAGATTATAAGGTAAGGAGACATTAGTTGTTCTTAATTTAAATAAATTATTCATCAATACAACCCATAAAAAAGTTCATAATATTATTTAGGTCCAAATATAAAAACCAAATATCAATTGAGCATAAAAATTAATCAATCGTGTAGAGGGTAAAGTTCTGAAGATTGATCATGATCCTTTAAGACTTCCATGTAATTACATGCCTCACTATTTTAGTGTGTATTAAGCATGTTTTTAATAAGGCTTTTATTTATTATATTACAAGAAAAAATGCTTCATTATTTCATATTTTAAATAAAATTATACTCGTAAACTTTAAAAAAGGGAGTATTTTGTATAATGAAATAATGAAAAAGGAAAGAAACCTACAATATGCGTATTTTATATTATCTTTCAATTGTGGCTATTTAAGTCCAAAAAAGAAAAGCCAGGTTGACCTTTTCACCTATTTATGTCTTATTTAATATTAATCTAAGACCTTTACTCATATACGGATCTGTTTATTATAGATCTACATCACATAATTATCCTTTCTCATGATATAAGGAATGCGTGTCAAGAAGGAGTATTCAGTTTCTTGAACTATACAACCTTAATTGAATTTATTATTTTTTGGCTAAAAATATATTAAGTCGTAAAACAATAAAAAACCTATGGATACAAGTCTGAAAACAATAAATGCAAAAGTCATATATGGTATAAATTGAGAAGCTTGCATCAGTTTACGTATAAACAATTCATACCAGGAGATGGTTATCATAAAAATAAGAATATATGAGATAGGGTTTCCCTCCATTCATTGGATCCCAGAAAAATAAACATTCTTCCTAGTATTTGACTGAATGTAGTTACAAGAGGCTTCACATTTATATTTTGTCGCTATGATATAATTATTATCATAACAATAAGAAGTATAAGGATTATGCTTCTTCAATAACATTGCAAAGATTTAGTGAGAAAGTATATCTATAAGTAAAGCATTTCCTTCGTTGATATTCATACTTTGTAGCATGTATTTAAAAAATTGTAACATGTGGCTAGGTTTATTCCATATTTTCGTACACTTCTGGTGATTACAGATTAACAGTTCAAAATATTAAGCTGCTACATTTTATAGTCGATCCGTTTTTGTTTTCAATAGTTCTGACAAATATATAATAGGTTTATACATTAAGCTTTAAAAAAATTAAATAATGGCATTCATATTAATGTAGTTAAATAACAAGTATATTATCATTTCCATTTGTCCATCGAATATATGTATTAAAAAAAGTCTTTCGGAAGGCAGACATTGAAAGTGAAAGATGATTTTTTATTATTTATAACTTAAACTTTTATAATGTTATTTGACAAAATTATCAGTTTTATACTTTTGGAGTAAATTATACAAAACAATAAACAGCTTTTCATGGTTTATTTATTCCTTGCTTTGTGTATAATTCTCAAAGTATGAGTTAAGCTATATTTTTATTTCGGTGTACTTTTGAATATTAAAAGACCTCTAAGAAACATTCATTTCCAAAATTTATGAACCGTATTTCTCTATACATAGTTATATGTACACCATAAAAACAAAAGCGTTATTATTTTAATTATTTTGATAGATTAAGATCTCTTTCCAATCGGCAAATGAATGGCATGGACTGTTTTTTATATATTGTAAAAAATAAAGCAAAATACATTCTCACAATATTTGAATAATTAACATACTTCTGATGTGTTTGTGTGTATTTTTTGCAAATAATGAAATAGATGAAGTTTTAACACATTTATTTATGCCAAAAAAGTTTTTTACATCGTCATGTCCAAGGTTGTTGGATTTAATATATAAGTGGACCTATTTAAAAGGAAGTTTCCCGTGAAAAGTAAATATGAACACTAAACATTTTTATTTGTATGAGGTTGACATTTACAACCGCTTTGGAGTTTCATCTGTGATTATATAAATAAGTATATTAGCATTAAAATTACTTGATCAATCCCAGGATCATTCAATCGTATTTATAATAATTTTATAGTTTTATTTTCTGTCACTATTATTATATATGACACTTTAAAACCATCCACAAACAATGTCTTTTTTTGGCGCCAAAAACGAACGTCGAGGAATTTTCCTAGTCGTTCGTTGTTCATCGCTTGCGAACGATAACAAATGAACGATAAATCAACAAGTGTGATATGTGTATATATACCTATATATATACACCTATACCTGGCCTACTTGCAGTTGGGTCAGCTATTTTCTTGTATTGACTTATACTTTTTTAGGATTCCACAGCTTATGAGAGTAATTCATTTTTTGCAAAATGGAGCCAACTTTGCCATAAGGAAACCCTTGCCGCTCATCTTACACAATTTATCATACTTTTGTTCGTCCTTTGATGATTGCCTTGTCACGATCATTAATGTTATGGCTTTTTGAGCATTAAAGCTCTATCAAGACAACGTACTTTGCATGGCCCCTAACTCAATTATACATTAAATCACTGTAGCTACAGCCAATCTAAGCAATTTATCAACATATCGAGAGATAAAAAATACTACAAAAATCATCCATTTCAAGGATCGTCAAATGGGTGCAGTTCAAATCACTTAATAATATACATACTCCCCTATTAGGTATTATCAAAGTTGGCTGTGCTAACAATAGGTTCATTAATATTTAGCCGTCATATCATACTAACAGACAATAAATTTAGGATATTTTTCTGGTAATATTCCAAAAAGGGTTTAAAAAAACAACCACCAGGAGGAGACCTTCAAGTTTATCAAATATTAAAAAAAATATTATTTTATATATTTATTATACTCGCATATTTGGGCGGCTACGGCGCCCATATGTTCGCCCTTCGGGTATGAGTAGGTTTTGGAGCTAGTTTGTGAGTGAAACAGACCTTAAAGAATATAAGAGAGGAGAAAGAAAATAATTTTCTGTTTTGTACAAACATTCCTCATAAAAAGTTTGACTATGTACAAAGAATATGTTTAAAGTCACATGAGATGCTTTTTCTCTTTCTATTTCTCTAACTCCTCCTTTTCTTTTTATTTTTTTCTCTCTTTACCTTGAAAATTAGGTAATAAAATAAGACAAGGTCTGAATTTTTCCCATTTCTGGTGCTATCTCTTTATTAGGTCCGCCTTGACCCAAGGATTCCATCGGTACCTTCAAAGTTCAAATCTGACCATAAATGTGGGAGGAGATAGCGTGCGGACATACAGACGGACAGAGATTGGTGAATTATTATATTGATTCCCTAACTGATTCTTTTCTAAGAAGTCAATTAGAATTCTAGAAAAAAGTCTAAATAAATATTGATATGTAAAGAACAAGGTTAAGGTTTTTGTTCTTACAATAATCAGTTGATAATAATCAAAGTTGTTAATCCAAAAATCGAAATTCAATGAATACAAAAATCGTCCTGTAAAAAGAAAAATAATCTTTAAAGAATCGTTTACAAAGAAAACCTCATTTTAAAGTTGTTTGTGAGATTAAAAGTCATATATTTTTCATTTGTGTCAATCCAGTCTAGGGACAATGAATGTTATGTTTGGGTTTATCACAACTGGGATTCAATATAGAGATTTTCGAGTTCTTAACCAATTAAAAAATCGAGATTATTGCAGCTAATAGACTTGACTACATAATGTTTTTTTGGAAAATTTTAAATACATAAATGATCAAAAAGACTACTCATGTTAGCCAAAGAGATCTGGTGATTTTGCCTTCCTAGGGGGAAATGGTTTTTTGATCAGTTTTATTGAAAATTTTAACCCGACAGGTTAATTTGGATCTTATATGATTTATTTATATCAAATAGACGAAAAACAAAGATCTTGTATCCTCAATTTATTGTATTTGACCATATAAACACGCGGCATTGTAAAATCACACTGTTGATTGGGGTGTTGTATGTTTGTCCGAAGGTCCTAGAGGAGTAAGAATCTTCGACCCATAAATGGATATGACACATGAACGCTTTATCATATTGAAATAGCTTTTATATTTCTTGCTTTAAGACATCTATAAATACATTAATGTTGCATTTTAGGAGTTAATCCTTATATTAAGTCATTGAACACGCAAATAACACATGATTAGTGTGTTTTTAACGAAGAAAAAAATAGTTCTTCGTTGGTTTAGATCAGGAGTCGGCAACCCGCGGCTCTAGAGCCTCATACAGCTCTTTAGAACTGCCTTTGTGGCTCCCTGAAGCTTTTCCAAAAACGTTAGAAAATAAGAAAAAGGTGATATAGAAAAATATATAGGACCAAAATGTGCACCGTATGAAGGTTATTTAAGGAATTAAATTTTTCTACGACTCCAGACACATTTCTTAATTTTTTTTTGTCTGTAACGGTTCTTTCAAAATTTTGGGTTGCCGACCCCTGGTTTAGATCAATTAAAGCACTGATGAGGCTACTTTTCCCCCTCTAATCATCCTCAATATAAAGATCTTTCCGTTGTAACGAAAACATCTTGTGTAGACTAAGATGTCTATCAACCGTAAGTAAGTATCAGCACTTTGACCATTCCTCTGCGCAAATTTACCTTACCCGAAGAGACTACAAGTCATTGTGATCTTACCCAAAAGCTTTTATTGCTTGTCGGAGAAGTGTATGTGAAGCAATAATTCAAATGTAATTGTCATGAGTTGAAGTATTATACCAATTGAATACATTTCATCTTTTTATCAAAGGAAGTATGCTTCTTATATTTGTACTGCTTATATTTATACTGTATGTGCGGTGAGTTTTAATTTTAGAAATTGATTACATTTGGATTACTTTAAGGAGCTGGATTATGAGCAGACAATTTTGTCTATGTTGTTTTTATAAAACGTCGAAAATGTCTTCCAAGTTGATCCTTGATGCCCTTCGCGTACCATCTAACATATCCTCGACTTTTTTAAATTGTTCTCTGTCAACGTGTATGTAGAGGATGAATGCAGAAGAGTAAGTAATCTGTTTAACCCTGTTTATAAGGGTCTTAAGTGATAGAGGTACAATGCTTTCGAAGACTTAGGCCACAAGTGTGGAAAGTTGTAGAAGGGTGTGTCTCTCTGAAATAGTAAGGCTGATAAGGTTATTTTCTTATGATAGTATAAATAAATACTTCAATTTCCGAAACAGGAACCGGTCACAGAGGTTAGATTGAGCTGTAGGGACTCTGTTTGATCGGTTCCACGTCCCTTCTGTCAATAAACTCCAGTGTTTCAGTGAGGACAGGCGTGCCCCACATCAAGAAGCAAGTCTTCAGGTGAATTTTTGTCAGCAAAATCCCCTTTCTCCATATCTCCGGTGGACGTTCAGGGTTTGTCTTCTTATCAATCGTCTCCGGTGTCTTCGTCTCCCGGGTCTTCATGATGACATATTCTTCTCCAGAGCCAAACTGCCATTATCGAAATCCTTTCTCCATGTCTTGATGGTGGAGAAGCCAAGTCAGGAGTCAGGGAAGGTAGAAATGAGTTCCTTGTGGATCTCGTTGACTGACTTGGTGAGCTGGATTCGGATCCAGAAGTAGGAGCGAAAGTCGGGTAGATCCATTTGCAGGAGCGAGTGGGGTAACAGATAGAAATGGTGCGAGTATTGACTATTTATACTATCTGAGTGGCGCCACATAGTCGCTTCCCACACAAAAATATGCGATAAGAATGCTTCCGTTGGAATTTTTGAGCTATCTTGTTTACATTTGGAGATAATGAACCTAGCTCACTCTTTATGACTCAGCCTAATATATGCATTCGAATTCGTAAGAATGTGATTCATAAGAACATAATATCTTATGGTTGTTCCTAGATATTTATCCTTTGTGTTGATTACATCAAAATCATAAAGTACATTTAATTGTTTTATCACAAAACCAGCTTTACATGCCATATTTATTACATATATTTATGTATTATTGTTGAAAACTTTGCGTATTTATATAGTCATGTGATAATAGTAGTCATAAAATAAATTGAGGAACCCAAGATTAGTTAGCTTGTAATGCACCACTTGGGTCCGCTAATAGCCTAATTACTTTATTGATCATAAATAACAATTTCAAAACTCACTTTGGTCCTTGTTTCTCGGCAATAAACTTTATTTCCTGATTCCTCTAAATAAAGTACAAAAGGTCTATGGTTCAAAACACAACTATTTGAAATTAAAGCCAACAACACCTCAAGTCGAAATACTAAAAACTACATTCAAACCTATGAAACACGTAAAAAAAAGAAGAAATAAAATCCTACTTTTTATAACATTTATTTCGCTTTTATGCAATTTTGTATAAAGGTAATATTAATTGTATTCCTTTAGGCTTATGGTATAAACTAATGTTTATTTCAACTCATGAGGAATCAGTTTTATCAAACCATATTTGCAAACCAAAAGCAACTACAGATATTGAAATAAAGTGATGGCAAAAAATATTTATTACCTTAACTTTCCAGATAATAACAAATGGTGCACTTATAGTTGTCGATGAAGGACTCAACTTTTTTAAAGATCAATAGACTAATTTTACACACTAGTATGCTTATTTATATCCACACGGATTCTGCAATTTTATCGAAACAAATAGGCAACGAAAAAGCTTTTATACCTCAATAATAAAAAATAGAAAATGATAGCATGAAATCCACTTACACATGGTCAATGCACCATGAATATGTGTTGAATTAATATTTTAAAGTCAACATTAAAACATTTCAAAAGGTTATTAAGAAAAAAAGCTACCTGAAAATGGGTCCAAATATTTAAAAAAAAACTTAATACCGACAAATCTTACAAATAAGAAATTGGAACTCATTTCAATATGTAATCACACTTATATGAGTCAATTTCATATCAATTAATTTAATGTAGAATATATTACTTATAATCCAAATTGATACATGATATAGTCCCCAATAAATAGTTAATTTTGAGCCTTTCAGATCGTTATAAATACTTAATATATCATTGATTAGTTATATGTAATAATCACCAAAGTTATTATATCATAATTAACACTTGTGTATATCCTTCAAACCTATTAGTTTCCAATGGAATTCAGGTGTTTGGCCATTTTTTCCTTTATCATTCCTTCCGCACAGCTAAAAAATACAAGTAAAGTGAGTTTGTAATACTTTTGAAAGACATTGCTGCATATTGAGTAACTAATATACCAATCATACGTTTTTGAATTCCTTAATATTTTCCACATTCTGGTCAACTTTTTAAAAGGTGTTTACTTCTTTGTTTAAACATTAAGCAATAAAGTCAAGGATAAAGAAAATAAATAGGTATGACCTAACCATGAATATACGTTTTATAGCATGCCCTTGAAAACAATATTAAATTCTCCAAGACGGGAGCTGAACCCCCAAATTATGCATGTCTGAAAATATATTTCATGTAGACATGTTTTTTCAGCATTTTAATGATTATTTGATGCTAGAGGGAAGAGACGCTGCAAAAAGGAAGAGGAGAGGAGTAGATAAAAAATGGACCTACAATTGTGAATCATATAATTATGTGTGTTTCAAGTAGGTTTTATGACTATTTTCATACCAATTTATTTTTTGTTTATAGACTTTATGTGCCATCATGAAGATGCACTTGTTAATTAACATTGTTTTAGTGGAAATAATCATACATAAAAACGACTGAAAACTATGCACTTTTTCAGAAGATAAAAACAAATCGATGTGTGTATTGGTTGGTTTGAAGGTAGGACCCTTAGTTGTACGAATTGAAGTCTAGTTTTTGATTCTGGATGATATTGAACTAACTTATAACACACACAACCTCTAAATTCATGTTGTTTGTTCATTCTATCTCGGAAATGAACCATACAGATAAGCAACTTATTATCCTTAATAATAAGCTGGAATCTGCTTTAGCTTTAGATGAATGTTTTGATGTGTTTTTTTGTCTGATTCGCTACAGACTATATATTCTTGGACAGTTGTAGTTGTAATTTTTTTGTGACTAACAAAAATATTTAAAAATTGAGATCTTTGAAAGATTTGTAATATTATTTAGTTTCTTTAATGAATTCACATAAAATATTAAATTTTATAATAAAAGGTAACATAAAAAACAGGCACCAATTTGATTAGATCCTATATCTGATTTTTTGGTATGAATGAAATAAAACTTGGTTCATTGATTGTAATAAGTAAAATTTATGGGATAGTTGGCTTTTTTTCTTTGTTCAACAACATATAGTCTTGATTTTATTATGTGTATTTGAGGAGCAGCACGAACTACTTCATGATATTCTTTAAAAAAGTAGTTCATAATTATGCTTATGCCATCTCTGATGGTTTCTTTGAGTTTATTTATGGTTTTAAGTTTCTCGTCGTAGAATCTTTCCTTTTAAAAAACTACAAATAAAGTGGAAGGAAGTCTCTCAAAAAGAGTCAGACAAGCTCTGTATTGAAGTGACGTCAGTCCCTCAATATGTCCCATTAGATTTGCAAAGTTCTGATGGTGAACAATAGTCCCGAGATTGACTGAAATATGACTTCAGAGGACAAGTGATCAGTCTTAAGACTGATTTGGAGTAGATTTTCCCGAATAAATAAAAAAAACTGTGGAGGGCTGAATAATACTTCCCTTATGGCTTGAACAGTTCTCACTGGCTGTGTTGAAGTTCTCCACAGTCTCAAACCCAAATTCTCCTCATGAGGAGCACTACATCAAAATAGAACCGTAAATAAAATCATAATTTGAGAAACAAAACTTATTTTGTTCAATTTATTTTTTAACCTTACACAATATTATGTCAGAAAAAACAAATTCCCGTCAACTTCTCAGCACTACGCCAAAGCCATTAGAATAATTATAAAAAATTATAAGAAATTTAAAAAAGAATCTTAGTTTTTACTATTAGAAAATTATGTATTGTGTTTTTCTTTTACTACGTTTTTAGATTTAAATGTCAATAGAATTTTAAGGTCTTACGGGTATATTAATTTTAAGCTATAATGTTTATATATGTTTTTACTAAACACAAATCTCCCCCCTTTTTATATCTATTTTTATTTTATATTATTGTATTATATGAATAGAATAAAGACCTTTGCCATAAAAAAATGTTCCCCAGCAATGTTAAAGTTTAAAATATATACTTTTATATGTATAACTTAAGCATTCCCTTTGCTATAATATTTTTTGGTAAGGACAAGAAGTGATAAAAATCAATAAGTAAAATATTTGGATTTCATAAGGAGGTTGAATTCATCAAGATATTTCCAATCATACTTGCTAATTAAATTGAAGGTTTATACAGCAACAAAGTCGTCTCATGGGCTCTGTAGTTTCATCATTCATTTGCTATTCAAATCTTATCCGATCATATGTATATATATATATATATATATATATATATATATATATATATATATATATATATATATATATATATATATACTTTAACAGTATTCTCTAGATATAAAACTCGTCTTTCATATATGAACTTGTTTTTCGTGTCAACCGCAATGTTTTTAATCATATCTAAAAATAAGTGCAAGAATAGAATCTACAAATCATGGTTTTGTTTAAACATTTTCAATAATATTTAGTTTTTATTTATCATTCATCATATAAAATATATGAATTACACATTACTAACAAATTGTAAGATTGTAAAGTGTTCGTCACAAAATATTCGTTTCATATTTAAAACAGTATAAAACTAATTGAAACTAACCGTTCGTAACGTCCGGTTGATTGAAATAACAACACAATTTTTTCGATTACAAATTGTATTTACGTTCTACAATCAAATTGTACATAAATAAATATAGTAAAAAAGAACATTTGCAAAATACAAACTCTTTGATCCGTTATAGATTTCAAAAAACTAGAAATAACCTTATAGTTTATATTAGTTTTCATAAAACTTACTAAGGTACAAAATATATTTGATCCCTTGTAACATCCTTGACCACTATTGCATTTTAAAATGAGGAAAATATTAAGGAATTTTCGAATCACACGAGTATTGGATTCGACATTTAAATTGTTTAACTCAAAATTAATTATATAAGTAGGTATATCTATTATACGATAGGACTATAATTCCTAATACTGTCATAATAGAGTATTTTTATAAGCATGACATGCAGTGTGCAATGAAATGCATTTGAAAAGAGTTTTACACTCTTTAAAAGCAGAATTTGATACAGTACATTTCAATGTATATACCTATAATATGACGTACACAGGATGAAACCCCTAAGGGAGTTATAATATAATGTAAAGATCTATTTCCGCGAATTGCAAGTGCTGCGTCATTTTAATTCAATGCTGCATTTTACATCATATAAATTAATTCCCTATCTGTGGATAGGTATTTCAAACCGAGATTTTTTGAACGAAGAAAATGATTTCAATTTAGTAATTCGATCATAAATAAAGAGTCAGCATTATATACAATAAATTGTGGATAAAATTGCTTCAAATAGCTACTCATGTAACAAAATAAACGACCAATATGTTTATAATGTAAGGTTTAGTGAAAAAAAAATCTGGTGTATAGAGACAGATTGAAAAAAATAGTATTTGTTATAAAATGTCGAATTATTATAACCGAAAAGAGATATGAAATATATTAGGTTGTGTCCCATAAATTATCAATATTTATTCATATTCAAAAACAAATTAATCAAAAACTTTTCATTGCTTCTGTATTTATTTATGAAAAGTGATTGTTGATAAATCTATAATGCAGCTATTTTTGTTTTATTTAGAAAATCTAGTTATGCTCGATACGAATTCCCATAAACAATCCAGTAGATTATAATTTTTACTATTGGAGATGAAATAATATAAAAATCCCGGATTTTGGAGTGCCAACGTGGTAATGGGCTGAGGATATAATTAAACGTGTGCCAGCAAGATCGAAGCTCTACATAAAACTAACAAAAGAATTTTAAGAAGACATCGTGCATTTTTAAACTAAACTAACAAATAATTTGTCCTTTTATATAAGGTTATTCTACAGGGCAGTAAATATGAACTAAAATGTTCATATATATATTTTCGCAACTGCCTGAATAGTTTTACTCTGTTTCTGTATACAATTTTAATGTATTTTAGTTTTTAACTGTATAAAATTTTCACAGTAAACCGAATAAAATGTTTATAACAAAAAAAAAATAAGTGTATGCTAAATATACATTTTCTAATGCTAACAATAAATTATTCGTATAAGTATAATAATAATGTCTTTTATTTAATTTTAAAGGCAATTAATCATCTTTCTTCTAAGTAAATAAAGATATATATTTATTATAAGTTAAAGTTAATTTTGACCCCCTTCTTACATCGAAACAATGCTACCTAAATATAGACTAGTGAGTGGAGTTTACTTCACAAAAAAGGAAGAAATATGCACGGCATGCGGAATAAACAAGACGCCTGCCCACGAGTTCAGAGATTGCATAGACCTAAAATATGTTTGGGAAATATTAGACACAGCCTTTAAACATCACATCGGAAGGAACCCCACGAATGAAGAAAAACTTTATGGCTTCAAAGAAACAACCATAGTCTTTAGAATAGCCTCCAAGTGTATCGCAAAATTGCAAACGATGGTTGCAGCCTTAAGATATGGAGGAAAAGAAATAAAAAAAACAATTATCCCAACAGTTCTCAATGAATTCAAATACAATATTTTATGAAGTTATATTACGCTGTGCTATGTTTTTCCTTTTATCATGTTTTATATATATTTATAATTTTTATTATTTTGTGATCGACTGAAAATTTTAACAGTATGATGTTATTGTATTGTTTGATGTGTTAATTTTGAATAAATGAATCATTGAAAAAAAAAATATATATATATATATATATATATTTATTATAAGTATTTTCATATAGTCAACCTGTATGGACTTACACAATTGTTAAGTGGCAAATTCGGCATATCTTAATATTTTTTTACTATACCATGCAATATGAAATGCTAAGAACGTTATAGAGATATACTAGATTCAATAGATATTCTGGTGAGTTTATTTTCATCAAACTTGTCATAGAAATACCTTTTAAAATTTGTATCCGGCAGACAGATTATGGATAAAAATAATGATGAATGATATCATTAAATTTATGAAAGATTGTTCATATTTATTAGATACTATTTTAATTATATTTCGACTGTGATAAGGTAGGGTTTCGGAAGGTACCAAAGATAATAGATAAAACAAGATGCGCAGAACGCAATGTTTAGATTCCTCTGATTAGAAAAGAAAAACTGAAACGTCACACAGGACGTCACATTATCGATTTGTTATGATTTATGGAATAAAAATATCTATAATCTCTTTCTTTTCTCTCATTATCTCTCTGTCTGTTTGATAGAAGGGATTACTACTTTTATGGACTAGTGAAAAATATGAATAATCAAACCTATTCAGATATTAATAAATTGGCTGAGTTCCGGCTGATAATGAAAATCTTATGCAAATAAGATATTATTAAACCATTTTTTTTTGTTGCTTAAAATCATGTGAATTTAGTTACACAGAGTCATAAAAATCTTATTAATTATATACAAGGTTGTGTGGCTTCATCGATATTAGTCCACCATATTATTATTTATTTAGATGGTGTAGATATTAGATATACAGGCAAATCGTCTAAGTGATGACGTCACATTTTTTGATTTTTATTATTGGAAATATCCCTCTTTGTTTACATGAGTTCTGCCCCCCCCCCCTGGGAAGGTACCAACTGGTGAAAAAAACTCTGCAATTGCAAATGAAAGTATGTCGTCAGAATCTTTGTGAATGATTTTAATATGGATATTGTAGAATATTTTCCTTGAATTGATATTTTTTAAAGCTTGAAAAAGTTACATTGTACTAACAATTTTTTGCCATCTCTGCCACTTCCACAATTCAATATGAATAAAAAACCTCCGCTGGTGAATGTAGCAGCAGAGATGGAGATCCAGTAGAATCTTTGACTCTCCTAGTAAAGATCACGATCCTTATCTCTTCTAGGAGAGATGACGATTTAAATATGGTGATAATATTTTACGATGTACTATTTAAACTTTTATTTATTTTTCGATTTCTATTTTATATTTTGGTGGAAATTATTTCATTTGTGTGTTCAAGGAAGCAAATGCAACGCAAAGTTTTGCTTACATTATATCTATATCACTGACCTATATAATAATAATTTGATACTCATCTGAGAAGAAAACAGATAAAAGTAGTTTGGATAACACCGTCATACCATATTTGAGTCGTCATCTCTCCATAAGAAATAACACTCCTGATTTCTTCTAGCAGTGACGTTGATTCTTCTGATATAGATCACGATCGTAGTCACTCCTAGGAGAGGATACAATCGTGATCTCTACCAGGAGAGTCAACGAGTCTACTTTATCTCCATCTCTACTGCGACATATATATATATATATATATATAGTACATCCTAATATTAATTATCTGCCAAATTTGAAATCCATTGCTAAAAGTCTAACTTGGGTCGTGCTATTATATACATATATCCAGGAAATCAGGAAGACTTATGATTATTGACAAAGAAACATGAGGAGGACTCTAAATTCATTGAAACACAGAAATTTATTCGCATAGACGTGTTGACCTCGGACAACTTGTCTTGCAAAAATATGTTAGCAAGTATTTACTTTATGATAGTACTCCCTGCCCATTCCCTCAAAAAAAATCACTAAGAAACTTTTTTTACCCAAATATTGACACATTAGTATGTTGTTGTGAATTAGTAGCCTTAGGTAAATGTAGTTGTAAGGTCAGGTTGTTGTTATTTACTTCCGTAGGCTTAGATTGCCATTCCTCATGGTATCCTCATTGTTTATTTTATTTTAGCTGTATGCTTAAACAAAACTTACTTCTCATTAATCAACATGATATAGCTTCAGGAAACCCCGAGGCGATCCTATTTATAGATACAAGCTTCATGTTGATTTCATACAGAGGGATCCTTTTTGCGGAAATAGACACGTAATTATATATATTATCCAAAGACAACGAAGAAAAGTTTTTTTAAAAAAGTAAGGCTTCATCAGGAGATGGTCTTTCTCTTCTTGAGGATGAGAGGCAATGTCAAAATTTACTCGAGGAGTTACATGGATTTCCAAAATCATGTAACTTCCATTATAAGACTAATATCACCAGCATTGGAATTGATATATGCAATTGTACTCGCTTATTGTGTATTTGTCTCATAATAGTTACACTTAAAGCAATTGGTGCATTAGACAATATATATGAAATTTATGGAAACCTTGAATAGAAGTTGAATAAATCAAATTGCAAAACAAAGATAATTGAGTTATAACCAATCCTAGCTGCAACGTTTTGTAGATATAATGGTTCTATTAAAAGGACAGGGTATCTGGAATGGTTTTGACTGCATCCAGATTAATGAGGAGAACATTCAGATCGAGTTGACAGCTTTTATTGACAAGTCTTGACAGATCTTGACAACTTTTATTCAATATGCCCACCACAAGTTTCAATCCGTCAATCAAGGAGGAGGAGGTATTGATGATGTGTTAAGGGTCAAAGTTCTTGGCCTCATGCTTGATGGAGGCCTTTCACGCATCCACGGAGTGACCTTCTCCTCCGAATTCCCTTAGACGTGGATGTTCAGAGGTTGAAGTCGTAGGAGCTGGAAGGCCAGTGCCTGTACATCCCAGAAGACATGTACATTGACCCTGAGCCAGTTCTGGACGATTTTAGTGCCATACGCCGGAGCTGAGTCCTACTGGAGAAGATAGGGGGCTCATTAACCACTGTATCCATCTACGGCTTCATCCCAGTCCTCAGCATGTTAAGGTAGTTTTCCTTGTTGAGGCGCTGCCCTGGCTCAAAGAAGTGGGGTGGCATGACGTCCCTAGGAGAAGGACCGTTACACTGGCCAGGTGCTTGCTGCATAACTTTGGCACCACCTCGGAATTCTATTAGCATCGAAGTAAGTTTGGGAAACCCCATAAGCAAGGGAACAGCATATTGACATGGAAAACGAGCATTTTTGTGTTTACTTATAGAATGTACAAGGTCAAAATATATAATTTGGGTTATTTGCAAAAAATCCCCCTCTTACTTTAACATTATTAGCAATCATCAATATTTTGCATGAGAAAAACATTACACAAATTAAACCAGGAAAAAAGTAACTTATACGGTCGCTTAAATTTAACCTTATGCTTAGTATATTGAGAACATGTTTTGATAAATATTCTATGGGTTAGGCCACAATATTATACTTTTTCACATTTATTAGGACACCTTAAACATATAAATACAATATAGGAATGAAGCTTTCTTTAAGACCATGTAGGTATATAACCTCACTAAATAAAGAATTGGCTGTCGGGAAAGTAAAAAATTTTTATTGAGGCTTAAAATATTTTACGATATAAGACACAACTATATATAATAAAATATTTAGGGGAAGGAATTATGAGTATAACATCATTAAGCATTTTAGTTTAAAATTATCCTCGCCTGAGTAGCTTTTCAAAACAAAAAAATATTCCCAAATAATCAAAACAATACAAATTTAAAACTCAAACACACCCAAACCTTTAAAACATAATAAATTAAATCTTTTAAAAGTTCCATAACATTTAATTATATTTTTAACATTGCAAAATACTTTGCCGAAGCTTTGGGGTAAAACTTAAATAAATCTGCCGCATATTGCCATCCAGCACCAGAAGTGTTGAAGTAAAACTTAATTTTAACCATAAGATAATACTCATCCAGGTATTATTATCCTCAAAAGCCCAGCATGCAAAATAACAGTTAATAATGGAATGATTCTGCATTGTTGTTGAGGTACTTATCTTCATTAGGGTAAATGCATATACATATATGTATTTCCCTCCTTAAAGGAACATCCGGATGCAAAGACGTATTTTTATTGTTTTTCTCCATGGTAATTGCAGGCGCCATTGAGCAAATTAGTCATATAGCCTTTCTAGTGTGTTGATCCATGGACTTCCTCGTTCCATCATACTTAAGATGCAAGTCAGTGAAAAGTGTATCAAGACACAAGTTCAGTCTTCATATTTATCCCAAGGTAAGTGATTAAAGGAGGAAACATTATATTATTCCCCTATTATTATTAAGTTCGTTAAGTTATAGTGGGAGTCAATTAACTAATTCCCACCATTTAATTATATATATATTATATATATATATGTATGATAAAATAAATTAAAACTATTGTATACATCTTTTTATTTCATTCTCAATAGTCATATAAATTAATAAATGTTATGTTTGATATGGAAAACAGCAAAAAGTGTCTCCACAGTATTAAGATAAATAAATCATTTTTGTCGAGGGAGCCCTTTTGACGGAATACCCAAGATATAAAAATGTATTTAATGTCCTACAATCTCTTGACATTTTGAAAAGAAGAATATTTCAAATATAATAACATGACGTAAAGTTGAACTTTGATAACGACTTGGTCAATTATCAGGTTTGACCTTTGCTATTTTTCTCAGACAATATTTTTTCATTACAGACTACGACTCTATACAAATGTCTTCCCAACCACTATATTGTAAGAGTTTAATAGGGATCAAATCTGTGAACGAACGCGTAATCAATTGATTGATTTTTGCCTATTCCAAAGGGCACTTCATCCTAACAATGTCTTATGCAGCCATTAAGAGTAATTGAAGATCCTTCGCCTCATTATTATAGTATAAACAAAAACTTTTCCATGAAATTGAAACAAAACCATCCAAATTATTTTAATACTATATCATATATAAATATAAAACTTTATATAGCTTTAAAAAGCTGAACATTGGCCGATTACTCTGTTGTGTGTTGAGTCAATAATATTTTATACAAGGGTTTGTATATTCACAACCGTTATAATAACTATCTCCCATGATGACTTGAATAATTGTTGCATATTTGAGATATTGACATTGTTTTTATCATAATTAGGTTTAATTTAACTATGATTGTGGAATAATGCCAATGATTGGAGTTATTGATGGGTACACAATTATTTATAATTAAAAAATACTACATTATCACAAAATCTTTTTATATTTTATTATCATAATAGCAATATATATCAGGCGTCTGTTAGTTTATAATGAAATACAAGAAAGTTATTGTATGCTTAAAATAGTCGAGAAAACCTATAATGTGAATCATGTCATTCTGGTATGACTACGAATATACTAAGGTCCCTCAATTATAATTGTAACATAATTAAGGTCTTTTTTTTGCCCCGGCGCTGAAATTCCTAATTTGAGTCACATTTTTTACGTAGATTCCAAAAATGCCACTCAAAATAAAGTCCGAAAAAAGGTTTGGAATTTATGGCCTTTTTTTTATCAGGATTTTTATCATTTTTAAAGGGAATGAGTGGTCTTTCACCTTTGGTTATCTAGTCGAAATCAATTTTTTCTCTTGAGTGAGCAAAGGGTTTCACAATGACGAGTTATAATATTATTATTATATACATATATATATTTATATATCAGACTTCTTGACGTTCGCAAAAATTGTCGTTCGTTTGTCGTTCACCAAGAGTTATCGTTCGTCGTTCGTTTGTCGTTCGTCATTGTGAAAAAAGTTGACGACGTTTTTTTAGCAAGGAATTTTTTCTCGCCTTTTCTGAAAAAAGTTATGACGTTTTTTTAGAAAGGAAATTTTTCCCATGAAAATAAAAAAATCTTTGTCTTTTTTTGGTACCAAAAACGAACAACGAACGATAAGGATTTTTTCTTTATCGTTCGTCGTTCATCGTTCGCGAACGACAACAAATGAACGAGAAATCAACAAGTCTGATATATATATATAATTTTGCATTTGTTGAACATCATTATAACAATGCAAACGACGAAGGACAAAATTTCGACAAATAATAAGGAAAATTCCTTATTGTTCGTCGTTCGTTTTGGCGCAAAAAAAACAAAGATTTTTAATTTTCAGAATGGCGAACGACAAACGATTCATTTTAAAATTAACGATGAACGACGATTCTTCCCTTTTGTTAAAAGAGGTACAATCATATGAAATAGTTGGCTTCATCTAGTCGTCTAAAATTATTTTCATAGTCACTCACAAAAATTGTAGATTTTTTAAGAAAAACAAAGTACAAATGTACCAAAATATCAAGCTTAGTTTTACAAATGTGGCATTTTATGTCCTCTCTACTGCCATGTTGGCTCCCGACTTGTAGGGCCCCACTGAAGAGTCGGTATTTAAACCCCTTCTCTTCTGAAGCTAGCAGCAGGCTTTTAAAAGCTTCATTACAGTTTTTGTTTTTTCGCATTATTCTTTTATCTAAAGAGGTAATCAAAGAAAGTAGAAGGCCTCCGAGACAAATTTCTAAAGTTAAAAGGATTGCCATTATTGCCTTCGATTTTGTAGCTCTTTTATTCATTTTTCAAAACTTATTTTTAAGAAACTGTTTTTATGCATTTACTATAATGGAAATAACGTTTTCAGTAAGTTCATGATTTCTTTTTTGATATTTTTGTTCGCCCTTTTCTCTTAGGAAGTCCTCATTAAAGTCCCTTCTAAATATACCCTCAACTAATGCTACAAAAAATGGTTGAAGGTAGCGCGATAGCCAATTTTGAGGGTGCAGATTCGAACCCTGAAAGGTGAAGGTGAATATTGATCCAGCTCATATTAGGATAGACAAATTTTAGTTACGCTAGTATACTTTTTCATAGCGACAAAGATACTTCAATTCCATCGAACCCAATAGACAAAAGATGGTTGTACTTTAATCATTAAACTTTTTTTAATGGGTCATTCATTTAAAATCGTACATAACATAATATACAATAATAAGTAAAAGAGCCAGAGGGGTTGTGATAATAAAATCATAAATAAACATTTTAGTAAGCTTCTTTGAAATATGATATTAGGGGTATTTATTAGAGTTCCTTGAATTCTAATGCGACAAGATTTAAGAATAAATATTAAATAACAATATGAACATGATCAGAAAATTTGTCTCTTTAACTTATGAGAGACATCGAAATTGTAACTTATTTTAATGTACTTATGGGATTCCATATAAAGTGTTGGGCCACTACGATACAGAAATGAGGAAATAGTGATATATCATCTAAGATACTACTAGGATGCTAGTCCCAGAATCGTTTCAAAACTTATTTGGAAGACGTTCTTCGTTAGAATACCTCCAAATATATATCTGGCTTGTTCTTCTGCACTTAATAGAAGTACTTATTAATACATATTTATTCTATATTTTTGTCCACTTGGGTGAATGAAATTGCAATTTCGGAACTATTTAACTCTTGTGTTCTATGATTTATCATTTTTACGTTCCTTAGAGAAAAAAACAGGATGGAACTATTCACAAAACAGTCACAGCAATTAGGAAAAAACCTTCAATATATTTGAAATTATTTATAAGTCAAATTCTAACATAAATAAGGAAAACTTTCCCTAATAAATACGGCTTTCATCATTAGTTCATCTCCGTAAAAAAAAAATACTTATTTTATCCGTCAAAGAGCTCTCCACCAATAGGAAATCCTAGTTTAATCTTATTTTCTCATTGTTTTGATCTAGGTGATAATGAAGGAGTGAGTGATTGCCATATTAAAACATCTTTGAAAATGAAAATGACAGCTTGTCTGCAGGATCGATATTTTTTCTTTTGATTTATATTTGTTATATGTATATATGTACGTTATAAACAAGCAGCTACTTTTTAAGAGTAACAATGTTATTTTTATCAAAAGTTATTTGCTTTTGTGAATTATAAAACATATATTTTTAATATTATTTTACGAAAAATAGTGTCTCATAACGACCAAATGACCTTCAATATGATATAAAGATCAAAATAACTTACTCAATTGGAATAATAACAGCAAAGGTGAATGCAAAAAATATGATTGTCCTAAAAAAAGGATTCAGCTTGCTGAGACATGTACATATAAGTGGATCTTTTGCAAAAAGAACAAACCATGTACAACTGAATTAAAAATATATGTCTTTGTTTCAAGGGGTCATATGAACAACCTTACGGGTTTTTTTTTTCGAGTAATACTCTATTAGAAAAACAAAGAGCATTCCGATAAAGTCTGATAAGGTTGTCCAGGTATATTTATTCGATTAGAAATATAACTAGAGGCATATATACACTCAGAGAGTGCAAACCTCCGTCGTCACGGGGTCCTTATGAGCCTTCCGAGGCGGATTTTTCACGACTGGGGCGGCGTAGAGGGACGGGGGAGGGTTCCCCCTCGACAGAAATTCCGAGAGGAAGATGCTCCCGGCACCCGGTTTCACAGCACAGCGACGTCTATTGGCAGAGTTGGCTAACTTGAAATATTTATTAGTATTTAGCTCATTTTGCATCGTAATTCTGCACTCAGAGATGCCAAAATTTAATCACTTATTCCTTTTGGCATTTCCAACAACTCCACAAAGTTTTATTCGAATCTGTTCCGAACTTTTTGAGTTATCCTGCTGACAAATAAACAAACCAACAAACTAACAAACCATCAAACTAACAAACCAACAAACTAACAAACCAACTAACCAACGCCAGTGAAAACAATACCTACTTCGGCGGAGGTAATTATATATGGGTCTGATCCCTTTGAGAAAAGACATCAAGTGTTCTAAGGAAATAAAAAAATAGTTTAACTTACATTTTTTCAGCCATACGTTTTTTCATTCTTTTACGTTCCCTTTCTTTCAGCCAATTAATTATCACAAAAGAGTCCTATTTTGGCATCCTTGCCTACCCTTAGACTTTGGTACAGAGTAGCACATATATATATATGCTAACGAATTTCTTGAGTCATTTGTTAATGTTTGTTTGTAGTAGGGATGCAAGTTATTCATTAATAGATTAATCTTTGGTTGTTTTATTTAGTTGACTTTTAATCGTTTAATCGATAACAGCGCCAAGATTAAGGGACAGGTTGATCTTGTGAATTGGGAATAGGTAAGTGCATCTTTATTTTTATGGAAAATCAAAGCTTTGAAAAAAATAACGTCATTGGGTTATCATTCTCTACAGAGGGTTTTTTTATTTGTCGACTTTTAATTCTAAATCTTATTCCAATGACATACCTGACTATTTTGTCACATCCAAACGTGGGGTTATAAGAAGATTAAATACAAGAACGGTATTATAAAAAGGTAAAGATATTGAAGTTTCATTAACATACAAACAGATTAGTTGCAACTAACAAACTTTTATCGTTTTTTAAATTAAACTGCTCACATATATACAGCACAGGTATATAAAAACGATGCTAATACGTTTAAATTCCAAAAATAAACATTATAGTTGAAAATTTAGCATCGAACTTAAACAAACAAGAATTTTTTTATCTAATTAACAAATACTAAAGGAATAAGCTGTAAAACACATCAAAACAAGTTAAATCATACATATTTCTTAAAATTATTGATTATTTTCCTCAAAATTTGGTAAAAGCGATGACTTTGAGTCGGGTAATATTTTATCAATTCAGCCGCGAATGCCCATGATGAACCAGCCAACGATGGGATTTTGAGTGAAAAGGCCGCGTACCTTCCTGCAGCTCCAAGCAGGATCCCTCTGATCTCTCCCGGTCTTATTGGCTCATATTTTGCAAGCTTCTTTGCTATCAAGGCCTTTGTGTTTAAAAGGGCAAAATGTAGCGCCTTCATTTTGTCAGAGGTTTTCATCCCTCTTGAGGAGAGCCCAAACATAATTATGGTTCTCAAACTGGATGACGACCTATCGTCTAGGCCACCAACATTGAGAAAGCAAAACAATTTCAGTTGTACAATGGTTGGGCAATCAACGAAAGCATGACTTGTAGGATTATATAACATCTCGCAGTCCTTACAGGGCCTGTAGAATTTTATGAGTCCTGCCGAAATTTGAAATTGTACTGTGAACTTTCTTCCATCACAAATGTTATTGAGTGAGGATAGAATCCTTTTATTCATATTTGGATGTAGTAAATATTTTTATTTTTTTAAAGCACACATTTCTTCTTTATCACTTTTAAACCCCATTGACATTTTTAAATGCTATGGGTATAGAGAGTATAATCCTCTTGTCTTTCTTTGGAGAGTAAACAAGAACCTTCCATCAACAAATAGAGACCCAGAGCCTATATCATGCAAAGAGAGCACATTTTTGTCCAGTGCCATTTTTTCCATGGCAACAGGATTTCCAAGGTTTTTGAAGAATGTTTTTTAGTGGCAATTCTGCCGGATGATATCCACCACTGAGTCGTCAAGGAAATTGGGAGTAAATCGTTTATATTCTTGTCGATTATTAATCGTTAGTAAATTAACTTTTCGCAATAGTTAGATGATGCCCACATGCATCGCCAACATAGCTTCCCTGCTTTAATTATTATATACTTGACAAAGGAACACACAAACATTTTTGCTATTGTGTCGTACTCTTAGGCATAATAAAACAATGGACGTGTTAACACTTAAATAACTATATTATCACTGATTCATTTAGGCGCCAAAATATATCAACAAACCCCCTCCTAGTGATGAGACGGCCCAGAGTGATGAACCGGTCCAGTTCATGGTTCGAACTCTTGCTACAGCTATGAAAGACTGTTTTCTATAAAAGAACCACTGTATTTTTAGTAAACTTAAACAGACTGAAAGGCTTTGCCCCGTATTGTATTAACGAATAAAAATGCCTATGTGTATTCGCAACTCATTATATTCCTATTGAGCGCAAAATGTATGTAGCACATAATAGATCAATGAATAGGCATGACAAATGAGTTTTTTTAAATTGCAAGAATGATTATTTTTGTCACATTTGGATACTGCAATAGCATGGGCGACTCAGAGGAATAAAGAAAAAAAGTATCCTTGAAATATTCTTAGAGTAACAGTTCATGAATACATTGATAACTTTACATCAGTCCGGTTTTAAGACTCGAGATTGTTTAAATAAATATAGATATGAGAATCATAGAAATTGAAATGGATGATCACTTATATAAATACAGATAGTAGTTAATCCAATTCAAATTGGAGGTTAGAAAATCATTTTTTTAAGACTTTATTGGCTTAGAGTAGCTATATATAAAAATACATAAATAAACATTATAGTTTAAAATTAAAACTCTAAACATAAGTCAAACAACAGTTAAAAACCATCAATAGAATAAAAAACACGTTAAATTACAACAGATTAAAAGAAACGCAGTAACAAAAGAAATTTAAAAAAGAGAATATAGAAATAACATTGGCTCATACATTTGAAAATCTTTGGTAGTTTTTATATTGGTGGATTAGTCGTTGAAGAAATTTCAGGCTCCATTGTGCGCCATCAGGGTAAAACTTTATTAATTCGCTGGCGTAAGTCCATTGGGTCTCCGAAGCATAGGGAATCTTCATTGCTAACACGGAATAACGTGTGGAGGTAGAGATTAAAATAGCTTTGATGGAGTGTTGATCCAGGGGATGAGAAGTAGCCAATTGTTCCGCTAAAAGACTTCGGATGTTTGACAAAGCATATTCAATGGTTTGTGTCTTTGGATTGTTGGAGCGTTTACAGCTTGTTCCGAATAAAAGAATCGGTGTAATATACTTTTCTGTTATACCTCTAAGATTTAGTTTTATAAATTGTCTTAAATGTTGAGGGCAGGACAGAGAGCAAAAGCATGATACACGGAGTTATACAGCTTGCCACAATCCTTGCAGGGCGAATTAAAATATAAACATCCTGAAGAAATTTAAAACTGAGCAGTAAATCGTTTTCCATGCTTCAATTTTGTGATAGAAGTTAGCAGTTTCCTTTTCCATAAGATCGGTAATTGCAAATCTTTTAAAAAATTGTTTACAATTATATCTGCATCTTCTTTGAAATTTCCATTGTGGGATATTCTTGCAAGCCAAGGAATTGGCATTAAAAGTATAGATGCTGCATTTTTTAATTTAAAAGAGAACTTTCCGCAGTTAAAAATTGACTTTTTTATGTCATGAATAGATAAAATGCCAGAAGAGAATGCTTCCAATTCTAACTTTTGGGGTTCCTTAAGATTTTTAGAGAAAAACTTTTTTTTAGATTTTCCCTGATAATATCTATCGTTGAAGACGAATAAAAAGATGCCTCTCCCTTCCACAGTATTCTCTGGGCAGCAGCGAGGGAATAAGAAAACGAACTTATCCTACCATTCATGAAGTCGGTGCCTACCAAAAGCCATGTATATGAAGGTGTTGAAGAGAAGTAATTCCGCCATTCCTATCTGGATACCTCGATAAGTCGTTATAATTTTTTTGGTATATCTTGGGTATGAACACCGAAAGACTGGTCAGTCCACCCCCATTAAATTCTTAAGTCTTTTCAGTGAAGGAACGTAACTTGGATGAAAAAGTTTGGGAAGCCATATTTTTTCTTCCTCAATGGCTCTCTCTGCAAGCCACGGAATGCCTTATATAATGTTGCTGGTACGACCTTGAAGTTATACAGGTCAATCCTTTGTTGAAGATTAAGATTCCTCCATCTTCTAATATTATTATGTATGAAGGATTGAAGAGACGACCAATTATATAGAGAACCCCCACACCTGTCCCATGTAACTCCCAAGATTTGAACTTTGTCAGCAACTGATAATAATGCTACCCGAACATCGTTAGATGGATTCCATTTCCAATGGGAAGAATGGTGGTTTTTTTAGTATTAATTTTTAACCCCGACCTTTTTTCATATTTCTTAAAATGGTTCACTAAAACTTCTATACGCTTTGTTAACTGCGCTTCTGTGTTGGCCTGAATGAACAGAGTTATATCATCGCCATACATATCGATGACATGCTTAGAAGATCCAAAATCCACACCAAAACCACTTTTTACAAAGTTTGTTTTCTTCTAATATTTGCACTCTTTTCCAATTCATCCACGCTTTTGAAATCCAATTCCTTCATTTCAGTGAGTCGAAATAAGTGAACGGTGTCTGAAGTGATTGAACGAATAAATTGCGAACCATTGTTTAAAATCTGTTCTACTTCTTTTTGGGGCGTTAAAGTTGCTTTGTTCCTTTGTAGAATAACATGAGACGTCAAAGTTTTTATAGCGCTTAAAAGAATAGAGTAGTTTTTCTTAGCATTAAAAGAGGGTTTAAAACGTTTAGTTAAGTAAAAATTTAGTTTCCTGATAAAAGAGTCATCTGAAACTAAAATCTAGGGATTCTAAAACGTTCTTAGGCTTAAAATATTGTAGGTCGATTTTTATGGCTTTGTGATCGGAGCTGGGATGGGGACGGTAAAAAGCATTCTTGAACAGGGATAAAATAGAAGGGGAAGCCAAGGCCAAATCAATCCGCGATGTTTTGTTTCCTGATCGCCAAGACACGTTGTCTTCGTGATTGAATTTTGATGACATCGACTAGTTCCAATTCAATGATTAACTTCGACAATATTTTTCTATTTGGGTAGGCTAATTTTTTTTAAAGACTTTATTGAGTTAGAGATATTACATATAACAATATATAAATAAACATTTTAGTTTAAAATTAGATCTCTAATCTAAAGTGACACCAACTATTATAAAACAGAACATATCTAAAAAAAACACATTAATTTTCACAAATATTGTTAAAAACAAGTAGGTATAGAAAAAAAAATCAGTTAACAATATATGATTTTTTAATATAAAAAGATAGTTCAAATTAGTGTCTTGTTAAATTTTTTTAAGCCCTTAAAATTCGCTGAAGAAATTGTAGATGCCCATTGGAACTGGAGGGGTAAAAACGCACCAGATCTCCTGCATACTTCCAAGGAATGTTGTCGGTACCAGGAATCCTAATTGAGAAAGCGTTGTATCGTGCTGCCGTAGAAATTGTAATTGCCTTGATGTGTTCGTTTTTGATCAATTCATTATCAGTCATCTTTTTAGCCAGATAACTACGAATGCTGAACAAAGTTATGTCCAGAGTTCGGGTTTTTGATGGTGCCCTTTGTAGATTAATGGACAGTCCGAACAAAAGTATTGCCGTGATTATTTTACCATTAACTCCTTTCACGTTTAATCTTACAAACTCCCTTACGAAGTGGAGCATCGGACAATTGGCAAAAGCATGCACAACTGTATTAAACACTTGTCCACAGTCTTTACAAGGTGTGTTAAAAAACAAGCATCTCGCCGAAATCTAGAGTTGAGCGGCGAATCTTTTTTCGTCCTTAATCTTGGCGATGGAAGAAAAAATTCTCTTTCTCCAAGAGACAGGAAGTTTCAGCTCTTTTAAATAAGTATCACAAATTTCATTTGCTTCCTTTAATGTATTTGTAGCAAAGGACATCTTCAAATGCCATGGTATGGGAGGAAGATGATTCGTAGCAGCTCTTTTTAATGGGTATAAAAATCTACCACAGTTAAACACGGGCTCACGTTTGAGGTCGTGAATAGAAAGAATTTCCTTAGACAATGCTTTCCATTCCAGTTCCCCTGGTCCAGCGAGATTGGTAAAATAAAAAGGCTTTTTAAAATTTTGTCGAACTATGTCTACCGTTGAAGAGGATAAAAAGAGAGGGGTGCCAGTCCAGAGGATCTTTGTATTGTCGTCAAAAATGCAGAATCTTCCCTTAATTTTCCCTTTGTAAACTCTGTCCCAAACATCAGTAAGAAATATCCTGGACTTGAAGTGAAGACAGCTCGCCATTCCTGATCTGGGTGAACCGTTAAGTCTACTATAAGCTTTTGATAAATTAGTGGTAATATTCTGGCGAGTAAAGACAGACCACCACCGATATGTGACCTGGGTCTCTTCAAAGAAGGCAAATAGCTTTTATGAAATAGCACATTCAGCCAGGCATTTTCTTCCGAGATCGCTTTTTCTGCAAGCCAAGAGATAGAAGCAGCTTTATATAGGACAGTAGGAACAATGTGATCGTTGTAAAGGTCAATCCTTTTTTGTAGACTAAATTTCTTGCCTCCTTGGAGGCTGATATAGAGTTGCTTTTGCAACTTTGTCCAGTTGACCTCCGACGCTCCTCGAGAAGTCCACATAATTCCTAAAACTTCTATTGTTTCCCGTACAGAGCAACCGGCAATTGTTTCCCTGCAATGAGGATTCCATATCCCCATAGGAAGAATTAAAGTTTTTTTATAGTTGATTTCCAGCCCAGACCTCTTTCGATATTTCCTAAAGAAATTTAAGATGACCTCAATCCGCTTGCATAATTGTTTTTCTGACTTGGCCTCCAACATTAATGTAACGTCATCGGCGTACATATCTAAAATGTGTTTACTAGAGCCAAAATCGACTCCAAAGCCCCTAAACTTTTTATTTATTGCGTTACTAAGATCCACGATACTCCCAACAAACAAAAGAGGTGGCATGGGGCATCCCTGACGACAACTCTTCTTTAAAGCAATAGGGTCACTTTCTTTCATTCCCATAGAGATAGTTGACGAGCCATTATATAGAAGAGCTCTAATGGGATTCAAAAACTCCTTTGGAATATATTTTTTCATAGTTTTAAAAATATGTTGATGGCTGATAGTATCAAATGCTTTTTTGAAGTCTATTGCAATGATGGCTCCATAACTTTTTTTCCTATTGAGCACCTCTATAGCTGTTTAATGTTTCGTGACACATCATAAACTTTTCTTCCTCTGAGGAATCCTTTTTGTTCAATTCCTATTTTGGAGTTTAATATAGGCTCAACTTTTTTGGCTAAAACTCCAGCCAGAATTCTGTAGCTTTCGTTTAATATAGTGATTGGGCGCCAATTATTAATGTCCGTAGCAACCCCCTTTTTAGGGATTAAGGTGATTCTTCCTTTTGTAATCGATTTTGGAAGTTTCCCGTAAATTTCCATCGATTTCCCCAATTCCACCAGGTATGGAACAACTTCGTCCATGCATTTTGTATATACTAAACCCCTGACACCATCGGGTCCTGAAGCTTTTCCGTTTTGAAAATGTTTTTTTATATAATGCGAATCAGAATTTTCCGTAAAAATCATCTGTTTTCCCTTCCTGGGCCGAGGAAAGTGATTCCTTTCTCCGCCAACAAGTTTTTGTAATCGCTGATGGAAGTGTTTTAGGATCGCACTTGGGTCTGTAATTGATTTCCCATCTATTTTTTTATTAATGATGTAGAACGGTATTTCCTGGTCATGTTTTTAAATCCTTTGGATGTCGTATTTTCTCTTTCAATCCTTTGCTTAAAATCCAATTCCGCTATTTCAGATACTCGAAAAAGGTTAGTGGTATCGGCTGCGATGGTTCGTGTAAAAAGTGGGGCCTGGTTTAACAAATCTTCAAGGCTTTTATGAAAAATTGCTTCTTTTCTTCTTTTTTGGCGCCCAAAATGTAAAGATGTTGATTTGACAACGTGAGATAAAATATAAGCCAATTTCTTTGGTTTAAAAGAGTTGTTAAAATGTTGCTTAAAACTGATCCGAAGTTTATTTATAAAATTATCATCCACTCCCATCCACCTTGGAATGCTAAAACGCTTTTGGGCTGCTTATGGATAAAATCAATTTCAATCATCTTATGATCAGATGCAGGATGAGGTCGGTAACATGCTTTATTCGTCATGGATCGAATGGAGGCTGAAGCCAGAGCCAAATCAATTCGTGAAGACCTGCTGCCGCATCTCCACGAAACCTTGTCCTCTGGACTATATATTTTAACAAGATCCTGCAACTCCAAGCGTATAATGAGATTAGATACCATTTTAAGGTTAGGATGCACGGAATTATTTTTATATAGATCGACATTTAAGTCTCCAATTACAATTAAGGGATAGAGGTCATTCTTACAGCTATTTATTATGGCTTGAAAAAACGGTGAATACTTTTCATTTGGACCATAGGTGTTTATAACATAGAACCCACCCTCTTCCGTTGGCACAAAAATTTTATGCCAATCTCCTTTATTTGATAACTCACATGCCTGCTTTGGAGACTCGATGGTCTGTAGGCTAATTTGCTTATGTCAGTGTTGAAGTCACCAATGACTAAATGAGGATATATGTCATTTTATAGGTATTAATGATTGCCTGGAAAAAGGACGAACATTTCTTATGGAGGCCATAAATGTGAATGAAATAGAATCCCCCGCTTTTAGTAGGAACAAAAATCTTGTGCCATTCTGATTCACCTGAATGTTGCTTAACTATTATTGGTTCTTGAATCCTTTTAGTTACTAAAGAGAGGATGCCACGGTGAATACCATCTCCCGTAAAAAAACAATGATCGTTTTTTGGAAGACATTGTATGCAGGATTGTGAACACGTCGCTGATGTAAGAGATCTGACATCTTGTAGGCACACAATATCAGGACCAGTATTCAGTAGACTTTTTAAAAGGTAGTGTCGATCTAAACAATTTCTTCCTCCTCTAGTATTTAATGACCTTATTTTCCCGATTCCCATATTAAGTTTTTGACAAGGTGTCATCGTCTGTGCAAAGAAGTCTTCTATTCTAGTTTGTCTGAAAACTGGCATAAAAATGGAATGTTATGCAAAAAGAGACAAAACATTACTTTTTCTTAACTTTATTTGTATTTGGTCCCTTTTGGGGAGGGCATCCAGTGATCATAGAGTTTCGTTTTGATAAAGATCTTGATCTCGAAGGTAAAATCAGCTCCGGATTAAGATGAGTTTTTTTTGTTTTTTGAGGTAGCAGTTTTTGAGCTTCCTTGCGCAAGGCCCACAATTATAGAAACTTGCTCTTGTTGAAGGTGGGGTGTCTCCTTAATACCCTCCCGTGTCTCTTCGTTTGAAGGACCGAATACTACAACCTTCCGATATAAGAAGTCGACTGTTGTCGTTACTTTCTATATTTGATGAGGACGTTGCTTCATTTGAAAGTATATTGGTATTGCCATTTTGAGAACAAACTGATTCATCTATAATTTGGGAGGTACCTTCACAACACTGAGTCCTAAAGATTGTAGAATCAGTACGCAAAGAGTTACTAGTTGATTCTGAAGTAACTGATTCCTTTTCAACTTGAGAATTTTCCTCTTGCGATGAAATTAGAGGGGCCTCTTCAGTTGGGGGAACCCTTGGAACTTCGTTTAGTTCTATATCAATATTGAGCTCTCCCTCTCCGTTCCCATAATTTCCTCCGTCCAAAGCGACCTCATAGATATCTACAGAATTTTCTGTGATTGGCCTTATTATAAGATCGTTGTTGTTGTTTGCACCAACGATGGAAGTGGAATCAACAGGTGATTCAATGATAACATATAACCCTGAACCAGAGGAAGTGTTTTCTTTATCACACTTCGAGAAAGTTTTCAAAATGGCATGTTTCAAGGCAATTGAGTAGTCATGGATACTAAGTATGGCCTTATTGCACCCGACTTTTGTATGACCCAAACCACAACAATTTTGACATTGGAGCTTAGCACCTTTGAATTTTAGTTTTATGACGGATCCTTCAAAGGGAGCCAGTTGTGGAATTGTTGCCGGATCTGCTATAACTTCGAAATCCCCGTCCCTCCAAATGTCTTTGTATTCTTTATACTTTGACTCAGCCATTTCATTACTTTGATTTTTTTGAGGATTATGATTAACCACTCTTCCAAATTGTGCGAACCAATTTACCGCCTTTTCTTCATTAATTCTTTTGAACGTGTTAGCCATAGTAATGGTAACCTTCTTTTTTGTTTCTAGGTTGATTTTCTCAAGTCCTTTTAATCTTATATTAACATTAATAAGGTTTCTAACAACATTTTTAACTCCATAGGAATGAACCCTCTTCAGATCTTCAAGTCTAGTCCTAATGTCAATAGGGAATTTTGCATAAAAAGCAGCTTGATTTCATTCGAATTTAGGATTAGCCCCTGCAATTTCATGTTCTTTAAATCCAAAGAGTAGAGCTATATCGTATATGTCAATATGCTTTAACATTTAGTGGATCTTTTTAAAATGAAACAAATCATCAATCCTGAAATGATTGTTTTGACACGAAATAATTATTATAATTTATAATAATTTTGAAATGTATCTAGTATCAATTGCTTCGGGAATATTTCTTTAAACATCTATGATAATAATAATCAATAAAACACACGGATATAAGTAATAAACAGCGCACATAGCACAATACATATATGTGACCAAGATTATATTAGTTAAGCAGAAGTATTTAATGCAGGGATCTTTTTTTCTTAATGTGTTTCCGATTATTCTAAAGTATTTTCCGAATGTTTAGAATATGGAACGTTTTACATTTTCCATAAAATAAATCGCATTTAAACGACGTATTCTATGTGATAATATAAAGAACTATTATAATAAGGTTGACAAAAAACATAATGCAGAGTCCTGCTGCCACACATCAGGCCTTGGATTAGGTCAGTGGTTCCCAAACTTTTTCTGCTGGGCCCCCCTTTGGTACATAAGAAATTTTTGCACCCCCCCCCCCCCCACCAAAAAAAAGGACATAAACACATTTTGTTCTCAGAGTCCATTGCAGTTTATTTCACACATTGTAATTAATAAAAACCTCAATCTTTTTTTTTGTCCGTTTCCTAGCAGTGTTATTTGGTCTACGGTATTTATATTTTCATTCATTCGTTTTCCCCGCACCCCTCCTGCAATTGCTCTGTGCCCCCCCCCCTAGGGGGTGCGCCCCCCAATTTGGGAACCACTGGATTAGGTGATCTGCGAAGCCAAAACTATCTTAAGCGTTTCGCTTATATATCCCTCAGATTTATTGTTCACAGTTTTAAATATTCATTTTATTGTATACAAGACAAGGATGAATAAATATCTGACATTGCATCAAATTGGAATTTTCTTCATGTTTAAAATGATTATCCCTATTATATACACTTGTATCAAAAGTTGTGTTTTTATTGACAGGATTTTAAAAAAACTCCAAGCCTCTCCATACAAGACTGATAAAAAATCAAAAATATATAATAATTGCTATTTTTTAGTTATATAAAAATATGTTGAGCTTTTACAATTCTTAATACTTTTGTGTACCAACTTTTTTTAAATTAATAGCATTTATCAGATGAAGTTTTGTTTTTTGCCTACTTGGTTCGATAGAATAACATCCGACTGGATATTAAAAAACATTATATCGTGTAAATAAGACTATCGGACCCTAGGATCTTATCAATGAGGATGACCAATATTGGCATTCCCCTCCAGAAAAGTGGAACATTCGCCCGCAACAGTGAGAGTTGAAAGTATGTCATTATATTGTATGCGTTCGACCTGAGAGTAAAAACCCTACAATTTTTGGATTTCATTTTAAAACTAGAGGCATGTATACACTCAGAGAGTGCAAACCTCCGCCGATCCCCACCAAATGAATCACTTAACGGAATTACAATCCAATCATATATTTCTACATAAGTAGGTGTGTTTGGTGAATAATGAGTGAGGAGAGAGCCATCCTAATAACATCCATGAACGTCATACTAGTTATTCGTCAATTCAGAAATACGTCACTGGATGTTTAAACTCCATTCTTTTCTCCATCATGCTCTTAATATTAGCGTTATATTTTATTTAATATTAAGAGGAAGACGGGACGAGAAAGAAGTTTAAACACTTAGTGACGTAGTCCTTAGCTGATAAATGAACAATATTACGTCAATGAATATTTTTTAAGCGTTTGTTCTTACCTACTCCCTGAATAGAGACCCCATTTCATTATTAATATTTTTAGTATTTAGCTCATTTTGCATCTTAAATAAGCATTCAGAGATGCCAAAATTTAATCACTTGTTCCTTTTGGCATTTCCAACAACTCCACATAGTTTCATCCGAATCCGTTCCGTACTTTTTGAGTTATCCTGCTGACAAACAAACCAACAAACTAACAAACCAACGCAACGCCAGTGAAAACAATACCTCCTTCGGCGGAGGTAATAAATGCTCTACGTTTAAATCATTGATGCATTCAGTATTTGACTGAATTCATTTCATATTCCAAGCATATCTACAAATAGTAAAAAATGTACATTTGTCCATAAATTGGTGTGTTCAAGTACATACATTTTATATATGTACAAAGTACTTGGGACCCGGATACAATATAAGTTTGAAATATTTAAGTAACGCAATAAAAGAAGAAGGACATATCAATGTAAATAAGTGAGCATTTTTTAAGCCGTCATCACTAAAAGTATATAAATAATCACACTTGAAAACACTCTTTTTATATTTAGATGTCTGTATAAATGTTTAATGCAGTAGACTTTTAATATGTATCATAGAAGCAGAAATAACTGGTCATTTAAGCCTATATTACTCTAACTTCGTTCTTTACGTCATATTTTATAAAACCAAAAGTGATACTTAATACTTTCTTTTTTATTATTTACAGTAGCTGGGCTTAAGATCAGCAATAGCTAAATTGAGATACTTAAAGATAACGTATTCATAAATAATTATTGTCAATTGTAAATTAATGTAAATTTGACAGTTGGCAGTGGGTCCAAAGGAAGAAAATAATTACGTCACACATAAAAAGTCTATTTAAAAGTTGTTAAGGAGGAATATTTAAGGATATTTTTTGGAGATAAGCTGGAGATTCATACCCCATGTATTACAATGACCATTTGTAAAAATGCTGCAGCATTTATATCCTATAAGTAACACTAAAAAATAAACATTAAATAAGTAGGAAGTAAGATAACTTTTAAGAACATCATCAATAAAGCAAGAAAAATGTAAATGAAGCCCTCAATAAAAATGATGAGTCACGCTTTTACTCCTGATTTACAATTGTAATTAATTTCACTCCCAAGAACTTGTGACTAGTGTTGTGTCGGTCCTTGTCTAGGACCGAGGACTGCAGTCCAGTCCGGTTCGGTCCAATCCAGTCTTTTTTTTTGTCGGTCATTAAAAAAGAAACAATTGTTTCCTTATGACGTCATAACCTACGGCATGTAGTCAACATCGCTTAATGCTCTGAAAAGGAAAAATCATTTATATGAAGAAACTAACATCTTCAATGAACAGATGACAAATATAGTATTTTTTACTTATGCTATCAATAAATATTAGTTATTGATTATTAATATAACAATAAATCGTCAATGCTTAATTATATTACCTAAAAAATAGCATTTAGCGGTTCAAATGCAAGGGTTGTGAATGATTTTTTTATTGTAGCATTTAATGAGTAATAACCGACGATCGTATATTTAAAAGCCTATGTTGTGAGAATCTTTTATTTTCCAATTGTATAATATATATATATATATATATATATATATATATATATATATATATTATTAACCCCTTTTGTTGCTATGGAATTAACACCCAGTTATAATATAATATTTATATATACTAATAGCAGTTAGAACTTATGAAATAAATACTCTTTTATAGAAAATTAAAGGACTAAGAAAAGACAATCTCAAGGACTGACGGTCCTAAGGACCGGTCCCAAGACTAGACTGGACCGGACCGAATGATTTGGGACCAACACAACACTACTTGTGACCCCTTTGGATTTTTTAATAAAATAAGAATGCCGTTATTCCAGCGTCCGCTCCATTCCTTTGGGACATTTATATTGAGGCTGGAGGAAGTTGAGATCTTATTCATATTATTTAAAACTCCCACTGGCTAAGCAGCCAGTGGGAGTCAAACTCTATATAACTATTTTGTGGTGGAAGAAAAAAGGACTAATTGTGCAAATTACATGGTATTTTGTATTGGAATACTTTTTATGTTATATATACATAATTCATTTATGACAACGAAGAGAGGAAGTTGCCAAGACATATTAATACGTAAAGCCAACTTCCCATGGCATCTACCTCTTTTACACATAATAATAATATTGACTAAGGGAGACTTTTACGCGTATCCAATCAATAAAAAATATGATAAAGTATGTTTATACTTCAAATAGGTGCCAAAGACATTTATTTCAATTATTGAATATATAGGGCTTGTCAGGCATTTTTATGTATAATGTTTCTTACAATTGAAATAATTTTGCAAACATATTATTACGTAAATTATCATTTTAAGGAAGGTGTACTTATTTCCCCTACCAGGTGGAGCATTGAGGGCTCGCTCTACACTGAAAAGCAATGGATTTGAAATACATTTTGATTCGTAAATGGTATTAAATTATAATGTCAGAAATTAAGTAGTTGAAAAGGACATTATTATTATTATATATATATATATATAAAGTCTAGGGTCATCTTCACTGATTCTCTTTTCACTCTCTCTCTAAATTAGATATATTATTTCATCTATAATCATTAAAAACAAAGTTATCAAAATTAAATGACTGAGAACAGAATATCGGTTAAAATATTTATTTTTATACAACTAATACAAAATGAGTGAATAAAATGCTGTTTTTAAAGCATTCTAAACATAGAATTTTCTCAGAAGTTACTTTATTATGTATTATATGGGATATCAAAATTTTGTTCAGCTTCCTTTTTCGATACAAAGATACAGATTTTGCAAATTTGCACTACACTTTTTGTACCAATTACAACTATATTTCTTGCAAACATTTAATAACATAAATATCAAATGAATTTATTCACTCACAAATGAATCACATATTTAATAAAACTGTCAATAATACTCATAAAATCATTTTTTTTTGGAGGGGGGGGGGGGCTATAGCAGATCAAAATAGATAGAAGATACAGATTCTGAAAATGTACACTGAATTTTTGTTTAGAAATGAAAAAAAAATTATTTTTGGAAATAAAAAATTTTCTTGAAGATATTTTTTTGTCTTATTCTGAATCAATTTTTTGGTAAATGACAAAATATAACTAAAAGGATATAATTTAATATGAGCTTTTGCTTTTCACTTTCTCAACAGAATATATATAGAGGGAGTATATAGAAAGGGTAACGAAAAAAAGGCTCACACAAAGTTACTATTGATTTCTCTCAAAAGAATTGCCGATAATATCTTAAACCGATAGACTTCTGAAAAATATATCGAATCACCAATACCGATGGAGCACAGCTTACATAAACTAAATATAGTTTTTTCCTTCCAAACTCCAATCCAACTTATACCTATGCCTTGTTTTGAATATGGGTATATGCTTTATTGACTTTGGGAAAGAGATGACTTTAAGCTTTAGTGCTTAACTAATGATAATGATAAAATTAATAAAAATATTTGTTGATTTCGTTACAAGCAAATAATTTATCCTTAATAAATATTTATTACATCACAAGATGTTTTTGTACCTTTTTGGACTCTGTAAAGTTTCCTATTGCACAGATTTAGTGGCAGGACATCATCTAATATGACCTATGATTTGTTTTTTCAAGCCTCGAGGTCAGTGTTTTAGGCCTTACGTAAGGTTTGCCCCTTATACAGAATTATTTAATGCATAATTCCGCCCGGATACAAAACTAACTATAAATAACATTTTTTGCAGGAAAGTGGCCATATTTGAGCCCCAAATTATCTTCAATATTATACAACATTGAGTGAAGAGTGACCGGTAATCCCTCTTTTTATAATAGTAATAATATAAAACTCCTGATTTGAAGAAGGAGGAGGAAATTAACGAAGGGGTCTCTTACCTATATTGTAATATATTTTGCGATAATTTAATCATTCTTGTTTCACTTCCTTGATTGAGATGAAGTCATCCATATCAAGATGAGAAGAAGAATGATCATGTTCAAGAAGGTGTCAAGCCCTTGAAGTCTGATTTATATATTATTTATTTTGCTGGAAATATGAGGTAGGAATCATATTCACGATAATAAAATATGTCAAATTTGAATATATTTTGACTTGCGCATGTAATCTATAGTTTAAGGATTCCTATATTGTTTTATCGTAAGTGATTTGACGAATAAGTAAATAAGAATGTTAGGGCCTAAGTCTTTTAAAAGGAACACATTAATTACCTCTTGAGACTGCATGATCCTTTCAACTACAATGTAGCTGTTAGTGGATGTGCTCGATAAGAGTTGTTTAAATACATTTTGTATTGTTAAAAATAATATTTATAAATCAAAACCCTGAGCAGTAAACAAACAAGATATCACTCATTCCAATTAAGTTTAATTTTATAAAGCGACATACTAATATACCATTCGAGCATAAAATATCGTACACATGGAATAAAAGGAACATATGGTTTTTAGCATTTTAGTTCAGATTGACTTGAAGATATAATATTGTAAAAAGACATCAGTTTTGTACCATGATTCCTAATTTTAGATTTGATTTTATCCTTTAAAAATCAAACTGGTGAATGTATTTATATATTTAATTTTGTATAGAAAGATTATCTGCAGTATGTATAAAAGATAATATTTACTGTTTATATCCCTCGTTTCCCTGTATAACCTAAATAATTATTTATGTTTTGACGAAAATTAAGTCAATAACTTTGATGGTTCATTGTTTATCGCCATGTTTATTTTATTCGACAAAAGGTTGTTTTACGATTTCTTAAGATTGCCCAGTTAGATTTGGACACAATTGGATGACTTTGAAGGGCTTAAGGGTTCTTTTGAACCCTTTGGTACGTCCCGCAAAACTCGGAAAAAACGTTTACTATGAGTTCTTGATAATTGACAAAATTTTAGGTAGAGGATTCTTTTTTAGAAAATATATGATAATAAAATATTTGTTTGTTCTGTCCTTTGACTCTCCTAAACACATAGTCATATATTGATCAACTTTTCCATGGATAAGGACATATTAGAACAAAGTGGACATTCTCGAAAAATCCATGGCAATGCCAGGTATCAATCGCTAGTATTTAAATAACTAAACAATACCAAAAACAACATTGATATAATCATTATATATACATGTTTATATGTATTTCAATCGCTGCAACCCTGATTATTTTTTTTGGTTTCTTTGGTTCGATAGAATTGCAGCTTCCGACAGTATATAAATAAGCATTATAGCATTAAAATTAGTCCCTCGAACCTAAGATCTTATCAATGAGATAGACCAAAAATGACCATCCCCTTTGGGGAGTATTCGAACCTGCACTCCCAACATTGAGAGTTGAACTCGCCTTAACACGCATTTAAATTTTAAACTATGAATCTGTTTTTTATTTATATGTAAAAAACATATGCATAATTTCCTTTACATTCCTTTTATTTGTGAATATCTATTAAGAACCATAAAACCAGTTTTTAAACACACAGGGCTTCCAAAGGCAAGGAAGTTGAAACTAACATGATATAGGTCAAAAAATATATATTAAATAACTTTGTAACAAAAAAAAGCGATGGTATTTGGTCATTAATACATTTTAGCTACAAAATATTGCTAAATTTGACTTTGAGGAAGTAAATCAGTGAGCGACTGTATTTGTATATCTTTATCAAATTGATTATCATGTATCTAAAGAACAAATTAGATATGGGGCAGCAAATAACGATAAATTGATTGGATGATCCTAGTCTTCCAGCATGACTGCTTAAGAGGGACGAAAAGTATATATATAATCTACATACTATTATACTAGGTTCAAATTGGCTACAGTCGGATATTTCAGCATTAATTTCATGATGGATTCATTATATATAAAATGGTCTTGGAAACCAATTATGTACCTTGAAATAATGACCATTCAAGAGAAGATATGAAGTGACTAGACCATCGAGTTATATCCAATTAAGGCCGACGCATAGGTCTATCCACGTGAATTGTCTAAATGGCCTTATTCGAACTATTTATCTCCAACTTTATTTAAATGTATGACAAAATTAATTACATTTGGAAATATATTTTTTGGCTTTTCAATATGTTTTAATATTTGGTATTGAATCATTTATAGGCAGATATTTCGCAAGGCACCTGAACGTCAATTAAACGATGAGCATTGCTTCTTGAACGATACCTCCCTCTTCATCATGGGAACAGGTCGTCGACTCCGCCTTGGACGTGATGACGAAGGCCTTGGAGGTGTGTCAAGGGACTTCGCCCCAACTTTACACTTGGATGCTTCAGACAATCCTACGACAGCAATACTCGACTTTCTGAGGGTCAGAATAACCTGGAACTTGGGATTTGGTAAAGCTTAGAAAAGAATTGGAATCATGGGCCGCCTAAGTACCACAGTATTTATTAGTGTGACTCTAAGATGTTCAGTTATCAAGAAGTTATTTAATACTTTACTTTGTGATTGTATATATTTAAATTTATGAGTTACTAATAAAATGAGAATGCTCTTTTTCAACAAAGTTTAATTGGTTGTTGTTGTTTTTTTGGGAAGGAGGGAATCGATCATTTAATCGGTTTTTGCCAATCGTCATTATTTCAGCCCTTAAAAATCTACTATCTGCTTTTATTGGTTTTTATCATATATATTAATTCGTATATTGTCAAGATACTTGAAGACGTTTTAAGCCATAATGGTCAATTGATAAGAAGACGGTAGAAATGTCAATTGATAATTCCTCCCTCACTTGCCTTCTAATATGTATTGTTACAGTAAAAAAAAGTATTTGTTAATGTAGTATAAAGAGCTTTTGAGCTTGATTAACGGTAATGAAGCATATGGTTTTTGAGCCCATGTGGTTTTTTTGCTTCCTTCTTAAATATAAATAACTGTTGTTTGTCCTAATTTTAAGGATGCTAACTTGTGAGGCATTCCATTGCAAATGAGGAAGTTTATTATTTCCTTGATTCTTTTTTTGGCAGGTCTTTGGATGTCCCAATTGTTGTTTCCTTGCTCCCACACCAAAAATGATGGATGGCCAAGATTGTACTCGTGCAAACAGAAGATTTTAAAGTAATAAATAATAATTGCATGTGCTTATTATACGTTTGTACTGACATGGGGCAATCAGGGTGGATACTTTAAAAAAACGCATATAGACAATTGTTAACTTACAAATATTATTAGGCCTTTGATGTACCTACAAGGGAGGGGGTCAAAGGTTCTCTAAATAGGCATTGGTGGAAATATTATTCTGCTTTGTTGTTTTCACAACTTTTTGATGAAAAACAACGACGAAATGGACCTTGAAAGCAAGCGAACGGCCGTCCTCAAGTTGTGGGACTCTGTCCAGTCCCACAAGGCTATCATGAACATGCTTGGGGTTAGCCGTACATTCATCTGGAGTACCAAAAGAGTTTTCAAAGAGACGGGCAAACCCACAAGGAGGCCTGGACAAGGAAAGAAGGGATCAGTGAAGACACCAAGGCTAACCAAGGCCGTCGCCGGTAAGAGATGAATAAGATGGCTCAGGAGTACAATGTATCTGCGAGGACCTTGGGGAGGGTGGTCAAAGCTGACTCGGTCATGAAGCCGTTCAAATACAGGAAGATGCATCTACTAAAGGAGGCCACCAGGGTCAAGATCAAAGTTGCTGCTCAAATGGTACGCAGACAATCCAAGTGTTGTTGTAATTTTCTATGATGATAAACTTTTCGATAACACAAATAAATTTAATCTTCATAATGATAGTATATGTATTGTGCAGGGATGCCTCCAAGATCCCAGAGAACACCAGAAACGTCTACCGGATGCAGAAGCCGGCATCTGTGATGGTCTGGGGGGCAGTGGCCTCCAATTGTAAAAAATCACCCTTGCTCCGGATTCCAGACAGTGTTAAAATCAACAAGATCGTGTAATTGGACTTTCTGAAGGCCAAAGTATTCCCATGGATCCATGAAGAGTTTGGTGGAGTCCCTGTTTGCTTCCAGCAAGACGAGCTCCTGCCTATACTGCAAAGATTGTGCAGGGCTGATGTGCAGCAATTTTTACAACTTTTGGAGCAAGGAACTTTGACCTCCCTCATCTCTTGATTGCAACTCCCTTGACTTTGTCAAGTAAGGGATGGTGGAGAGGGAGGCCAATGCTGAAGCAAGGGCCACCAAGGACCAACTGATAGCCGCAGCTGAGGTTACCTGGAACAAGATTCCCGTGAAGATTGTGCGTAATAGCTGCACTAGTATGGCCAAGAGACTTAGGGCTTCAGTTCGTGCAATTGGTGGACACGTGGAATAATTTTGTAATAAATAGTTTGAAGTAGTTTGTCGTCAACCAAATTTAGAAAATAATATATTTTCTAAGCTGCGTATTTGAGGAGCTATTACCTTATTTCCATGTTTCACTAATTCTGCCTAACCCGTATATATGTATATATATATATATATATATATATATATATATATATATATATATATATATATGTATAATAGGGTTGTTCTTATTTTTCAAATGTTTGAAATGTTAGCAACATTGTGGATTTTCTGTTTCTTGGTGATAAAAGAAGATGACATACAAAGAAAAAAGAAGGGAGAGAAGTGAGGCAAAATACCTACTCCTACTCTCTCCCTTCTCTTTCTCTTTCTATCCAGGTAACACTTACAGCAGTTACCAGATGGTAATTGTATATTCTCATATCAGAAGATCAATTTTTTGGGAGAGTACGTGCAAAATGTATTTGCTTATATCTCTTAAAGTATAGCGATTTTTAGAACACCAAACATATCAAATGAAAGCTTGGTTAACCAGCTTTAATATTTTGGTATACTAAATCATGTCAATTTAATAAGTAGAGAGTTATATGCACATTAAAAAAGCCTATCTCGCGTACAAAATGACGCATATAATGGATTATAAATGCGTCAGAGACAAAGTAAAATTTTGAGAGGATACCTTGACGCAAATCTAAGAAACACATTATTATTATTTTTTTCATAATCGATTTCTTATAGGTCAATACAGGCTCTGAATCATATGATGTAAACTCAGATTGTACTGAATTCTGAATTGATAGAATGCAACCAAGGTCATTTTTGGATTTATCATCCAAAGTTTTACTAAACTTAAAAGTACTATTTTACTCTGAAGCGAACAAGTCATCTTCTACAGGCGAGTGAAGTTAATTGATACAAAAAAGCTATGAAATATGCTAACAATAACACTTCCTTTTTTTCTTTGTTTTTACTGAAAACTTTGTTTTATTAAAAAACATCAAACATACGTCTGGTAATAAATTAGATTTCCTTTAAATTAATAATTATTATTGAAGTCTGTAACGTCCACCATTTTGAAGAAATTTGCGGAAAACTATATTTTTACTAAATTTTTAAAACTTTGACCTCGTTGCGTTACCTCGTAATGTTGACCGATTTTGTTCAAACTTTGTATGTAGTCTTTTTTTATCACCAAGAAACAGAACATTCACAATGTTGCTAACATTTCAAACATTTGAAAAATAAGAACAACCCTAATGTATATATATATATAATATATATACATATATAAATTATTATATATGTGCATATATAGGTATATGTATATATAAAGAACAGTATTTTAGAAGTAGGAGGAGGATTTTACATCGAAGATATGTTTTATAAGTCTTTAATTGGAATTAGAGAAAATAAGCAAAGGAGTTTTCCCCACATCCAAAAATGTTTCAATGACAAATTTGTTTTCGTTCAAAAGCCATCCAGGAATTCCTTATGAAATCTCCAAGGCTGTAATTACGGATTAGACATTGCCTTTTTTTGCACATCATCGTTGTTATGCACAACTTTAAATAAAGATATTTTTTAAATCACAAAGTATGAAATGATATTTATAACTACTTGTTATTCGGTTAGATAATGCTATATTTAATTCATACATGTAAGAACAAACATAACGCTTAGTTCGCTCAGTCCCTACTAACCAATAATGTAATTACCGTCATCTGATCGATCTCTACGCAGACAACATTACATTGACATTAGAAGGAAATTCAGAAGCGCAGCTAAAAAAGAGAATCGAAATCCTTTTGTCTTCTTTCGAAAAATTCAAGGAGAGGTCGGGTTTGGAATTAAATCGATCCAAGACTTTTATTTTACCGATAGGGGAGTGGGGTTACAAAGAAGGACTTTGTGTAGGCCATTGCTCCGTCAAAAATAAAGTTTCTAAACTTGGTCTTCACTGGGGGCCTGAGGGGCTACATAGGAGCAACTGGGACATTATGTCTTCGACGATTGGTAGTCGGGTTTCTTTGTGGAGGAATTATGGCCTCCAAAAAAGAATAGACTTATATAATCTCCACATAATTCCTCTAGTTCTATATAAGGCCACTGCATCTCCCGAGATTGCTGAAAGAGCCATGAATGAAGAAGAAGTCTGGTTGTCGAAACTTTTTCACAAAAACTACCTTCCCGCTATTAGGAGACCTAAGAAGTTAATTGGGGGAGGATTGGCTCTTCTATCTCGTATAGTTCCCAAAATATATATAAAGATTTTTATAGATATTCTGAGGAAACCCGACCAGGAATGGAGGAGGACTGTCACGAACAATAGTCTATGTATGAGATTAATGTTCGGAACTGATCTCACAAACGACTCCACGCAACGTATTTCCTCAAGTTGGGCGGCAGCTCAGAGAATAATTTGGAAGTGTGAGCCCAAATTTCTCAGTGATTCAACAGTGGACATCATTCGGAAAAATCACTCGAGACCCTATTTCTTCAAAAATTTGGGAGATTCCGCAGCTTTGGAAGAAAAAGCTCTAAACAACAATGTTTTATCCATACACTCCAGTTTCTTATTATATCCATTTGATGATGGAAGGTTTAAATTCCCTCTAAGAAAGGCCGCTGCGGTTCATTTAATGACACGGCCGTGGCACCTCAAAATGGCATTTCCCAATTTGAGCCACGAAACTAAGGGGTTGACTGATTTCTTTCTCAGTTTATTAAAGCTTCCTGAAACATGGAGGCAGAGAATAAATCAGTCCTTAGTTGGAATCCACGACGGGAGGACATTCACAAGCCAACTACAAATTTCTTCTAATTGCATAATCTTTTCGGAGCATTGCAAGGATTGTGGGAGACTTTATAGTGACACCTTACATGCCTTCGTGGATTGTCAGGCTGTCTCTATATTGAAGAAATTCGTTTCCTTAAACGTCAGAGGTCTGGATAGTTGTGGGGAGGGAATTATAAAGGCAGTTGTGCTGTTTGGGCTTCAAAAAAGAAAAGGACGTCGTTCCGACAACTCTAAGGCCGTGGACTTTGCTTTGTTAAACGCCAAAGCACGGATTGCCAGCTCTTTAACGAAGCGAGAGTATGTGAAACCAACAGACCTACGAGCAATTTGCTATCAGCTGCAGCCAGATACACTGCTTTTTCCCTGAAAATTCCGTCTCTTCGAAACGACTCGTGGACGTTTGCTTCAGAGGAGGTACGATACTTCCCATCAAGCTCCCTACTTCATTTAAAGATTTTACGTCGGATTTTGAAATATTCAAAGTGATTTTTTTTAAAATATTGGAGAAGCGTTTTTTAAATTATATATTGTGCCATTTTATGTTTGATTAATTTTATTCTATGTTTTAATTGTTGTCGTTCTTCTCCAAAGTATTAATTTTAGATTACAATGTCTATTTATGTTTTTAACGCAATTACTATGGAATTTTACGAACTGAAATACACTGAAAAAAAAAATGTAATTACAGGAAAAAAGTATTGTTTTTAGCGAAGAACTCAGTGCACATGTAACTCATAATATAACATCCTGTCAGGTAGTAATCGTTTTATATAGCAAAAAGTTAATGGGAAGTTTCATTTGGCTCTCACAAAACAAAAGTTTCAACTGATTTATATTGGTATTAACATTTTTATTAAAAGTTTACCCACATCGTATATTGTGATAAGATAATACCTTAGTATTTACGTAATGCAATTGGTTCTTATAATAATGTTGAATTGAGTCTTAGATAAAATACTTTTAAATATAAACTGGTGATATTGTTTTATTTATTAAATTAGTAATTAATCAGTCATAAATAAAAGATATATTCAATTGCTAACTTACTCAGCGATATATTTTAAGTATGGAAATAAATGTAACATATGAAGACAAAAATATACAAATCATGTTTTATCACCCTCAGTGAATAGATCCTATGTTAGAACGACTAATTATAACATTTTAATGTTTATTTATATCCGAATGGATGTGAGGAGTTCGTACCATGTAAACTCTAAAAAGTACAAATATATTTCCTCATCGGCACAAGTATGTTCATGTTGATTATATAATGTTATATGTAGTTAATGTTTTTGAAAGTGTCATTTTATACATAAAGAGCACAAACGATTCCTCTGGTTTAGTGAAATTTATAATATCTTACATACATCGCAAAGTTTCTAGCCTCAAAACATATGCGAACTACTTTATCGTATACTTAATTAATAATATATATACAGAAATCTATTAAAGGAAAATAAATAAGTCATATTAAGCATTGGCGACTGTATCCAGGATGGGAATAGCCTGTGGCCATTGTGAGTTCAAACGCTCGGTTATAAGAATCTTTGTCCGTTAAATTAATACAAAATAGATTAAAGAAGAGGAGGGAAGATCAATGTCCGAGCAGGCAGCTGATGAAACAAAGGAGAGAAGGAAGAAATACTTATTATTATCCCTGTGACAGTCTAAAACTAAATACCAATCCTTAAGGAATAAAAAAGGGAGAAATGACAAAAGATATATCCAGTGACGTCATTTTTGTGAAACATAGCATAGGATGAGTCACTGGACAGTTATGCTGGATTTACTTTTTCTATTCCCAAGACTACTTGCATGTTTCATACCCAAGTGAGGAAACCATTTTAACTTCCTGTATGTATTCAAACTGCTCTTTAAGTAAACTTATTGTTCATCTAACTAATGTAAACTGGATGCACAAGTGACTGAAAAGAGAGGGAAGATCAATGTCCGAGCACGTAGCTGATGAAACAAAGAAGAGAAGGAAGGATTTTTTATAATTTCTTGTACAGTCAAAGACTAAAAACCAAGTCTTGCAGGAATAAAAAAACAGAGAAATGACAAAGGTATGCCCAGTGACGTCATTGAAAGAGACTACTTTTGTTGAAACATAACATAGGATGATGACGTCACTGGACATTTATTGTAGGATTACTTTTTCTATTCCCACAACACTTTCATGTTTCAAACCTAAGTGGAGCCGCCATTTTAATTCCTGTATGCATTCAAACAGCTTTTAAACTGAACTTTTCTTCTCTGTCGGGTATCGAATTATAGTATAAGTCGGTACTCTGAACCAAGTAACTGTTGGTTGTCAAAGAATACTAATATAAAAGATTATAGAAATAGCAATATTTTAATGAAAAAATAAATAAAAATGGTATGAGGACAAATAACTGGCTATAACATCGACATATGTCATCAGCATAGTGCGTCAAAGCGTTTAATGGCGTTGCAGCATTATTTGTACTGTTGATATAGCAGTAAATATAAAGAGAGAGGTTATGAGATTAGTGTACACATGGGAATGTAATACAACGCACAATTTTATGAGCAATGCATTGAAATGGTTTGCTATGTTTTATTTTTGATGGTATAATCATGGAAAAAATTGAGAGGGTTAGCAACAACAGAATATTTTGATGTATTAATTATTTGTAGACAACTTCAGATCAAGGTTATTATTATCCTTTGTTGTCCATAAATTGTCAATGCTTCTAAGGGTACCAAGATTGATATTTTGTATATTTGTTTAAATTGGAAAAGTATATAGATACAAACATTCAATCAACACCCCACCGTTTCATAATGTATGAACTTAGGTTTCGAAATATTTTTCGTGTGACGTCACGTCTGGCAGAAGCATAAACAAATCACTATATATATATATATATTATATATATATATATATATATATATATATTTATATATATATATATATATATATATATATATATATATATATAATATATATATCAGGGTATGTAAAAACCAAAAAAAATGAAAAAACCGAAAAAAAACGGTTCAAAACCCGGGTTTTACCGTGGGTTTTTTCGAAATTCGGGTTTTTCATTACACCATTAATTAGCTATTAGCTATTATCTAATTAATGGTGTAATGAAAAACCCGAATTTCGAAAAAAAAACCACGGTAAAACCCGGGTTTTTAACCAGGGTTTTCGGGTGTTTCAAAATTTTGGGTTTTTTACATACCCTGATATATATATATATATATAATAAGCATTAAATCCCTACTCAAATTATCATTAGTGCATCTTCCTGTTACCAAAAAAATGGCTTCTATTATAAAAAAAGCAAAAAAAGATTTTTTAGAGGCTATGAGGAAATGTGAACAATTTTTTTCAAATAATTTTATACTAAATGGAAGGGTTGATAGGAACGACAAATTGTCAAGAGAGTTTCAAAATCATTGTCAAAGGTGCCGTCAGTTCCATTGGAAGCTATTAATAAATTTGCTAAAATTCGTGCATTTCTCTAAATAAGATATGAAAAAATCGCTTTCAAGAGCAAAAAGCTAGTCATAGATAAAGTTTAAGAGAGATAAATCATATACTTTTTTCTAAATATGGCTTTGTAATTACATTAATGTAATATATGAAAATAACAGTATTTGTTTTTGTTATTATCTATTAATTTTTTTCATCAGCAAGGTCTTTATTCTATTTAAAACATGTATAATACCTAATTACACATAATTTATTTATCTATTTCGTTTTTTTTATGTGATTTATCATATAATGATTGGAGAGTTTTGCTTTTTATGAAATATTTTGGATAATTTCAGCAAATTTAAATCATCAAAAATTTATGAGTTTTTACAAAATGTAATCTTTTTCCATTTTCTAATAGAATTGTGATAATTAATTCCTGTATGATCAACTAAAGACTAAATTCGATTATATATAACATATTTTACTAATAAAATAGACCCTCTTTTGCCATTTGTGACGTCATTGTGATGAGGTAGGTTGCGTGGCTGTGTATGTTGTTTTACTTGCATTGGTTAAAAGTGTTCTACCTTACTTTTAACTTACCTTGCATTCAATAAGGGTTTTATGTTAATCAAGTAAGACGCCGATACGTTGGTACTCAGTACATTTAATGAAAACATATTTAAGATATACTTTTTAGACGAAACTCCCCTTTTTATTCATTTAAGTCCCCTCCATTCTCTAAGTTAGCCGTCCAATCATGTTTTAATCCCATAAGCCCTATGTTCGTCACCCAATACACACACCCATTCAATATTGGGTTTAAAATCCATAAAGAAGACAAGCCCCTAAACAATATGGTTAAAAATGGGCATGTCCCACAATGCCCTTTTCTGAATGATGTTTTTATTACAACCTTCATTTACATATATTTCGTTGCTATCTTCTGCTGTTAGAGTAATGATTATTATTCAAATTTTTACAAGGAAGAATTTAAATACATTTTTTTGCCTAATTAGTTCGATAGAAGTGCAGTATCCGACAGGATATAAATAAGCATACTAGCATTAAAATTAGTCTATCGAACCGAGGATCTTATTAATGAGGTAGACAAATAATGGCCATCCCCTCTCGGGATTCGAACCTGCGCCCCCAACATTGAGTGTTGAACATGCCTTAATGCACACGGCTATCGCGCTCCCTTTATTTTCCCTCCTTTTTATGTATAAATTAGTCCGTTCGAGTTTTATTTTTAGTTAAATATAATTTATTAGGTATTATTATAATTGAATACGATACAAATGTATTATATTAAAAATGATATTTAATAATTTATCCAATGAATAAAAAGCTAATCAATTATTTTAAATATTATATTAGATGCAACTGGTTTTTGATTTTTACACTTCTTTATAATGAATGGCTCGTAGGCACAAATAAATTTAATAAATATGGCAATGAATGCTCTTAAATATATCATATATAAATAACACAAGGCACTTCTAGATCGAGTGTTTGTATATTGTTCGGATTATAGAGCAATAATATAAACTTTAGTGGCTATCTTTAATTTAATTTAGTATAGAAATCGAGACCATTTGTCTTCTTTTAAGTGGGTGCTTATCAAACCAAATTAATTTAATATACAGAAAAAGTACAGTTTGACTCATCCAAGTTTCGATATATGATTTTACAAGATTTATGGATAACTTTATTACCTCCGCCGAAGGAGGTATTGTTACCTCCGCCGAAGGAGGTATTGTTTCAGTGGCGTTTTTACCTCCGCCGAAGGAGGTATTGTTTTCAGTGGCGTTTGTTGGTTTATTTGTTTGTCAGCAGGATAACTCAAAAAGTACTGAACGGATTCGAATGAAACTTTGTGGAGTTGTTGGAAATGCCAAAAGGAACAAGTTGATTAAATTTTGGCATCTCTAAGGTTTTTTAATAGGCAAAATGAGCAAAATACTACTAATAATAATAATGAAATGGGGTCTCTATTCAGGGAGTAGGAAAGAACAAACGCTAAAAAAATATTCATTGACGTATTATTGTTCATATATCAGCTCAGGACTATGTTAACCCAGTGACGTAGCTTAAACTTCTTCCGTCTTCCCATCTCTGAGTGCTTTTTTAATATGCAAAATGAGCTAACAGAGAGGAAACAATGATTAGAGATAGAAAATCGGGCGTGTGAAAGGGAGAATGTTTGAATAGGAATGTTGTGGGGATTGGCGGAGGTACACACTCTCTGAGTGTATATATTATTTTCTTTGCTCTCTCCTCACTCATTATTCACCAAACACACCTACTTATGTAGACATATATGATTGGATTGTAATTCTGTTAAGTGATTCATTAGGTGGGGATCGGCGGAGGTTTTGCACTCTCTGAGTGTATATATGCCTCTAGTTACCTCCGCCGAAGGAGGTATTGTTTTCACTGACGTTGGTTTGTTTGTCAGCAGGTTAACTCAAAAAGTACGGAACGGATTCGGATGAAACTTTGTGGAGTTGTTGAAAATGCCAAAAAAAACAAGTGATTAAATTTTGGCATCTCTGAGTGCAGAATTAAGATGCAAAATGAGCTAAATACTACTAACTATTTCAAGTTAGCCTACCCTGCCAATAGATGTCGCTGTGCTGTGAAATCGGGTGCCGGGAGCGTCTTCCTCTCAGAATTTCCTTCAAGGGAACCCTCCCCCGTCCCTCTACGCCGCCCCAGTCGTGAAAAATCCACCTCGGAAGGCTCATAAGGACTCCGTGACGGCGGAGGTTTGCACTCTCTGAGTGTATATATGCCTCTAGTTTTCACTGGCGTTGGTTGGTTAGTTTGTTGGTTTGTTTGTCAGCAGGATAACTCAAAAAGTACCGAACGGATTCGGATGAAACTTTGTGGAGTTGTTGGAAATGCCAAAAGGAACAAGTGATTAAATTTTGGCATCTCTGAATGCTTTTTTTAAGATGCAAAATGAGCTAAATATTAATAAATATTTCAAGTTAACCTACTCTGCCAATAGATGTCGCTGTGCTGTGAAATCGAGTGCCGGGAGCGTCTTCCTCTCGAAATTTCCGTCGAGGGGAACCCTCCCTCGTCCCTCTACGCCGCCCAGTCGTGAAAAATCCGCCTCGGAAGGCTCATAAGGACCTCGTGACGGCGGAGGTTTGCACTCTCTGAGTGTATATATGCTTCTAGTTACAGGTGTGATTTATTTGTACATGTATGAACCAATATGCTATTTATGTAATTAAATGTTTGGTTGAAATATAGTTGTACTTGGTGCAAATAAGAATACAAATCAATCCTTTTAAATATCATATTTAATATCACTTTTTTGATATTTTAACAGATTATCTAGCAAAAGGGATATTTGCATGGATTCGACATTTTTATTTTAAATAAAGAATTTTACACTTCACTTAATTATCTTCATGAACCGCATATCAATATAAGGAAGAATAACTAACGTCCCATCTTTCGTTCATGTCTAGAAATTTTTTGTTACGTCTGGAGTTAATTGTTTCAAAGAACCAGAAAATTTCATATTTGAGGAATTAATAATCATGCAAACCACCAAATATGAAATTCGCTACAAAACCTATTCTATGTTTCTTATCTAGTAATTCTGAGCCAATACCGGATGTGGTTAAAGAAACACAAACAAACAAACAAACCATTTGTGTGCAGTCGTTGTAACCAAGTGGTTTTAAACCTTTTATACAGGGGTTTTGAAACAAGTTGCAAACCATTCTATATTATATTCAATGGATGGAAGTAGAATTAATTTAAAAAGACTAAATGAAAGATAAACGATTTGAAAAGGATTTTCACCACTTATTGTCGCATATATTGTTTTGTATTTTTTCTTTTTAGATAGTTTTGTTTCCTTTATCATTTATATCTATTGAATGATTTTAATAGATAATTTTTGACCAAATATAAAACGACTCAAAAACTATGCACCCATTTTTACAGCTGCAAAATGTTGAAGTCTTACTCTCTATTGTTTTTCTGTTGTAGGTCCGTCCCGGTGACTATGATTATGTATATATATATATATATATATATATATATAATATATATATATATATATATATATATATTAGACCTCCCAAAAAAACCCACTTTTTTAGTTCTTTTACATATACCCAGCGATTCTGGTTCATTTTTGATGCTGAAAACGAGTATCTAAATAAAAAATCTCTAGCATTGCTAGAAATCGGACGTCATGGTGCCAAAGGTTTCGTTATGAAGCAAAACTTTTTGGTGGTTATTATTTGAATGAAAAAACTATTTTACAAAATTTAGCTATGATCACTTGATGACTTTGTTATTTTTTGCAAATTTTCGTCAAATAATATTTAGTGCCAAAAATGAACATAAGTGCTGACGCACCAACCATTTTTTAAATAACAGCTCCTACTAGGGTTCTTTATAGTTTCAGGAAGGAAAAAGAAAAAGAGGGTACTCAAGTGATGTTTTTAAGTTATCTTAAAAATACAATACAATAACCAATTAATCTTATTTCATCAAAACCTGTTTTTATTTATAAACACGTGATTTAAACACCGTATCAGATTCAATTTCCCTCTTTGATCCATCAGTCAAGTGCCTTTAACATAAAATGGAAGAAGTGCTTAAGCGAGGCACTGGGTATTGGTTATACTCTAGAAATTTTCAAACCAGGTCCATTCCCGTTAACCGAAGAGGTGATACGGCACTTTTACTTTTATCTTTGGTCTTTGGGTAGACTGGACGCGCAGCTAGCTGCCCGTAGCACCGCCGATTCCCTACTTCGTCTCTGGACACCGTCTTATTTGCCACTCATGGCGAGGAAAAAAATAATTAAGAAGCTCCATCGCTTCCATGATCTATTTCGTGGGGTGGTGGATTCACTGCGACGGAAGCGAAAAAACGCCAAGGAGACAAAACTCTTATCCTTTAATAATTGTAATAAGCTATGATTAATTTACCAAAGAATAACAATAATTTTTATACCAAATGCCACCACCTATATCTCATTGAGCGTTTCTACCTTCAGCTTACAAACATCCATCCAACCTTCTTGGAGCTCCCGGTCACACAATGGGCTTCTGATTCAACATTCATTGAGTTAAGCAGCATCGTCACATCTCTTCAAGTTGTCAATGACGAGGCAGAGGGCCGTCAAGTTCGGGTCTGACTTTACTAAAGTGCTGACCAAGAGCAAGAAACAGCGTCAGAACATTCTTCAGGCTGTTGAACTTTCACGTCGTGCGTTTCCTCACGCAACCCGAAAGTGTTTCAATCGTGTCAACGCTACCAGCTCTGTGATTGAGCTGATGGTATCGTCTGGTTATGACGCCCGTTAGATTCATTTACGGAATTCATAGTTCAATCCATAATTTTTGATTGTCAATATGAGCATATATATATAATATTATATATTTATAAATTATATATGTATATAATATATTACATATATAATATATATATATATATATATTTATTCATATAATAATAGTATAATATAATATATGTTGAACAAAATGTCTATTGGCGAATTCACAAGATTACCATAATGACATTTCCATTGAAAAACTGTATTTTGAGAATAACAAAAATTAAAAGAATTGGTATCAATACTGATGAGAGGGATTCAGAGGGAGTAGATTGGGATTCGATGGGGAAAATCTACTATCATTATTCGTTTTTAAAACGTATTAAAAAGATAACTTAAAAACATACATGAGTACCCTCTTTTTCTTTTTCCTTCTTGAAACTATAAAGAACCCTAGTAGGAGCTGTTATTTAAAAAATGGTTGGTGCGTCTGCACTTATGTTCATTTATTGGCACTAAATATTATTTGACGATAATTTGCAAAAAATAACAAAGTCATCAATAAATCATAGCTAAATTTTGTAAAACAAGTTGTTTTCAAAATAAGTAATAACCAAAAAGTTTTGCTTCATAACGAAACCTTTGACACCAGTGACGTCCGATTTCTAGCAATGCTAGAGATTTTTTATTTAGATACTCGTTTTCAGCATCAAAAAATGAACCAGAATCGCTGGGTATATGTGAAAGAACTAAAAAAGTGGGTTTTTTTTGGGAGGTCTAATATATATATATATATATATATATATATATATACAGGGTGATTCACTTAAATTGAGACTCACATATTACAAGATACAATCTTTGTATAAAATTTTACACAAATATTTTTAAAACAAAAATGATAGCACCATGTGTAATTTACAAAATGTATTTCATTAAATTTCCACATATTCTCCTTTGGACTTCACTACAGCTTTGAACCTCCTCACGGTGGAGGCAACACAGGCAGGAATCTCTTCCTCAGACAAAGATTTTCACGGTCCAGGCCACCCACAACAGTCAGAATGACCGGGTTTTATCTAGAAAAAAGGAAGACATCCCCGTGCAGCTGAGGACTCTCTTCAGAAGGCAAAAGCCACCCTCAGTCATGGTCTGGGCGGAAGTGACGTCGGACGGGAAGAAGGCCCAATTATCTTTGTCGAGGAGGGCGTGAAGATCGACCAGGCAGTATACCTGCATTTTCTTTCAGAGGAGGTCGTCCCATGGGTACAAAGAGAGTATCCTACGGCTCTTTTCCTGTTCCAACAAGATGAAGCTCCATCCCATACCAGCAAATTGGTTCAAAGCTTCTGCACTGATATGATCGCAGACTTTTGGTCCAAAGACTTGTGGCCTCCCTCCTCCCCAGATCTGAACCCAATGGACTTTGGAATATAGTCCATTCTGGAGACAAGGGTGAGTAGCAAGTCCTGGCCATCGGTGGAGATTCTAAAGAAGAAACTGATCCAGGCCTGGGCCTCTTTGTCTGAGGAAGAGATTCCTGCCTGTGTTGCCTCCACCGTGAGGAGGTTCAAAGCTGTAGTGAAGGCCAAAGAAGGATATGTGAAAATTTAATGAAATACATTTTGTAAATAACATATTGTGCTATCATTTTTGTTTAAAAATTATTTGTGTAAAGTTTAATATAAAGATTGTAGTTTGTAATATGTGAGTCTCAATTTAAGTGAATCACCCTGTATATATATATATATATATATATATATATATATATATATATATATATATATATATATAATATATATATATATATATATATATATATATATATATATATATATATATATATATACACCTAAGCCTAAAAGCCAGCTTACGATATGAGTATTTATTATTATAGGTATTCATTCTAACATGTCTTTATATGCATGTAATTGGCTCAAGTATAGAATATTGGAACAGTACCAGGTAGGCGTCGTCGTCGTCGAGGAAATGGAATCATTTTTTGCCAAAGAAGAAAACCTGAAATGACTGCCCAGGTAAGTACATAGGAAGTCTTTGTATGAAATGCTTCTTACAAATTAAGATTGTGCACAATGGTTTATGATGTTCCCCGACCGGAATACCTTCATATTTGTAAAAGACGAGGTGCCAAGTGAAATATATTATTCATGCGTATTAACAGATCATTTTGCTGTATTTGTATTTTTAGGGGTGCGTGTATATTGATATATAATTTTCTTGTTTTTCTTGATATTTCTTGTGTTTTGTATTTTTCCTGTCTATGATTGTTTATATAAATTGAGATGTGACGGGATATAAATAAATAAATGAACAACTCATTGGATATATTATCCTTATAGGAATAATACGGAACGAAAAGTATATATATATATATGTATATATATATCAGAGCTGGGAATCGGTAGAAAAATATACCGCCGGTTCGATATTCGGTATAACATATACCTTCTACCAATCGATATTGGTATTCAGTAGATTTTATTATATATCTACAGTATCGATCAATATTTGGTACGGTAGATTAGAAAGAGAGAGAAATTTATTTATGTTTCTGCTTTTACTTCTTCATATGCATTTAATATCGGACAGTTTATAACAATGGACAATTAAATACATCATTTGTTATAATTTATTGTAGATTATTTGAAATTTTATGCATACTAGTCTTATATAAATTATTTATGTACTTGGATTTTGTAGGAAATAGAAGACTATAGATTTTTTTAATTTACTGTCTCTTATTGTTCGATATTAAATGCATTTTCAGGTACTCTAGTATTTAATGCATAGCATAAGCTTATATTGAATGTTTATTATCTGCTGTATAATACTATAAGTTGTAGTTGTTTATTTATTTTGCGAAGTTCAAGTTCTCCACACAAGGTAGCGCTTGGGCAAAGCGACAGTTGAACGATGTTTCTCTGCTATTGAAGGGAATAAGCTCTCTATATCTTTATGTCTCTATGTGAATGTTACAAAAGTCATACTTTCAAATATACCGTACCAATTGTTAATCGGTACGGTATTTGGTATTTTCCACCGCATATCGTATAATCGGTTCGGTATTGAAATCTACCGTCGGTAGTATCGAATACCGATTTACATTCGGTAGTCGCAGCTCGATATATATATATATATATATATATATATATATATATATATATATATATATATATATATATATATATTCCATATATATATATATACCTCTATATATATATATATATATATATATATATATATACATATATATATACATCAATTAAATTAACGATAGTCTGTAACGATTCTTTTCATGGACTCAATAAATTAAGACCGATATGCAAGTTACAATGCTTCAATGCCTTTCGTTGCCATTTTTTCCAGCTCGCAGAAATTGTTCCGGGGGAAAAGGTTATATTATCTACTCGCTAATATGTTATTGCTTAGTAAGTATAAGTTGTCTGAATGAACTCTGTATCTGGTATCTGTCACTCTCATCTTTTGCATATATCTAATTTGGACACCATTTGAAACCCGAGTTAAGGATTGGTACCATAAATGTCAAATCTCTTACAATTGTCATCGATTCCTTTAAGTTTGACAATGCCTTGATTGACCTTTCTTTTATTACTTCTTATGTTAAACCTTCTTGGAAGTAATTCATCCAACATGTTCCTTTTATCAGTTGGGACGATCACAAAATAGTTGTTTTTTAAAGGAGATATGTTATTTTATATTGTTTCTTATCTTTTTAACTCTATATAAATAAATAAAATTATACTTTAAGCTTCAGGTTCGAAACTTCGAATATATTTGAGTGACATCGTGGGAAGGTGTAAGATTAAATATAGCCTATTAGTATCTTAAGTGCTTACATGCATTGAAGTGCATTTTAATTGAGCGACCTTATGTAATTCGGGTTGACCTTGAACTTTTGAATGAAAGAGATATTCGGCACCAAAATGGTCAATGTTGTAATTAAGGCTTAAAATACATATTTATGAGCCAAAACATGGTTATTCTTCAGTTGGAGGTTATGAATAAAAACCATTCATCTTTAATTCCAGGTGATATCAAAATTCGACTCTAAGTAACATTTATCTTTTTGATACATAATATGTTATTTTGAGAGATAATAATTAAACAATGGAATGTCTTAATTCCATCTAAAGAAAGTATAAATATTGTAAGTAAGTTATATATATATATATATATATATATATATATATATATATATATATATATATATATATATATATCAATACTATATATAGTATAGATGCATTGGTTTAAACGAGACGCAAATGATTGTAATTATTCTTCCAACCCCCTGGGAATATATATCTACTTAATAAAAGCGAATGAAATAAGGTAAAATGACTTGAAGAACACTCTCTTCCTAGATCCACGAGTTCAAAGTTTTCCAAGTATGGAATCTTTAGTATTACTCCGATAATTTTCAGAACGCAAGGAAGTTAATTCACTTGTCTCTCTCTTTATTTTTCTCTTTTCCACCAATCTCTCTTTTCTTCACAAGTCCTCCCCCCACCCCCCCACCCTTCCTTTTTTGACAAAAAAAGTAATAATATCATGTATCATGTGTCCCTAAAATGAAAAAGGTGTACGAAAGTAGAACGCACCCGAAGCCTGAGCTTCAAACATGTCTTGTTAGGAGCTCATCGATTTGAACTATTTTAAAAATTTAAATTCTATATTATATAATTACTGATTATGACGCAAATTGATATATAAAATAGCATCACATTCTATACTTAAATAATAATGTTGTGATCCGACTTAAAAGTCTTTGACAATTGTATTTTTAAAGCTTAAACTGCCCTAGCTCATGGTTATACGCCTGTTTACATACCTTGCTTAAAATAAATTATTAATTTCAAATAAAACAATACCACTTATTTATTGAGTTAAAACTTTATTCCTTATATTTTGATATTTTTTTTAAATGCTTAAATTTGAAATGTTGTGAGAGTCACATGGGAATGGCAGCAAATCTATAATTACCTCCGCCGAAGGAGGTATTGTTTTCACTGGCGTTTGTTGGTTTGTTAGTTTGTTGGTTTGTCAGCAGGATAACTCAAAAAGTACGGAACGGATTTGGATGAAATTTTGTGGAGTTCTTGGAAGTGCCAAAAGGAAGAAGTGATTAAATTTTGTCATCTCTGAGTGCAGAATTAAGGCGCCAAATGAGCTAAATACTACTAAATTTTTCAAGTTAGCCTACTCTGCCAATAGATGTCGCTGTGCTGATAAATCGGGTGCCGGGAGCGTCTTCCTCTCGGAATTTCCGTCTAGGGGAAACCTCCCCCGTCCCTCTACGCCGCCCCAGTCGTGAAAAATCCGCCTCGGAAGGCTCATGACGGCGGAGGTTTGCACTCTCTGAGTGTATATATGCCTCTAGTTACCTCCGCCGAAGGAGGTATTGTTTTCACTGGCGTTTGTTGGTTTGTTGGTTTGTTAGTTTGTTGGTTTGTTAGTTTGTTAGTTTGTCAGCAGGATAACTCAAAAGTACTGAACGGATTCGAATGAAACTTTGTGGAGTTGTTGGAAATGCCAAAAGAAACAAGTGATTAAATTTTGGCATCTCTAAGTGCTTTTTTAATATGCAAAATGAGCAAAATACTACTAATAATAATAATGAAATGGGGTCTCTATTCAGGGAGTAGGAAAGAACAAACGCTAAAAAATATTCATTGACGTATTATTGTTCATATATCAGCTCAGGACTATGTTAACCCAGTGACGTAGCTTAAACTTCTTCCTCTTCCCGTCTCTGAGTGCTTTTTTAATATGCAAAATGAGCTAACAGAGAGGAAACAATGATTAGAGTTAAAAAAACGGGCGTGTGAAAGGGAGAATGTTTGAATAGGAATGTTGTGGGGATCGGCGGAGGTACACACTCTCTGAGTGTATATATGCCTCTAGTTTTAGTATGAGTTTAAACATTATAGCCCGGGTTACAGGCCCGGCGGATAGGCGGGCCTAAGGGGGGCCAGGCCCGCTCACCGAGTGACGTAGGCCCGCCCACCCACTGAGTGACGTGGACCCGATTTTTTTATGATGTGCCAACTATGCCCCCCCCCCCCCCCCATAACTACTGTAGGCCCCCCCCCAAAAAAAAAAATGCCTTGGGCTGCTGCCGGGCCTGCCGGGTTAGCATTATTATGAGGATGATACCGTGGCTTCTTCCCCTCATTCTTTCATTACAAAGTGGTTTACCGCCTTCATTCAAATTACTCAGCACGGTGGGATTGGTTGACATCACGATTACGTGTTTACTCAAAGAGTACCAGAGTGTCTACTTGATATTATTGATACAAAATTCATCCAACCATAGGACCTCAATTAATAACAACAGTCAACAACCTGTTCTCCTACGTCTAGTCATAGAGATATAAAGATATAGAGAGCATATTCCCTTCAATAGCAGAGAAACATCGTTCAGCTGTATTCTGTGCCCAATATAAATAAAGTAATTTGCAATACGTCATCGTAAGCTGATCATAGAGATAGAAATATCTGTTTATATTGGGCACAATGCCATATTTCTCTGAATAATTCAATAAGCCCTCAATATCTTTATATCTCTATGCGTCTAGTGTACTAGTTGCACAGAGTGGTTATTTTAAATGTGTTGCTTCTGAATCACTGAATTGTCCGAGGTGGGAATCTACCTGTGAGTCAGTCCGCTCTTCTCTAAAGATGTCAAATTCTTATGGGCTATGACGGTGCCTACTCTCATATTATGATATATTATTTATGACATATTATCCTACTTATATTTTGTCACCTACTCTATCATTAAGAGCCTATTCAAGGTTCATTTGCATAAATAATAATAATAAATATATTAGGCACTAGGTAGTAATGTATAAATCTTCTTACAATTCATTGAAGGCAGCTACCACATTACCTCCTCCTTAACACTCATCCCCTGGAAAGTGACCAATCATTTGACCGTAAATAAGTATACTCAATAAGGTACTATTAGTAGACCCTCTTGCAAAATTAAAATATTATTACAATTCATTGAAGCCATCTACCACAAGACTTCTTCCTTAACACTCATCCCCTAGAATCCCCATATATAAGTATAATCAATAAGGATGCTGTAATAGATGATCTTGCAAATTCACCCAGTAACACTATTTTTCCTTTGGCAACCCTTAGTAATACGTCATATCGTCTGAGATTAAGAATCTGTTTGTTCTCAATGAACAACAGCCATCCTTGAGTATGTGGAGTTGCTGAATTTATTTATTTAGTAAAAATACTAAATCGTATGGGATGAACTTTATGCTTATATGTAAGTTCATCTGAAGAATTCCAAATGTATGCTCATGAAATGACAAATATTGCCTATGAAACGATGTTCACATCACAATAGCCCCAAATAAAATGTCGAAGTATTACTTAATGACATTTTTTACATTAACATAACGGATTTCTCCATTAAATTCAGTAATACTATGATGAACGAAAATGCCAGAAGTCGATACTATTCACCATGGAAACAACCTCCACGTATTTGTCACAGTGGAAATAATAATAAAAAACAAGATAGTACTTCATCTTGATAAATTTATAAAGTTTGCAATATCTAATATTTTGAGTACACATGTATAGCAAAAACGCCTAAAGGCGCCTAACAAATAACATACCAGATGTTGATTAAAATCGAGAATGATCCAAGAAGGTACCATACAACTACAAGCACCCAGCTTTTCTGATGATTATTGGTGTAGTTGCATCCTCGGGTGATACGTACAAAAATGTATTGATAACATTAAATCGAATCTCCCGACCCTAGGCAGAGTCTAAACTTCTACCCGTTCCACACACAGTATTTACCTTTATATTCTAGACTCCGTAGTAGATTTTATCCGTTTCTCTGCTCCTATTTGTTCCTCTGCTCCGACCGGTTTCTCTGCTCCTATCTGTGTCTCTATTTCCATCTTTTTCTTATATAAATACAATACCAGATGGGGCGACGGACGTTTCCTTCTCTTTTCTTAAAGAGACTGTGTATAAATATTTCTAACCTATTTGTATATAAAGATTTTATATGTCAATTAAAATCAATTAATTGAAGGGATTAGTTATTTACTCCTTCACTACTTGAACATGTTTTTCAAATGAAAGGGAAAGGGCAGTAGATGTATTAGCCAATTGGGATACTGTGTTTCAAAATTATCTATTTGTATATTGAATTAAGGACAAAGATTAATTATATTGTTAGTCACGAAATATTAATTACATAATATATATTATGTAATGTGTATGCATGTAGGAGAAAAGTTATTGTATTTTGGGTACATGATTACGGATAGCATCATAAGGATTCTCCCAAGCACACCAATCAATATAACTTTTTTTAGTTGATAACCCCTTTGTCTTACTATCAGAGTGATGATTCATTTATCGTCAGTTAGTATCAAATTGCCCTGAGTAGAAGCAGTTGCTTTATTCAATTAATAAAAATACAGTCCGTCACTTCAAAGGATTCGAAGCACATGAGAAAAATACTCAGAGAGTGCAAACCTCCGCCGTCACGGGGTCCTTATGAGCCTTCCGAGGCGAATTTTTCACGACTGGGGAGGCGTAGAGAGACGGGGGAGGGTTCCACTCGACGGAAATTCCGAGAGGAAGATGCTCCCGGCACCCAATTTCACAGCACAGTGACATCTATTGGCAAAGTAGGCTAACTTGAAATATTTATTAGTATTTAGCTCATTTTGCATCTTAATTCTGCACTCAGAGATGCCAAAATTTAATCACTTGTTTCTTTTGGCATTTTCAACAACTCCACAAAATTTCATCTGAATCCGTTCAGTACTTTTTGAGTTATCCTGCTGACAAACCAACAACTAACAAACCAACACCAGTGAAAACAATACCTCCTTCGGCGGAGGTAATAAAATATGTGTTCTTAAAAATAATATCTTTAATGTGGTAGTTGATGTTCAGACGTTCTGACAAACTTTTATGGTGTTAATATATATATTTAAATGCGTAAATGTCAATCACAACTCCTCTTTTAGATCTGAGGAGTATTTAAACTTCAAAAAATTTCATATTTCCAAAGTATAGTCGTCCATTATCGCCCTTAACGAGAATAGAATATATGAATCCGCTAGAATACCATTTTCCTCTGATTGGATTACGAATTCAAACGCCCTGGCCTATTTGAAGCATCATCGGCAGATCACGATCCACGGAATTCTTGCCTACACACCGCTTTCTATTTCGAGTCAGATACCTTTATGTATTTTGATTTATGCGGAGGGATGAGCGATCTAAGTTTTATTTTCAGTAATCATTCTGCGGTTCTGTTCCATTTTGGCGAATTTCTCTTATTAATATTAGCAGAATTGAATTTATCTATACCATAGACATATAAAGATATAGAGAGCAACTGACGTAGCAACAAAAAATACAGATGAAGGGAATAAGCTCTCTATATATTTTTATCTCTATGATCTATACTTCCATTTCTGTTTCTTTCCATCACGTTTTTCCTTCAGTAAGTGTGCCTCAAATCTTTATCCCAGGGACATTTTCCTTTCATCTAAGTGTCATTTTCAAACAACACTCTCTTATTTATCACTTTATTTATTTAAGTGATTCCACTTTTTTGTATGAAATTCGTGAATTATTGAATAATTGACGAAGAATTTGCTGCAGTTGTTTTAGCTGGATGCTTGAAGTAATATGGCTTTTGACAATGGAACCATACTATTAATACGTGAGCTACTATAGATATAATGAAAATGCGAATATTTACATTCAAATTGATGTTTATTGTTTTTCAAAGTATTCTCTAACATGATTTAAACACTTTTGCATGCCCTCAAACTAAATGATGAACCTCTTTTTCCGCTCCGATGTAGACACCTCTAAAACATGTTTTTTAACGCTTCAACTTTTAAACAGCCGTTTAGATCCGAAATCCAAAATAGAAATCATTGGACAAGATATTATTTTATACCCTACATGACATAGCAATAGACAACATGCTGTCGATTAGAAAACATAGACGTCTTTCATGTATTTCTCTGGCATCTCTTTGATTACACAGGCCAACAAAAATCAACAAAAAAATTAGGTCGGACTAATTTTCACTAATTCTTATAGAGTTTTATCCACTGATTCCGAATATGGTATTCATTTTTCAAAGTTAGTGATAAATTCAGAGCTAAATGGATTTCAATTTTTTCAGCACTTTTTCGATTCAGAGCCATTTTTGGCATACAAAGACTAAAGTATAGAAAAAAAATAGCAATGATTTGATAGAACTAAGATCAAAGTACTCATTTCAATTTTTATTTTTGGTCTCTGGCACATTTAGACTTTAAAATATATGTCATTTTGTACGAAAAATTAAGGGTTTTTCTTAGAGATTCAAAGTTCCTCACTCAAAGGTCTTACATGATTAAAATTCATATGAATTTGAAGAAAAAACATCAAGCTTTAATTTGATATGCTTAATGTTCCATAAAATGCCTTTTTTAATCAAAATTAGCAAATGAATATTTTTTAAATCCTCTCCATTTTGCCCTTTTTTAGAGAAATTCATAAGTCACCCAGTGAGATAGAAACAGAGAGAGAAACTGACGTCACAACGTATGTAAACAATAAAGAGTAATTTTTCTTCTTTCATTGGAATTTGAGTTTTTTTCCCGGAAATCTTCCGAGGATCCAGGATTCCTAATGAGTGGCCTGCCGGCTGTGCCGTCGTACACAACATTTGTGAGAAGAATTCATCGTGACACAGCCTCGGATCAAGCATGGAGCAAGGAGTGGAAGCTTAGGAGGACATGACTCCCCAGAGGGTGCTCAGCCTATTCTCTTTGCATCAAAGAGGATGATGAGTCGGAGACAGACAGACCCTCAAGGACCCTTCCTAAGTTCTGGTTGCCTGGCTTATTCCGTCTGCATCAAAGAAGATGACGTGTCGGACACCCGGAGGGAGGGAGGGAGGAATGGACTCCCGTGAGAGAGAGAGAGAGAGTCATTGCCTTGTCCTGTCTACCTACTAGCCTATTCTATCGGGGAGTCTCCTTTTCAAGTGAATCCATCGTTTTTTGCTGCAGAAAAATGAATTACTTACGTTTTCGTTTGCAAAATTCACCTTTTATTAACTATGCAAAAGATACAGCGGGACGACCTCCCTTCCAGTCACCCACCCACGTCCTTCAAACTCATAGCCGCCGCCCCGAGGAGCCCAAGAGTGTACTTCCAAGATAAAAACAAGACATCCAACAACACAATCCTTTCACCAGCCACAAATCACAATGATACACATAATTCATTTATGAAACGCGCAGTTGTCTGCCCACCGATCCGCCGCCGTCCTTTATTCCGGGGGGGGGGGGGGGGTCCACCTGCCCTACATCCACTCATACTGAAACAGAGCACCATTTCAACAGTAGCCGCCGGGCATGCCATGAAGATACCACACAAGCGACCCTGCATGGACCTGGGGAGAGACTCCCATCCCCCACACACTCAAGAAGGCGGACCAAACACCACCACGCCCTCGCCTGCATTGGCCTCACTCTTCACGTCACTCTAAATCCATTCTTGGGAACTAAGCAAAGACTTTCCAACACCTCAGGTGGAAGCCATCTCCCCCATGGGGCCCGAGTCCTCTACGGAGCGCTATGGCATCCGCTCCACCAAGGACGACCTCCTCCAGATGATTTCAAAGTGGACAGGGACATCGCAAAGGCCGAGTCACAAATCGTCAATCTAACCCTTCCAATAAGCATTCCATTTACATTATGCCCTCCGGGAACAACGCCTGGGCACCCGACGGGCCATCTGCTAGAGACAGACATCAAGCAACTTTAAGAACAGAAGCTGGAGAACTAGAAGATGCATTCCTACGCTGTAATTGTGACAGGATTTTGGAAAGTTCTTTACACTACGTGTTGTCCACCCAGCCGCCCGCAGGACCTAGCCTTAGCCACGGAGCTGAAATGAGCTAGTCTTTAAAGAAATAGCAATCGTACAAGAACTGTTACAATTATCTTCAAATCATTGGGACAGCAAATTTAAAACCTGATTGTCGCTCATTGAACTTGTTTTGTTATGTAAGGTGCATGAAAATAAAAAGGAATTAATTACATTGTAAACATTCTTTTAACTTATAGATTGTTGCCTAGATTTCAACAACTTATTTAGTGGTTTTGCACTGCTGAATCCCAAATGCCTTCGGATCTGGATGGCAGTATGGTGAAGATTTGATCAAATTATACCCCAAAGTTTCTACTAAATAATTATCAATGTTAAAAATAATTATTAAATCGTATGAAGCATTAAAAAATGATTTTTTGATAGAACTTTTACATTTGTATACTTTGTTTGTCATGATAGCCCTCATTTGCTTTTCTTTTAGATGTTCTAATCGGTTGTTATTAATTTTTAATATGTGCTGAAAGGCTTATCAGGCGGGGAATTTTTTTAAACTAAAATGCTCAATGATGTCAAAGTACGTAATTCCTCTTCTACGTTTTATATGTACATATATTATGTGATGTAAATTTTTTGAGCCTGAATAAAAAAAACAATAAATTACTCAGTAAACTATTTCTTTTTTAATTCTTGATAGTGGCTTAGATTTCAACAACTTATTTAGAAGTTTTGCACTGCTTAATCAGGAAATGATATCCGTTTATCTTCATCAGGTCAGGTTTTAATGCTAAATTGATTTTAAAGAGCCATTTTGTGACAAAAATTCATAACATTTTTGTTCATTATCAGCTGACTTTTCATGTGTATCGTCCTATATTTTTAAAATAAAAAAAATGATATTTCAACAACATATATTAATTATCTGATTGTCTATTTTAAACTGAATTATGTCCATTAAAAATTATAAATACGTGTAAATTGCATGTTGTTTTTTTAGCACCGGGATAAAATAAGTATGATAATAATTTAGTTGAGTTAAATAATTTAAGTGTTCCTATAAAATATATGAATAGATAATATTTTTTAAATGAAATCGAAGATTCGTGGGTTATTATGCGTCAGCAATAAAAAATGTAATAATAATTTGGAGGAACATTTAAATTATTTACCACCTATTTTTAAAACTTCAGGGCTTAAACTTCCGTTTATTCGATCTCCTGGAATGCTGAGTTGCAGGGAGGTCTCTCTTCAGAGTCCAACAGTAATCAGCCATCATGGCTGCGTCCCAACGACCCTGATACCTGGTCTCCATCTCCTTCATATCTTGATGAAATCTCTCTCCCTGCTCGTCACTCATAGAACCCAGGTTCTCAGGAAATCGGTCCATATGTGAAAATAGGTAATGAACCTTGATGCTCATATTGCAGCCCAGGTTTCTGAAAGCAATCAGCATGTTGTTGACTACTTCTTTGTAATTTCTGGCCTTATTGTTCCCAAGAAAATTCTTCACGACCAGAACAAATGCCTTCCATGCTTCCAGTTCTAAATCGTTCATTGAGTTTTCGAACTCTAGATCCCTGATGAGCTGACGGATTTGAGGACCGTCAAAGATTCCTCCTTCTAACTTCGCCATGGTCGATCCGGGAAAAGTTTGGCACAAGTAAGTGAAGCAGTCACCGTTTTTGTCCACAGCCTTGATCAACTGCTTCATTAGACCAAGCTTGATATGCAGTGGGGGGAAGATTATTCGATCTCTGCTCACCAGAGGGTTGTTGGTGATGTTCTTTTCTTTGCAAGGCACCAATTCCTCCTGCATAGTCCAGTCCTTCTTTGTGTAATGCTGAGCACGGTCCCTACTATCCCACATACACAGAAAACATGGGTACTTGGTGAAGCCAGACTGCTGTCCCAACAAAAAGTTCACCATCTTCAAGTCAACACAAATAACCCATTTATGCTGATCATAGCAAATTTTTTCCAACACATACTTCACCGATTCATAGTTTTCTTTCAGTGTTGTCGAATGAGCCAGGGGTATAGAGGCAAACTGATTGCCGTTGTTGAGCAGAACACATTTAAGTGATCGCTTGCTGCTATCAATAAACAATCTCCACTCTTTGGGGTCATAATGCGACACTCCAAGCTCGAGCAGAAGCTGTCCAATATCGGCACAGTATACCAAGTCCTTTTCTTTGGAGAAAAAACGGAGGTATTCTTGATGCCTAGTACGAAAAAAACTGACGCGAGCACTGTCAGATAGAAGGTTTTTATCCTTCAATCTTGATGCCAACAGTTCGGCAGACTCCTTTGATAAGTTGAGATCACGAACTAGATCATTTAATTCCTTTTGGGAAAATGGATGTGGAGTATCATCTTCAAAAACCATTTCTTCTTCTTCAGGTTCTTCAACACTTGAGGCATCTTCGTCACTAATGTTAGGAAGTTCTTCGAAGATAGGCACTGGAATTTCTTCACTGGGGGCTACAAGACGGCGTGCTGATTGAACATCAGATATTTGAGGCTGTCCCACTTCTTTCTGTTCATCCCACTCAAATCATTAGCGCAAAAGTAGCAGTCTGTGACATGGTTTGTTGGCTCCTTCCAAACCATGGGAATTCCAAAGTTCAGACTTTTCTTGGCATTTGTCCATCGACGTAGAGTTTCGGTGCATGCCTTGCACGCCATATGTGGGGCCCAAGCTTTATCCTGGTCGCTCAGTTTAATACCTAAATAAGCATGGT
>CP045892.1:7927747-7966884 GCA_013387185.1 Caligus rogercresseyi | reverse complement strand
TGTAAATGGAATGCTTATTGGGAAGGGTTAGATTGACGATTTGTGACTCGGCCTTTGCGATGTCCCTGTCCACTTTGAAATCATCTGGAGAGGTCGTCCTTGGTGGAGCGGATGCCATAGCGCTCCAAAGAGGACTCGGGCCCCATAGGGAGATGGCTTCCACCTGAGGTGTTGGAAAGTCTTTGCTTAGTTCCCGAGAATGGATTTAGAGTGACGTGAAGAGTGAGGCCAATGCAGGCGAGGGCGGGTGGTGTTTGGTCCGCCTTCTTGAGTGTGTGAGGGATGGGAGTCTCTCCCCAGATCCATGCAGGGTCGCTTGTGTGGTATCTTCATGGCATGCCCGGCGGCTACTGTTGAAATGGTGCTCTGTTTCAGTATGAGTGGATGTAGGGCAGGTGCCACCCCCCCCCCCCCCGGAATAAAGGACGGCGGCGGATCGGTGAGCAGACAACTGCCCGTTTCATAAATGAATTATGTGCATCATTGTGATTTGTGGCTGGTGAAAGGATTGTGTGGTTGGATGTCTTGTTTTTATCTTGGAAGTACACTCTTGGCTCCTCGGGGCGGCGGCTATGAGTTTGAAGGACGTGGGTGGGTGATTGGAAGGGAGGTCGTCCCGCTGTATCTTTTGCATAGTTAATAAAAGGTGAATTTTGCAAACGAAAACGTAAGTAATTCATTTTTCTGCAGCAAAAAACGATAGATTCACTTGAAAAGGAGACTCCCCGATAGAATAGGCTAGTAGGTAGACAGAACAAGGGCAATGACTCTCTCTCTCTCTCCCAGGAGTCCATTCCTCCCTCCCTCCTCCGGGGTGTCCGAAACATCATCTTCTTTGATGCAGACGGAATAAGCCAGGCAACCAGAATTAGGGGAGGGTCCTTGAGGTCTGTCTGTCTCCGACTCATCATCCTCTTTGATGCAAAGAGAATAGGCTGAGCACCCTCTGGGGAGTCATGTCCTCCTAAGCTTCCACTCCTTGCTCCATGCTTGATCCGAGGCTGTGTCACGATGAATTCTTCTCACAAATGTTGTGTACGACGGCACAGCCGGCAGGCCACTCATTAGGAATCCTGGATTCTCGGAAGATTTCCGGGAAAAAACACTCAAATTTCCAATAAAGAGAAAAATTACTCTTTATTGTTTACATACGTTGTGACGTCAGTTTCTCTCTCTGTTTCTATCTCACTGGGTGACTTATGAATTTCTCTAAAAAAGGGCAAAATGGAGAGGATTTAAAAATATTCATTTGCCAATTTGATTAAAATAAGGCATTTTATGGAACATTAAGCATATCAAATTAAAACTTGATGTTTTTTCTTCAAATTCATATGAATTTTAATCATGTAAGACCTTTGAGTGAGGAACAGTGAATCTCTAAGAAAAACCCTTCATTTTGCGTACAAAATGACAATATATTTAAAGTCTAAATGTGCCAGAGACCAAAATAAAAATTGAAATGAGTACTTTGATCTTAGTTCTATCAAATCATTGCTATTTATTTTTTTCTATACTTCAGTCTTTGTATGCCAAAAATGGCTCTGAATCAAAAAAGTGCTGAAAAAATTGAAATCCATTTAGCTCTGAATTTATCACTAACTTTGAAAAATAATACCATATCGGAATTAGTGAATAAAACTCTATAAGAATTAGTGAAAATTAGTCCGACCTAATTTGGCTGTTGGCCAGTGTTATAGTATCAAATTAATCACCAACCTCTCCCTTTTTTCGATTGTTGGTGTTATTATGACTTCTATGTTTTCTAATAGACAGCAGTTTTTTCTTTTCTATTTCATGTCAGGTATAAAGTATTCCCTAACCAATCATTGTGTTTGAAAGTGTACAAGGACATGAAATTGATTGGCCCGATACTTCGTTTATTAGTAGTGTCTAATTATTTTTTTAGCCTTCCTCGTCCAAAACAATTTATATGTTTGCTCCGGCACTTTTTTTTTTAGATACTATATAATTATTCATGTATATACAAATAAAGCATTGGTTTTGGTGTTGTACTCTTAGGCATATTTAAACTACGTACGTGTTAACAATTAAATCACAATATTCTCACTGATCCTAGTGATGGGACGGCCCAGAGTGATAAACCGATGGGGTCATGATTCGAACTCTTGCTTAAAAAAATTAAATTCATTGACATATTTTAGTATGTTAAAAAATGAGGAAATACGAGAGGTCAATAAAAACATTGCCAATAAAAATGTTGAAATTTAAGTGTCACAGCCTATCCCTAAAGTAGAGTTAAGGTTTTTGTGTCTTGTAGTTGAGGTGTGTAGACATATGATGCTATTTTATATATCGCTCACTTCTATCGTCATTCCTTAGTAGAGAAGATTATCAGCACAAGAGAGAACAATTGAATGGTTTAAATATAATACCGTGTACGAGGTTGTTTTGGATAATGATGCGAATCAGTTTATATCTTTCAAAATATTGCATCAATCTTCTAAATCATAAACGTAAATTAAAGCTCAGACAAATTGGATTGATTTCTTTCTTATGTATCAAAACCGGTTTAGAACTTTGTTTTTTAAGAAAATCAAGCTTTTGTTTTAGTTTTTTGTAATATTGGGTCAAATTTTCTCAAAAAAGAAAAATGTCGCGCATCCACAAGTTCGTCGAGGACCTCGCCAAGGCCAGGAAGACTCCCAAGGAGATCAAGACCATGGTCGACACGGCCTTTGAGGTCAACAGCATCTCCCAAAGCCATATCTACCGCATTTCAGCATTAGTTAAGGCCGGGAAGGACTCTTCAGACAAGAGGGGCACGAACGGGAGGAGGAAGGTCCGTACCGACGACTTTATTGAGGGTGTACGGGGAGGCCGACCGTCGGGTGACAATGGAGGAACTGGCTATCAAGTTTGAGACGTCGATCAACACCATTTTCCACGTCCTCCATTACGATCTTGGGCTCTCAATCAAGTCAGCAAGATGGATCCCCAAGATGCTCACAGAGGATCACAAAATGAAGAGAGTGAGGTGCGCACAAGCCTTCTTGAAACTCAATTTTGAGCTCGGATTGGGTTTCCGGACAAGATTGTAACAATGGATGAAACCTCTGTGTCTTTCTTCACTCCTGAGTCCAAACGAGGGTCATCTCAATGGCTCCCGAAGGCTCTAACCCGCCCCTGAAGTTCAAGCGTCAAGAATCAAGGAAGAAACAGATGGTTCTCAGCTTCTTCGACAACTGCGGCGTGATCTTCCAGCACTATCTCCTGATGAGGACCTCCGTCACCGCGGCCTGTTCAAGGATGTCATGAACATGTTTTTTAAAGAAATTCAAGGAGAAGCGACCTGAAATGGCCAAATGAGACTGGTACTTCCACTTCGACAATGCTCCGTGCCACACGGCAAATAGCACGAAGGAGTTCTTAGCCAAGAAGAAGCGACCTGAAATGGCCCAATGAGACTGGTACTTCCACTTAGACAATGCTCCGTGCCACATGGCAAATAGCACGAAGGAGTTCTTAGCTAAGAAGGGGATCAAGGGTCATCGATCATTCCACCCTACTCTCCTGACCTTGCCCCCACAGACTTCTTCTACTTCCCCGTCATGAAGAAGATGCTCGAGAGCGTTGAAATCGTCGACAAGAGCGTCCAGAGGAGTGTGAACCCGGGTCGGGAGGGCCTTTCTGGAAGACAGGTTCCGTGAGGCCTTCAGGAAGTGGGTTGAGAGGTGGGAGAAATGTATTCGAATCGGCGGAAGTCATGTGGAAAATATTTGTTGAAGTTGTTTAAGTTATTATGAAATTATATTTTATGATTATTTTTTTTCGCATATTTATCCGAAACAGCCTCGTATATGATAAACTACATGCCGCATATTTTTACATCTATTTTTTAAATTATCCCCCTATCTAGCTATTAGAGGATAGAACCTACAAGCTTAGGATACTTTTGCTGGAACGTGATTTATTGGGGAAAAGAGCGTGATCATTATTATTAAAATAATTTGTCATCGTGAGGTAAGGAATCGATTCATCTCTCCTAAAATCATTCATGGTCAACTTAAATTATAAAATGCTTTAGTTTTTTTACTATAATTTCTATTGCTCTACTTTTCTGGAACATGATTATTTGATAGAAAGGGAGCATGATTATTATTATTAAACATAATTTGTCATTATGAAGTAATGAATCACTTATTCTCTCCTGTAATCATTCATAATCCAACTTAAATTATTAAATGCTTTGGCATTTTTTTAACTATAATGTCTATTGATGTTTGTATGTAACTCTTCAGTTTTGATATAATGTATCTGTATTTTTGAGTGTATTATAATTTACAATAACCGAATAAAAGGATTTTTAAAAAAATGTATGGGAGCAGAAGCACTTCCAAACAATAATATTATACCCGACCTAATTCAAACAATCACCGTTGTCCATCTATAATATATGTAAAGCAAAAATTGGGTTTCTATGTCGGTAGTACCAGGGGTAGATTGTTTATACTGATAACAATCATTTTCAACTTTTTAAAAACTACCGAATACCCAAGCCGGCGGGATGGGAGGCAGGCCCGCCCCCCACTGAGTGACGTCGGCCCGATTTTTTTATGAATGTGCCAACTGCCCCCCCCCAATAACAACTGTAGGGCCCCAACAGTCTGGGCCTGCTACCGGGCCTGCGAATACCGGTAGTGATTACATGACATTAGTCGATTGGTAGCTGTAGATTTTATGATAATTTTGTGGCCTTTCATAAATGATTTTTTAAGAATGTACAGAATACCAATATCACTTAGAGTCGGTAGATTGTTTAAATATCTACTGAAGCCTATTGCTACCGATCACTGATACCGGGGTATATTTTTTCCCTATCAAATTGCAGCTCTGTAGCTTTCTTATGATTAAGATACTCCACAGGGGCTTTTTTTCTAGAATAAAAAAGTTGGCACTATGAAATCAGAAATAACTTCATTACTGGCCGGTTAGGAGTGAAAATACACTCAGAACTAATAATACTATCCTTAAGAACACAAATTGTTCCTTAATCAATGACATTTAGGAATATTTGTAATACACTCTTCCAAAAATATTAATTAATTGTATAATAGACTTCCCAGGACGAAACCACTTTTATAGTTCTTTTACATAATCCCAGCGATTCTGGTTCATTTTTTGATGCTGAAAATGAATATCTTATTTAAAAATCTCTAGCATTGTTAGAAATCAGACGTCACTGGGGTTGAATGTGGCACTCACTTCTGGTTTCTGGATCTAAAGAGATTTATCGGCAAAAATGGCCATATACAGTATTCTGTGCCACAATATGCGTTATTATCATCACGGTACATGCTCTGGCACACATTAATGGTTTCCGTCCAATTAAATACCAATATTTGCCCCAATTGTACTCTATTATGTAAATTTGGCCATGGAATTATGAGATTTACGCGCATTCTTTAATACAATAACCAGTTAACCTTTTTTCATAAAACCTGCTTTTATTTATAAACACCGTATCAGATTCATATTCACTCTTTGATCTATCAGTCAAGTGTCTTTAACATAAAATGGAAACTCAGAAACCGAAGAAGCGCCTAAGCGAGGCACTAGGCATTGGTGATACTCTAGAAATGTTCAAACCAGGTCCATTCCCGTTAACCGAACAGGTGACACGGCACTTTTACTTTCATCTTTGGTCTTTAGGTAGACTGGACGTGCAGCTAGCTGCCCGTAGCACCGCCGATTCCCTACTTCGTCTCTGGGCACCGTCTTACTTGCTACTTATGGTGAGGAAAATTTAATTAAGAAGCTCCATCGCCTCCATGATCTATTTCGTGGGGTGGTGGATTAACTGCGAAGGAAGCAGAAAAACGCCGAGAGAATAATGAGCTCTTTCTCAAGGAATTCCAAACTCGTTTCGATGTCAGTGCCGAAAGTGCTTTGGACATCATCGAAGCCGACAAAACTCTTTCCGCAGAAGAGAAGGAAGAAGACCAATCTTTCCTTCTTGCCGTTCGAGACAACCGTCCCCATTCTCTTGGTTCTCTTGATGTCAAGAGAATAAAACGATTTGAGTGCGCAGCGGAAAGGGAACGGATCGCCGCAACTAAAGCTGAAAAAGAGAGAAAACACCAAGAGGGATTATATTGGTGAAAACGACATAAATTATCAGGTTTCATTTATCATTTAATATTCTTATGTTTCTACTTTATTTCACCACGCCATTGTCTCCTCGGAAATAATTGAACAGTTCTTAGAACCGCAACCAACATCGCCTTCAACACTGTCATCCCTTACAACACGAACATCTGTTCGTGCATGTCAAGCACGGTCTACTACTATTCCATCGTCATCCGCTGCGTCAGCCTCTATCATAGAAATGGACTATGGCAGCGACGATCCAGATTTTATCGGGCCTAAACCACCAAAGTTGCGAAGAAATGCGACGACATCACCATCACACTCAATCGTCATTTATGACTAGAGAATCTCCATCTCCAGAACCGCCGAGATGTTCCGTTTCTGCGCGGCAACCATTCATAGTGGCGGCGGTGATTTGGAGTCGTTTCCTCTCTCTGCTGAAGGAATTCGATTGAAAGGCATACAGCTGATGAGGCGACAGCTAGGACAATCAAGGTGGGAACCAAATATTTTCTTACAAGGTTTTTACATTAAATATTTTGTTATGGTAAAAGATTCGAGAATACGACTACAGGTGATAGGCTTAACCGAGTACTAATTTGAATTTACTCCAGGAAAATTTTATCTTTCCGCTCTTCGTGAGTGCTCACAACGACGGAAAAATTGGGAAAGCTGGGGAAAAGTGACTATATGGCACTATGCGTGACAGGGAATGCTTGGCAAAGGAAAAGATACTGTGTGACATAACTATGCCCAAAGGATCTGGCTTCAACATGTCAACTGCAGTATGCCGGTCATTCGCAGAGTGGAATATTCCGTTGGTCAGACTCATCGCTGTCAACTTCGACACTACAGGAACATGCACAGGTCCCATGTATGGTAAGTGTATTTTAGAGAGAGAGAGAAAACGCACTATTATGTTCATTTTTTGTAGGCGCAAACGTCCTGATCCAACAAAACGCTCAACGCCCACTGCATGGAATGCATGTTTGCGTCACGTGTTTGAACTTTTGATTGAAGCCTTGATCATCGAGAAACTCGGTCCAACATCAGGTCCGACCGAAAAGTATTTTGCGAGGCTTGCTTCCTATTTCAATGGCTTGATCAAGGAAGTGAAGAAAGTCATCAAGACTGAAGCCCACGATCGCATCGCCTTCGTCTCCGCGAAAGATGCCGTCACCCACGAGTTTTTGGAAGCGACAAATCTTTTTTTCGCCAACTATGGTAATTCCTATCAGCGGGGCGACTACAAGGAGTTTGCTCGACTTGTCAAGGTACCTGAGGGGAAGGCTTCTTTAGCAACTTATGATACGTCTCTGTTAAAATAAACTGTTATCAACTTTGGGATTTTATTTCACCAGCTCCTTGCTGGAATGGAGGCGGAGCTGGAGTGGACAGACAAAGTAGGCGAAATTCACCACGGGCGGTGGATAACCGCAGCAATCTACGTCCTCAAGATGACCATTTGTGGAGAAGATCGCGTCCAGATGGGTCGAAGCAGGGGCGTAACTATCGGTAAGCAGAGGCGGCAGTTGCTTAAGGGCCCACGACCTCTTAGGGGCCCCCTCACGGATATCTGGTGGGCCCCCAACGCAATTGCGTAATAGGGCGTCTCTTTACACTTGAGATGGTGCAGTAAATTCCTCTCAAACCCACCTGATACATGCGTTCCTGGCCGGACCGTATTTATACCACAACTCATGCCAGATTTCAACATGACGGTGTGCCGTTTAAAAAGGACACCAATAGCAAATCAGTGGTACTTTTAATACTATGTTAGTAACTATGTATAGTTCATTAGACGGTTGGTATAACATACACTCATACAATATGTTTCAAACCGCAATAAAGGTATTAACAGAACGATGTATTTGAGTACTTAATTTTTTACGCTACGACTTGGAATTATGGGTTGTGGGTTATGATGAACTGACTAGGCATATTACGAATTACGTACGTAACGTGCGTGCAGCGTGTTAAGACGTCACATCACGTTGCACTAAACCAGAGCGTAGATTAAACCATAACATTGTATTAGCGACTGTAGGGTTGCGGTACTACAATGTATAAATATATGTTCCGATAATAACAAATATATATTACCCTAAACTATATCTTCTTTGTGCGTGTAGGGATAAGACATTAAAGATAGATTCCACATAGTTAATTATTCCAATCTGGATACGATCCCATCAAAGATACGAATACATCAGCGACGATGGATAAGAAAAAGAAGTACCGAAGCGGATTTCAGAAAAGAAAAAGTCATGAAGAGCTGCAGGAAGAAAGGAAAAAACTTCCGAAAATAAACTCCTTCTTTCAGAGAACCGGAGAGGGAGAGGTGGACGCTGTTTGTGCTACTAGTCGAGTGAGTGAAGATTGCAACCAAGAAGAGAACAATGGAGAGAGCGTGGGTGAGGAGGGGGGCTGTGAGGCTCGAGCTAGCCCTTGTTGCACTGGGTCTGACAGTGACAGCTCCTTGACCGAAGTTGAAACCCCTCCCGGTTTAACATCAACGAGGGAGTACCCAACTGACATAGGACATTTCCCCGAGAGCCTTGATGCAGACGTGAAACGTTTTATAGTGTCGATGGGGTCGTGTAAGCCAACAGGTCCTTTCCCTCGGGACCCTGAACAGTCAAACCGGCGCTTTTCTGCATCGTTCTACATTAGCAGAACCAAGTCTGGATTGGAGATACCGAGGAAATGGCTATGCTACTCTCAGATCCTAGACGTAGCCTACTGTGAGCCCTGTTGGCTTTTTGCAAAGCACACCTGGAAAACAAATACCTGGCGCAATTTGTCGAGGAAAATTCAAATACACGAGACATCTACTGCGCATACAGCTGCATGTGTGATCTACGACCATTGGCGTCAGAATAAAGTCATGGATAAGGAAATGGAGAGAAATATACTTCAGGAGGCAAGCTTATGGAGACAGGTAATAGACTGAGTGATTAATGTTACCCTCACATTAGCCATGAACAACATCCCATTTAGAGGGCACAGGGAAAAAATTGGCAAAGCCAATAACGGCAACTTCCTTCCATCATCGAACTGTTGGCAAAATATGAACCAGTGCTACAAGAGCACTACTCGATCAAGTACTTAAGCCCTCTGATACAAAACGAGCTGATCGAACTCCTTGCCAAATGTGTCAAGAAAGACATTCTAGATAAATTACGCTCATCTCCATTCTTCTCGATGATCATGGACACAACACAAGATGTGGCGAAAGTGGACCAGATGAGCCAAATTTTTAGATATGTCGTTATTGAGCGAGATAGCCAAGGGTTGCAACTGATGTTGCAGTCAAAGAATCATTTGTTGGCTTTCGTGAAGTTACCGACTCATCCGCCAGTGAACTAACCAAGGAGATAATCGCGTCTGTGGAGGAGAGCGGGCTGGACCTCTCCAAGTGGAGAGGGCAGGGGTACGATGGTGTTGCTGATATGAGCGGCATATACAGTGGTGTTCAGGCAAGAATAGCTGAGAAAGAGTCGACTGCCGTGTATGTGCATTGTGCCTCACACAACTTGAATCTTATCCTCAATGATGCGGTGAGGATACAAGAGGTGAGACATTTTTTTGATGTTGTGGAGCGTATTTATGTGTTTTTTGCAGGCTTGTGAACGGAACGCAAAATTGAACGGCGTTCAGCTGAACGCACGTTCAATGAACGGAACGCAACTTTTTTTTGAACGCTGAACGTTGAACGCAAAAAAAAAAGAGTTTTGCGTTCAGCGTTCAATTTTTCCCAACTTTTCTTTGACTTTTTTTGGAATTCTTAAAAAAAAAATAGTTATCACTACGCAGTACTTTTTTGAAAAAAAACGTCATCACTACGCAGTACTTTTTTTGGGAAATCCTTTTCTAAATAAAAAAACGTCATTACTACGTAGTACTTTTTTGGGAAATTCTTTTCTAAAACAAAAACGTCATCACTACGCAGTACTTTTTTTGGGAATTTCTTTTCTTAAAAAAAAAAAAACGTCACCACTACGCAGTACTTTTTTTGGGAAATTCTTTTCTAAAAAAAACGTCATCACTACGCAGTACTTTTTTTGGGAAAAAAAAAACGTCATCACTACGCAGTACTTTTTGGGAAATTCGTTTTTAAATATTTGAACGCTGAACGCTAACGGAACGCTGAACGCAAAAACATTGAACGGAACGCTAATTTTTTTTGAACGCAAAAAAAGCTGAACGCTCACAAGCCTGGTTTTTTGGACATACTCGTAGTATAAAAAGATGGGCAATGCTCATAATTAAAGATCGGAGTGAGACAACAAAAAACGGCTCCAACATCACACTTAAGAAGTTAAGCCCGACTAGATGGGCATCCTGCTACGATGCAGTCAGTGCTCTATGACACAGATATGGGGACGTGATGAAGGCATTGTCAAAAATCGGGCTGACGAGCCATAAGAAAGAGGAGCGGGACGAAGCAGCATAACTGAAACGCGCAATGGTGAAGTTCTCCTTTATATGTCTGGTTGTCCTCCAAAGCTAAATCCTGGAGCGAACAAATGTGATGTCTAAACTTTTGCAGTCTCACGAAACTGACCTGTCCATAGCAGTCCAGCTACTGGACTGCGCCATCGTAGACCTGTCTGCTTACCGCCAGCACTTCGAAGAGTCCAAATAAGCAGCACAGGGCCTCTCGGAGAAGTAGGGGGTTAGCAAAGCCTTTGAGAACACTCGGGCGAGAAAGGTGAAAGCGCATTTTGACGAACTGAGTCAAGACGAACGCCTAGTATGTAGATGCAGACTCTGACTTTCGAGTGCACGTCTTCAACGCCTGTCTGGACATCGTAATCTCTCAGCTGACCCAGCGATTCACTGGTCTACGATCAACAGTTGAACGTTTTAAAGCTATACAGCCCATGACACTCTGCACCGCCATAGACGACGAACTGTTTCGGCAAGCAAGCAAACTGGTCGACATCTACAGAGATGACATTACTGAAGATTTCCCCATTCAGTTGCTGTCATTCCGTGCTTGCTTGAAACAGCGCATCTCACAAGATAAGACAGTGCGAGAGCTTGCAAAGATGCTGCTCATTGAGAACAGCTGCATCACAGCAAGTTTCGGAGTGGTTTGCACAGTTCTCATACTCTTTCTTACAATACCAGTGATAGTGGCCACCGCAGAGCGCTCCTTTTCAAAACTAAAGCTAATTAAAAACTACCTAAGGAGCTCAATGGGACAGAGTCGTCTCTCTGGACTCGCCATCCTGTCGATTGAGAATGCTCGTGCCCGGCAGCTGGATGTACAGGACCTGATCGAAGAGTTTGCGCAGAGTAAGGCTCGGAAGCTGCATCTATGATGTGAGTAAAAACTTTATATATCTTAAAATAGTTATAGATAATAAAAAATGGCAACACAACAAAGTGCAAGTGGGGTCCTGGATTGGTCTATTGCGCGTCTATGTGCGCGCTCACTGTTTGCACGCAACACAACAATAGCCAAACATCGGCTTGGTGTGGAAGAGACTTCAGTCAGTAGTCTACTGTGAAAAGTGATAACGTTTACAATATACGCTTTGAGCTTTGACTCGTCTGATTTTTTTCTGGGTTTTATGATTTCTGCCACCAAATAGCCTATGTTTTCATGGACATGCATGGTGCACCATCAATGTTTTAGTGGATGTGGTGGTGCGCTGTCACCAATGGTTGCATTCAAGGTGCGTAGACGCTATTTTCCCGTGTGTGATGTATGATCATATACTACTGAGAATTGCATAATTGTATTTGTTTGGCCAATTTATGGAACTACCGCCCTATCCTGGACCTTTACACCTGTCGTACTTCATATGGGGCCCACGCAGATAATGTTGCTTACGGGCCCATTGATGTGTCGTTACGCCACTGGGTCGAAGGCAGGCCAAAGGACTTTTAGATGTGACCAACTTCATCATCTACCTCTACAGTCGGTACTGGTTTGCCGCTCCTACCGCCACTAATGAACCGTTCCTCACGCTCTCTCTTTGGAACGATCTACAGAAGTGGTCTGCCCGCGGTCTTTCTCTTTCCGCTAAACTCATTCCCATCCTCGACCGCCATCCTTGGAACCTTACCGGTCAGAATGTCTTCTACGCACCGTTTTCCGACCTCGTTGGCGATGTTTCCAAAAGAAAGATTGCTGACACAATGATTATGCCGGAGAACGCAGCTTGTGAGGTTCCGACGGGTAAACCAAACCTACCGAAGATGACTCCTGAGAGCACTTCGTTGACAGTGAAACTTGGAATCTTAGCCGGGTAAACATTCCTTTGATAATTGTGTAGCAGACAGTAAGAGGTTGCAGGAGGTCACTCCGAGGAGGCGAACCTTAACGTGTCTGCCCCAAAGAAAATATAAAAGAACTTTATATTTTCTTTGGTCTGCCCTCCCCTTTTCCCCAAGACAAAGGATAGAGGGAGAGATATAATTACGCTTTAATATCGGAATATGTAATATTTATAGAAAAAATAAAGTCAGTGTTACACAAGCCTTGGTCCAGTCATTTAATGTAGAGAAGGTTTTCCCACAATTGTAATAGGCTATGATTAATTTACCAAAGAATATTAATTTTTATACCAAATGCCACAACATATATCTCATGAGTGTTTCTCCCTTCAGCTTAAAAACATCAATCCAACCTTCTTGGAGCTTCCGGTCCACAATGGGCTTCTGATTCAACATTCATTGAGTTAAGCGGCATCATCACCTCTCTACAAGTTGTCAATGACGCAGCAAAGAGGGCCGTCAAGTTCGGGTCTGACTTCACTAAAGTGGAGACCAAGAGCGAGAACCAGCGTCAGAACATTCTTCAGGCTGTTGAACTTTCACGTAGTGCGTTTCCTCAAGCAACACGAAAGTGTTTCAATCGTGTCATCGCTACGAGCTCTGTGATTGAGCTTATGGTATCGTCTGGTTATGACGCCTGTTAGATTCATTTACAGAATACATAGTTCAATCCATAATTCTTTTATTGTCAAATATGAACATATTAAAGGTTTTTGGAGTCAATTATCGATAAAACTGTAATAAAAGTAAAATTTTATGAAAATACATTGAAAAATACATGTCAGAGTAGTGCGTGAAATATTATTTTTGTATAAAAAAGTGTGCCCCAGAAGAAAAAAAAAGTGCATCACTTGCTTAGAATGCGCGTAAATCTCATAATTTCATGGCCTAATTTACATAATAGAGTACATTTGGGGCAAATATCGATATTTAATTGGACGGAAAACCATTTGGGGATATGTTCTCAAATCACTTATGTTTACAAATTTAAGTTGTTGTGATGACGTCTCACACAGGCTGCCAACTGCATTCCTGGAAGAGTATTAATATAGCCAACCTATCAAAGAAATGGAAAAGAAAGAGAAAGAAGAGGAAAGAGTGATTGACGTCACAAATCAACTATCGAACTTTATCCCTAGTGATGGGTCACGAGCTTAAATTTACTACTCCAGCTATTGGTGTTCATTTCTCCGAGCCCCTTTTAATTTCATATTGTTGCAAATCGATGAGACGCTCATATCGAGACGCAAATACCATCGGGGACGGATAGTAGCTCAGCGCTGGGTGTTTGGGGGCTATTGCCCGAGCACCAAACAGGGTTTTTTAGAGTTGGTTCCGGACCGCTCGGCCGACACTCTCATTCCACTCATTGTGAAGTATATAGCTCCCGGTTCCATTGTAAGAAGCGACGAGTAGGCTTCTTACAATGGAATCGGGAGTATTCGAGTAAGGCCTCCTTATCAGCACGAGACCGTAAATCATTCTCGATACTTCGTTGATCCAGTCACTGGAGCGTGCACCAATGGGGTCGAGAATTACTGGAGAATGATGAAAAAGAGATTTGTTCAGATGAATGGTACGAACTCCAGCATGTTACCCAGTCATTTGGATGAATTCATGTGGCGGGAGGCTTACGGCAAGACACCAGAGGAAGCGTTTAATAACATTTTACTGCATCTGTCTTCCTGGTTTCGCGTTAACGAATAAAGGTTAATTGTTAATTTTTAATACTTAGTTTCAACAAAATCTAACCTTATTCTTATCCTCAGGCTTCATCTTTTCCTTTCGCCGCCATCCTCATGCTGCTACAAACTCTATATTTATTAAGTTTTTTTTAAATTACCTATGAATAAACTGATTATTTATATATTAAAATATTCGTATTATAAGATTTATTTAAATATACATGACTCAATCCTTTATTGATGTATAAGTTAATGAAAATAAGGGATAACGTTCGATAGTTGATTTGTGACGTCAATCACTCTTTCCTCTTCTTTCTCTCTTTCTTTTCCATTTCTTTGATAGGTTGGCTATATTAATACTCTTCCAGGAATGCAGTTGGCAGCCTGTGTGAGACGTCATCACAACAACTTAAATTTGTAAACATAAGTGATTTGAGAACATATCCCCAACCATTTAATGTGTGCCAGAGCATGTACCGTGATGATAATAACGCATATTTGTGGCGCAGAATACTGTATATGGCCATTTTTGTCGATAAATCTCTTTAGATCCAGAAACCGGAAGTGAGCGCCACATTCAACCCCAGTGACGTCCGATTTCTATAAATGCTAGAGATTTTAAAATAAGATATTCGTTTTCAGCATCCAAAAATGAACCAGAATCGCTGGGATTGTGTAAAAGAACTATAAAAGTGGTTTCGTCCTGGGAGGTCTAGTGTATAATTATTAAATAATGTGGCCCTGACGAAAGTCCCGAAGTCGTTTGATTCCCCTTTCTAGACATGATAATAAACATTTCACTTCAGGTTCTATATTTTAATTGACCCGCACGTCGCAACGTGACTCTCTCACAGCACTCCCCAATGACATCAGCTGACGTCACTACTAATAAATAAAGTAATATATATCTTAAACCAAAGATAATAGATAATACTAAGTATTTTACCAAAAAAGGATAAATAAAACAATATTACATCATAAAAACAAAATGGATTGTATATAGATAGGCTTATGTAAAAAAATATTTAGATAAACTTCTTTTATACCTGGCATAGCTCAAAAATTACTTCTAATTTATCTAAATATGTTGTACGCTTTCAATATTTTAAAAAACTACTGTATTTAAAAAGAAGCATTAAAATATTAATTTTGTAGACATCATATTTGATCCCGTATAATCCTTATCAAATATTCAATCAGATGTCTTGAAAGGTAAATAAATGAGATAAAATATATATTCATCCATAAAAATATTTGAGGATCATTAATTCAAAATATATACAAATAAAGTTAGACTTTCAAGTCCTATCGAAGAGGGGGGGGGGGGGGGACTAAAATAGCAATGTCATAAACCATTGGATTAAATTTTGATCGATTATGTTTTCTCAAATATTGAGAGAATAAGACAAGTTTTATGAAGTAAATATTCATTTTAACATAAAAAGTAGTTGATTAGTAAATAATTACGTCCGGCATATAAATATGAAGTGTTTAAATCAATTATATCCTAGCACACTTGGTTCCATTGTGTATGTTCGCCGAAAGAGAACTTGAAAACAACTTTAAAGTGGCTTTGGAATAAAGAGTGAAAAACATGGTAATAATTCTTATCAAATTAATGCTAATGTTGTTGATAAGAATTCATTGGACCATATAATAAAAAAACAAGTAGTTTATTAGTTCCTCCGACATTTTTCATCAATAAAGTAAATAATTTAATTGGTCTTTTATACACAATAGAGAAAAGTATAATAATTAACTATTATCCGATTCATTTTAAATGATTGTACTGCAGATGGTTTAAAGAACACAACTATTTTCAATAGTTTTATCATTTTATTTATTATTTTATATTTCAGTACATTATAACCTTTCTTATCTGCTTCAGATTTGGTTATCATTTCTCTAGAACAGTGGTGCCATGGTGGCGGCCCGCGAGCCGAAACCGGCCCGAATGGACATCTCATTTGGCCCGTTACGTTAGTGGTTGAGAAGTGTTTTTATAAATAAATAGTATTATGATACAATATCAACAAATTTAAATCTACTTTTGTTTAGTGTTTATATGCATAAAATCTAGAGCAAATGTGTAGTAAAAACATGAATAAGCATTGTAGTTTATTATTTTTTGTACTATGGAGTAGCGCAATAGTACCACCTTAAAACCATGTCACAATCAACTAAACAATTATCAAATAATTTAAATTTCCCATACCACAGCAGTATGTACAAAGCTAAGAAATTATTACAGTGTATCTCTTCTTTAAAAAACTTCAAAATTATTTGATTATTTTTGCGTATATTGCGGGGCATGGTGAAAAATATTTGAATTCCTTTGAGTCCAGAGTACACGAATCATCATATAGACTGGGAGTTTTTACTTCATGCATGATTTACCCTAGAAAATTATAAATATTATAACCAAAATATATACTAAAAGCTCAAAAAGGTATTAATTAAAATATTCCTTGATAAAATATTTACCATTTTCCATGGAAATTAATAAAAGGTTACTATTTATTTTCAGTTATGTCATTGATCCCTTTAATTAATCCCAGAGCAAAGATTTAGTTTTTATTTCTCTATAACTTCACTCTCTAAATTACATATAATTTAAAAATGAGGATTTATAAGTAGTAAATTATAAGAAAATATTTTACGGTCTTAGAGACGAAGTGCATAGTACATATTATCTATTGAATTTTGATAATGTCAAGGCCAAACATAATCCATGAGTGACATTTGATAAGATGGACAATTAGCTAAATAGAAAGATAATAACCAAATCTCATTCCAAGAGCAAAAATGTTATTTTCTTGTTTTTAAGTATGTTGATTAGGGTCAACATTTTGGCTAATTAAATTTGATGGCACGACAAAACATAAAAAGATATTTTCTTTCGGTATATATCAAATATTAATCATATCACCTTTTTCAAAATTACCATGTTATCATTTATTTAAAATATCTTATGTTCCTTAAAAGATCAGAGGTGTTTTTTAAGAACACCACTCAATTCTTAAAAACTATATTCAATAATTAGAAATGGGATTGCCGATTTATTTTCAGTAGTTCCGTAGATCGATACAACCAGTAGTAGATTTCTACTACCGATAATTATGTATCTTGATCATACTACCAATCATCAGGACCAATTGCATTATTCGCAGTTGATCAATAGGAGTAGATTGAAAAGAGAGTACAATTTTTAAGAAGACAACCCTGGCATAATAAAATCCTAAATTGTCAAAACTTCAGCTCTCTATTGGACAAGGAGATGGGAATAATACAATGGTATACTTACGTAGACTCATGAAATAATACTTAACAACTTGTAAGTGGTAAAATGTTTTAATGCTATTCAATACAAAAAAAATTGAGCTTCACTAAATATATAATTGTAGCGTCGGGGTCACCAATGTAGCGCGAAGGAGGAGGAGAAATGACGACTCAGTTAGATGTTGTAAAAGAGTATATTTAATAAGCTCTTGCCTGCAGCTTATTAGCCGCAGACAAGAGTACTTAAGAGATTAGAGCCTGCTGAGGTGTGAGATAAGAAGTGGTAGGTAGATCTGCTGTTAGTAAGCAGGTCAATCCGCTACATAATCTCTTTTATCCATATAATTTTACTTCATGCATGATTTACCCTAGAAAATGATAAATATTATAACCTTAATATATACTAACAGACCCAAAAGGTATTTTTTAAATATTCCTTGATAAAATATTTACCATTTTCTATGGAAATTAGTAAAAGGTTACCATTATTTTCAAAGAGAGATAATAATTAGCTTATTATACGAGCCCTTTTTCCTTTGTTATAACTAGGGGCTGTAGAAATTAGAAATAAAAATAATGTACATGCCCAGAAATATGCGGGGAAAAATAACTAAATAAGCAAGAGGCTAAATATACGAAACACATATAAAGATATGCCTTCTGTGTGAAAAATGACTTTTTTAAGAAAATAAGTTCAATATATGTATGTTTATGTCATTCATAAGTGACGAATTTTTTAAGTCCACAAAAGATCGATCTTGTGGAGACTTTTTTCATAGAAAAAAAGTTGTAACCTTCTCAAAATTGGAAAAAATATCCGATATATACTAAAAAGACCATATGTGCGTTATATGTGATAAAGGTCGTTCATGCCATTGATTTATCATATTCCTACAGCCCTGGTTTTTAACTTCCCCAGCCTTGTTAAAAAAAACTAATGAACCACGTCATTTGCAAATGAAATACTATTTTAATAGGTACTTGATAATAAAGTTATTATTATTATTATTATTGAAGAACGATACACAAACAGGCATAATCAATGATGAGTTAGTATGTAAAACTACATAAAAAAGCTTTGAAGCAATACATCTCACATTTCAAAGAAATGATCAACTGATTGCCCGAAAACATCCTCCATCTTCTTAAGAAGGTCCTTGGTATGTTTCTCAATTGCCTTATCATCATCCTCCGTCGTTTCGGCCAGGAAGGGAACGGCATCGGGTAGAACGCTCATGTAGCTATCCCCTCTCGAGTCCACAAATAGAGAAATCAAATCCAATATGTACTTTCGGATCTAATAATAAAAGAACATAATTATTAAATTGATGTCCGGAAAAAATAATCAAACAAATGGGTTCTAGTACACAGTATCCTCTAGTAAATAAATCATTAAGAACTCTATAATATGAAACTCATTAACATCAATGTTAAATAAGTTATGTTTATAAAAGTTGTTTCATGACAAAAATGAATGGTTTTAATGGTATAGGGAAGAAATGGTCAAACAAATTGATGGTATTGGAAACTGAGATCCGGGAGACAAGAAAAAGCTATACCTTAGGATTCGTACTGCGTAGGTTGAGGAGTACTTGGTAATGAAGATATTTCCACAAGGAGTCATCCTCAGTGCTGTTGGCCAAAGAACTGACGCAGGCATTCATCTAAAAGAGGAAAGTAAATAATCAATTATAATATAAAAGCACGCAATGATACAATTTTTTGTTTTAGGGGCAAAATTGTTAACATTATTTATCACACACTTTAAGAAATGTGATGAATATTTGGAACATCAAGAACTTATAACAATATTATTACATTCCCCCCTTTTATCGACCTTATCGATTTTTTTAAACAGTGGATTGACTTATAAATATGGGATTATTTTTAAGTACATAAAAAGCGTTATTGTTCCATTTTTTATTTAAATATCCAGTGACATTCTTTGGGTTTTTTCTTCGTATAATGTTGGTTATCTTTTTATAACTATATCAGCATCCCAAAAACTAATAGAAACAAAAAGAAGCCGAGTTCACTAGCTAAGAAAATATGTTTTATAAGGTTGTACTGAATTCCTTTTTAGCTGAAGGCTATTATGAAAAATCAAATAAATCAGTTAAGAAAGTCTTGCCTTACATATTTTTTTCTTTTTTCAAGTTTTGGAAATGTATTTTAAAGTTTGTTCTATAAAAGTAAAAGCATGCTTTGGCTTACCCTTTCTAGTATTTTATCTGACGGCTCCTGAATCTCGTAGTGATTCAAGATGGCATTGACGCTATCCTCATAGTTGGAGCTCATTATAGTATCTGCCTTGCTATAGGTGAATACATTTGAAGAGACTCCAAAGCAAAGTTAACGGTTTGCTCCTCCTCCAGGCTCAGAGAGGACACGAGGACCCGCTCCTCAATTCCGTCCATGGCGGCGGCATCTTTCTTCTTGGCAAACCTTTGGCTAGGTAGGCCAGAGCCTTGGTGACCACGGGCTCAGCCATAAAGTTGAAGAGGGACTTGAGTCGACTCGCGACTCTGAGGACGAGATGGTAAAGAGTGGATTCATGGAGGGACTCCTCGGGAGAGTTGAGAACTCGGTAAAACAGGGGCTTGAAGTCATCCAGGGGAAGCTTAAGACTCAAGGTGAGGAAAGTGTCGATGAGAGAGGCCTCCAGTCCCTCAAGTATATCAGGGGAGCAATCTGTTTCCTTGCTCTCCAATCGGAGCCGAAAGGCTCCTGAGAAGAAGTCCATAAGGGTTGGAGACGCGCTCAGAGCCTCCTTTTTGTTGAGGGACCCCAGGTTTTCTTTGAGGAGCTCAAAGAAATTCTCCAGAGGGCCTGGCACAAAGAACAGCTCCTGATAACACTTCCCGCTGATGTTGATGAGAGATTGAGTGGGAATACCGTGTGCAAGTGTATTCATGAGGCTTCGGATGTGCTTATGGCACTCTTGTCCAAGGAGCAGGAAGAGGTGATCAACTTGGAGTAGTAGGGATTTAGGAAGCCGCCAAAGGCCTCCACGACCTTTTGAGTGGCTAAGATGGCGGAGTTGAGCACAACGGGAAACGGAGTCCTCCGTGGCAAGTAGCTTCAGATTCCAATTCATAAATCCTGATAGGAGAGGGACGGCCTTGGGACCAATGGCGATGAGGATCTCTATGACGCATAGGAGTGTAGAGGCCTCAAGGTTATGCTGCCCGGATAGCTTGGCCAGGTTCTTTTTGTTCACAAGCTGTGCAGCCACTCCGTGGAAGTCCTTGGGGTGCTGGGATCCAATAAGTCTTGAGAGGGAGCGGATGGCCATGAGGGCCATTTGCCGGTTGTAGTCCACCGCGTTATCGAAGGATATCCCAAGAAGGGGCAGAAGGAGATCCACGTCCTTCTCATTGAAATTCCCAGCGCTAAGCTTGATGTTGAGCACTTCAAGCGTTCTTGAGGACAGAGTCGCTCTTCGTGGCCAAGAGGGACTTCAAAAGCCCCACAAGAGCCTCGTTGGGAAGGATGTTGAGGGCGGACTCCAGGACTTTCTCAGACTGAGATACGAGGTGCTTATGGACCTTGCTGTCCTTGGAAGAGACTTCCTCTAAGTTCATAATGGCGACTTCCAGAAGAAGTTCCAGCTCTCGAGGGTGTTGTTTATTGGAGGAAGACTTCTTAGCCTCCTGATGGAGGACCTCAGAGAGTTGAGAAGCGAAAGCTCGTGAGCCCAGCAGATGGTTGATGAAGGTCAACCCCTTGAGCTTGAGGAGATCGAACTCACTTTTCGCCTTTTCATCATTGTCATGCTCCTTGAGAGCGAGGACGGAAACTAACTTGGCAGAGAGGGTCTTCGTATTGAGTGCAAGGCGAATGATGGTCTCCAGTTGAGTCAGGACGTCAAAGGACTCGAAGAGGTCCATGAGCTTCAAGTGGATCTCATTGGCCTTCTTAGCCTTTGATGGAGCGACTTGGAGAGGAGCTGCATAGCAAAGATCAGAGGTATTCCTTTTTGCCGAGAAGTCCAATAGCTTATGGAGGAAGGTCGTGAAGCGATGGGAGGGAAGATCATCCGCAGCGTCCGCAAAAGTCGTTATTATTTTAACGGACGTGGAGCGAAGCCTCTCCTCGTTGGAGCCGCAAACCTTTTGAATATGAGGTATGATGATCTCAATGGCTTGACAAGCCACGTCGAAGGAGTGCTTGGAGTCCATTTTAACAAAATGATTGCCCATGAAGGTAAATATGGGGATGGAGTTATGAAGGACATAGTCGGGATTACAGGCAGATGACTTGGCCAGTATGAGAAGAGCCGTACTCTTTGTCGTGGGTATGCGGGAGTTACGGATGCAGTGAACGATCAATCAGGATTGATGGAGTCCACTCGAGAAAGTTGGTTCTCATTGAGACCCTCAATAAGTGAAAGAACTCCGGACAAAATTAAATCCTGTGAGTAAGATTCATGGACCTCAGATTCGTCATAGAACAGGGCATGCTTTAGAAGAACGAAGTAAGGCTTAATCAAAGGAATTCCTCCTTCAAGTCCTAATGTCCCACTTCGTCTGAGGATGAACTCCATCAGGAAATGAGTCTTAGACCACTTGAGCTGTATAGCATTTAATTCCTCGCTGCTGAATCTTTTTCGCGATGCTTGAGTGGGCTCCTTGAAAAAACTGGAACCCCAAATATCTTCAAGCTTTTTCAAGAAACATTCCACATCCACCTTGTTGAGCTTGTCCATGACAAGCCTGGAAGCCATGAGGGTTTCGCTTTCTACCTCGGGACAGCCACTTAATTCCACGAATTGACTGAATAGGGCCACTTGATCCTCAACAAGAAGTACGTGGCTCTCTAGAACCTCCAAGGCCATGGTAGAAACAAATCTTCCGTTGCTCATTTTATGAGAAGACTTCATGAGGCTCCAAAAGAACTTTGAGCACTCGTTGTCTCTCAGGGTGAGGAAGGCAATCATTTTATGGAAAAAGTAATCAAAAATGTGGCTCCAAGCGGAGGAAGTGAATTCATTTTCGATTCGATCCTTCGCCATGAGTTTCTCATAGGCAAATTGAGCGAGTAAGTTGACTTGTGGAACGTTGATCAAGAAGACGGAGAGCCTTGCAAAAATGTGGACATCTGAGGCAACGCAGAGCTTGGAGAGAGCAACGAGGTTTTGCTCCTCGTTCTTCCCTTTAAATTCCTTCATGACCAGTGGGATATTATCAAGATCAGCTTCAATTTCGGACCTATTTTTGAGAATGAACCCGATCAAAGGTATGAAGTTCTCATTCTTGGATGTGGCACGTAACTTCCCCGATTGAGCTGCGTTGAGAATATCAAAGCAGAGAGACATAGTTTCTGGTGTTCTATCTGGATCAGAGAGGTTTGCCAAGACTCTGGGGAAAACGTGGGAACTCACAACCACGAAATTTTTGCATGTTAGACGGCATTTATCTACAAGAGGCAGGAATTCCGCAAGGAGCTTAGCCACAATATTGGGTGAAACAGAAGATAATGGAAGGGAAAATAAGTTAGCTAGGATATTGTCGTAGCTGTAGCTTTGAGCCGTGCACCAAGAGCGAATAAAGGTCTTTATCCGGAAGAAGAGATTCTTGAAGCGCCTCTTCTCCGACTTTGAGGCGAAGAGAATAAACTCATTCGCAATCCTCTCAAACTCCGGCACGGAAAAGTGCCCATCTTGGGAATCTTATCAAAGACATGCTCTAGAAGGAGATCGTTGAGTCCATTGGATCTATCTTTGAGGGACCTCAAAATCCACTCTTCGGGTTCATCTACTTTGCCGTCCTCCATGGGCATTTTAGAGGAAACAATGTAGTTGAGGAATCGGAGGATGGCAGAGGATGACTTAAGGGGATCGCTTTTATCTTCAGAAAAGGAGAGAAGGCCAATGATGAGGAGGACTGGATCCTGATAGGCTTCCCCCTTCCTATCTACCTCATCGGCAAGGGACGCTGTGAGAGAGTATACCTTCTCAATTAGATTGAGATAAACCTCACGATTAAAATTCGTGGAGGTGTCTTTGTGTACTCCCAGCTCAGGGAACATTTTGAGTCGCATGAGATTAGCAGATTTCCGAATGGAGGGGAAGTAGGCAAAGATTAGGGGAAGAGCTAGAAGACGGATCTTGAGCCCTGTCTCGTCTTCGATAAGCTTCTTATGCTCTTCTGACTCAAATAGCGCAATGAAAACAGAGGCACAGGATTGAATGAGTCCCTCGTTTTTGGGATAAAGGCGCATGGAGTTGACAGTGAGACTAAGGAGCTCCAAGGGATCCATTTGCCTCAAAAGGAAGTCTTGAGGATTCTGCTCCATCACCTTGGACACAAGTTCAATGTTTTCTCCTGCTTCTCCACTCGAAATCAATTTGCTATATTCCACAAAGGTCAATATTTTCTTACTTAAAGTACTATTAACGAAGGGTTCATCCAGGAGAATTCTTTTGGCCTGGATTTGGGCTTCGTTGGGGGAGTCGTTGGTTTCGTCCATGAAGAGAATGTCGGCTTCCGCAGAGCTTTTCTTAAGGGAGTACTTATTAGACTCGTAGGGAAATTGGAGGCGAATGATGCTCAGTATTTTCTTGCAGCTCCGTGATATAGACTTCACAATCCGCTTGATTTCTTCTTTTTTAAGCGCCTTCATACGTATCTGGAGGATGCTGGCCTTGGCTGCGAGAGCTTTAGCAGCCTCCGGCCCGGGAGACCAATGACCAAGCATGTTGGATATGATAGATAAAAGTTTGTCAAGCTCAGGTGTGGGTATGATGAGGGACGTTTCTTCCTTGATCAATGAGGCCAGGCACATGACATAAGTGTCGCAGGTCACGCTTTTGTAGCTGGAGGCGTCCTCCACCTCTACCTCCTGTGCAAAGACCCCGGAAATGATATCCTCCATTTTGAGGAGGAGCTTGAGGGCTTTATCCTGGACGCCGCCTTGTGAGCGGTAAAGGACCACAGCCAGAGAGAGGACCTCCCTACAAGGAGGAATGGCACTCAATATCTTGAGAAGTCTTCCAGAGACCTTCTCCGTGACCTCTTTCCGAGGAAGAAGGAAGGAAAGGAGAACATAGGCAAGGGATCGAAACTCCTTCTCGCCCGACTTGAGCCCTTCAAAAATGACACGTAGGACTTGAATGAGCTGGGCCTCTCTAAGGCTGTCCATGGTGTTGAGTGCAAGGGTGACGTAGGAGGCGTAGAAATGCGCTAGCTTTGCACCCAAGGGCTTGAGAGGTAGTACGGAGTCGGTGAGCAGCTTAAGGAAGCCATCGTTGCCGGAGATGTGCCGCAGCATGCCTTGCTTGGAGACGGGCGTGCAGGATGCCTAAAAAGAAGAAGAATTCGGTGAATGTGCCGCTGAAATGGCCTTCCCAAAGTGTACCTTAAAGTTCCGTAACCAATTTGGATAGGCGGGGCAGGATTTTTCGGGAAGGATTTGACGGCCCGTGCGAAGATTTCATACTCGAAGAAAGGGAGTAGAGTGACGAAGAACATCTCTGGCTCAGATACATGGAGCTTTTTCTCCGTGACCAGGAATTGTAGTATCCATTGGACATCCTTGAGCAAGGCGTAGGGAGCGATCAGGGACAAAAGGCTCTAGGAGATGAAAAATATAAATACAGTCAAAATAGAGACAGCCTTCCTTTCATATCGACATGACCCTTACCTTGAGCTCTGTGGCTTTGGGTGCAGTGATTGGAGAGTGGAGGGAGATTCTGGCCAAAGGAGTGACCAGTAGCCGGACAACTCCGGGATTTTGTCTTCCACAAGGGCATGAAAGGCCTCTTTGGCCACCTGATGCAGGGTAGCCTTGTCGAAGGATCCATCGGCGATGAGGGAATCCTCGGCATGGACCGAAGAAGTCGCCTTGAGCTGGGATAATTGTCTTGAGAGCGATGTGCTCATCGCGACCACGTGGATTGTTCTTTATACACTCAATGGAGGAGTTCTGTTGATGAAAGAAAGAATAACAATAATAAATATTGAGAAGAGGGGGGGGGGAAGGGAAGCAGGCCCGTTCAAAAAATCCTGCCCAATGTTTTCATTCATCAATTCCTGTTCAGATACTAGAGCTTTATCATTTATGCTACTCTTATTGAATCCAGCTAAGCTTAACTATTTTAAGAAATGTTTAAATCAGGCTTGTGAACAGAACGCTAAATTGAACGGCGTTCAGCTGAACGCACGTTCAATGAACGGAACGCAACTTTTTTTTGAACGTTGAACGCAAAAAAAAAGAGTTTTGCGTTCAGCGTTCAATTTTTCCAAACATTTCTTGGACTTTTTTAGGAAATTCTTTTCTAAAAAAAAGACCCTCTTAGACCCTGGGTTAGATCCATATTTTTTAATATAAAACCCTAAATAGTACATCCATTTTTCTAATTACACAATGTTATTTTTTAAATATTTGAACGCTGAACGCAAAAACATTGAACGGAAGGCTATTTTTTTAACGCTGAACGCAAAAAAAGCTGAATGCTCACAAGCCTGGTTTAAATTATCTAGAAATTGTGTCACTCCATTCATTACTATAATAATAAAAGTGGATCCTTTGGATTTGATCTAACTTTGCAGTTGTTTTTTATGTCTCCCAAATCTTAAATTTGGGTCAGTGTTGATATTCATATTTATATTACGTAATGACCTGATTAAAAAATGGACTAGATATTAAAAAGTAATGTGCGACTATTCTTTTTTTATTAAATTATGAATTTCTGAAGAAAAACGATTCAGTATATAAGAATGTAGGTGTTTTAATTGTTCATATTGGTTTATTCCAAATTATTGTTATAGAAAACTTGAAGGCTGATTTTTAAAGAGGGGGGGGGGGGCTTGTTGTGTCACATTAATAAAATAAAATGGCGTATATTTCCCCTCTATAAGAGGCATATGTAAAGTTTAAAGTATTTTAAATATAACCTCTTTGATCTTCTTCTTAGGGTTGAGCTCTTTAAGACCTCCCAATGGATAATTTAATCCACTGAAGAAATACTTGGATCGTCTCTTTGTCATTCTATTATTTCCAAATGAATGCCAAAAACCTCTATAGGTGCTTCTTTTAATCAAAGAAAATATAAAAGAACTAGAAGCGCAATGCAGGCTGGAAAGGAGTATTGGCTGTGTTGCCTTCAATAGAGTTACACAGCTGACCTCATAAGATTCACAAAAATGTAAACAAATTGAGTTAAGAACCTTTTTCAGTATAAGTATGACTCTCCTATATTCAGATAAAGGTCTGTATAATAAGGTCTGGGCAATACAAAAATAAACATGTAGCAGTGCAACTACTCAATGACGTCATTGGAGAACGATTATATTTATCTCCATATATATAAATCAATCTCTTTATCTATCTATAAATAATATTTATTAAATATATACATACATGTATATATATATGTATGTGTGTTTGTATAAATAAATAAATAAAATAAATATTTATATAAATATAAATTATAGATGTAAATATTCGTTCTACACTGACGTCATGGAGTAGTCATACTGCTAGGATTACATGATTGTTTTTGTATTGCCCAGACCAAACGGAAAAGGGAAAGGCATATGAAGTGAAAGAGGAGTGAAGAAGAAATGCAAATCCTTTAATTAAAAAGATTTTAATTTATCCATCACAAGATGTAATAACTGTTTGTCAAGAAGCGTAAAGAGTCTTTTGTCACTTTTTAATCATTGACAAAGCTGCTTTATTAAAGAAAGATAAAATTCACTTGCATATTGCTGCCCAAGTTTTGCAAAACATTTGTGAAAAACAACGCTAGGTTTTTAATGATCTTAATGAACATATGCTAGACGTTAGCCCAACAAACAATCACGTTTATAAATTCATAAAAGATTTGGCAGCAACTTATTCCCGAATAAGACTTTATCATCAAGGAAGAGTGACGAATATAAAATTATTGACTACATAAGAAAAAGTCATGATAAAACTGTATTATTCAAAGGACAGTAAAAGTATTCATTAATATTATTAAAAACCTATCACATTGTTATTCTCATGTTTATTTATGTTATGCAAATATATTTATACAATAATTACATATCTTTAAAATTGTACCATGATTTCCCTAAATATATCAATAATATTTTTATTTTACAAAAAATTTATAGGACTAATATTTAAAAAAATATAGCCAATCTTATAAAATCGTACTACATAAAAATCTCAGTTTTCATTCATCATTATGGTTACTAAGTTTTTCTTCTCTTCTGTTGTTCATGTTTTTCCTTCGGCAGACGCGTTGCGCTTCTAGTTCTTTTATATTTCTTTGCTTTTAATCAGTGCCTTAGAGTAGCAGAGTCTGGACGACATGCTGATGAGTCATAACAAAAGCTGACAAAATACCATAACAAACAAAATTTCATATCATAAATAAATAGGTATTTGGATTGAATAGCAAATTTAATGTTATTCTTATAAATCAAAGGGGATATATTTTAATGTAAAAAGATGGTAATTGAGTTGAATTTGCTAAGAATTGCATTATTTTTATGATTTTGTCACTATTTTGAGCAGAAATAGGATTTATTTGTTGAATAACAATATTATTGCATTTCTAATTTTATTCGTAATGTAGGCAGCCCTTCATCAATCACGAAACCTTTTTGTTTTTATGTTTTATATCTCTAGGATCAGTCATCAAAATAGGTTTCTCTTAAAACTTTACCCAGAATAAGAGCAACAAATGATCTTTCTGGAGTAAAAAAACAACCTTGGAAGCATCCCACATACTGCCATCGGAGAAAACTTATGTCTAAAGGCAATCCAATCTTACATTGCACAATTCAAGAGTAGAATGAGGCTACTGCCAATGTTCTCATTCTACTCTTGAAACTGATTGGACTCCAGAACGATCATTTGTTGCTCTTATTCTGGGTAAAGTATTACGAAAAACCTATTTTGATGACTGATCCTAGAGATATAAAATATAAAAACAAAAGGTTTTGTGATTGATGAAAGGCTTCCCACATTACGAATAAAATTAGAAATGCAATAATATTGTTATTCAACATATAAATCCTATTTCTGCTCAAAATAGTAGCAAAATCATAAAAATATTGCAATTCATAGCAAATTCAACTCAATTACCATCTTTTTACATTAAATATATCCCCTTTGATTTATAAGAATAACATTAAATTTGCTATTCAATCCAAACACCTATTTATTTATGATATGAAATTTTGTTTGTTATGGTATTTTGTCAGCTTTTGTTATGACTCATCAGCATCTCGTCCAGACTCTGCTACTCTAAGGCACTGCTTTTAATAAACTAATATATTAGAAGATGTGGATTGCTCGAAATTAACTGATGATTGGTGTTAGCCTGCAGTGTCTCCGAGAGTCAACACAACTCCTCCCAGGCAAAGATTGTTTTTCTTCGAGCATTTTATCTTCTGACAGAAGGAACAGCAGGAGCAGCATTTGTTCAGGTTGTGGGATTGAGTTCAAATTAATCATGCCTGAGGAACGATAATTCAGAAGTAGGGCCCAAGTGAATGGGGCTCTTGTCCATTGTCTGGCTCCCTCCTTCCAACTCCGTCTTCCATCGTCTATGTAAGCAACAACAAAAAAGAGATGTATTTGAATTGTGTTTTCTTTTTTTTTCCTCATTGAAAGAACTCCCACACATGGCACTTGATGGCAATTGATAAAGGCGGCCACAAGAAGGCTTCTGGGTTGTGCATTGAAGGAGTTGTTGCTTGCTTGCTTGCTTGCCTCTTGGCTCATGGCATGATCAAGTCCCCAAGTTCCCTGAAGCAAAGGAAGTCTGGTGATTTGAAGTCTCAAGAAGGAATACAAAACGAAAAAGATTGAGGTTTTTAAAGGATTCGTTTTCCCCCACTGACACACTTCTTCCTTTGTCACGCATTTTTGTTTGATTGTAAGTTTTGTAATTAGGAAATATAGCATTAATGTCAGCCTTCTCTTGATAGATAGATTCATTAATTGGTCCTCCATTAATTGGGCTCTGCGTCAGGATGTCAAGCGTCCAGGAAGGTTTCTTGTGCCCCATGTGCATGAAGGATCTCGGGGATGCTCTTCAGCTGGAGGTTCACTTCACGGAGACTCACAAGGAGGAGTCCAAAGCCTCTCCCTTCTCCATGGACACCTCACTCCAGTCAATCAAAGACAAATTCAAGAAGAAAGTCGACGGCGGCATTCGAGTTCTCAATCCACTTCTTCAAAAGATGAGCCTGGAGGGGAGGGTCCACGAGGGAAGCCCGTGGAGACAGAGGAGGAAGAAGGGGACTCGCCCTTCCATCCCGTGAGTGGGATTAATCAAGAGCTATGGCCAGAGATCCAGGGAGTCGTCAAGGGGGACGTCTTCCCAGAGTTCAGCAGACACCGCTCACGCCGAACGGATCGCTTCTCCACTGACACCAATAAGCTCATTATCCGCCTGGAAAAGCTCCTGGCCCACCTCCCCTCCGAGCCCGTCAAGAGACGAAAGTATGAGCGAGATATTGTGCCATGGATGGACGAGGACGCCGTGCATCGATGCCCGGACTGCTCAAAGGGTTTTGGGGTCGCTAGGAGAAAGCATCACTGCCGACTCTGTGGCTCCGTCCTCTGCCACGACTGCTCGCACTCCATTACATTCCAACTGGCCCAGCGCCTTCTCAATCCAGCAACCCTCTCGGAATACAATCTTCCGGATGAGGAACAAAAGAATGGCTCACGGGAAAGCCTTTTCTCCTCTTCCCCCGAGAAGAAGAACAACACCCAGGCCTTTCGGGCCTGTAAATACTGCGCAGACATCCTTCACAAGCGGGACTCTCATGTCCAGGGATCCGCTGAGGAACCTCCACTCATTGTTCAGTACTACGAGCACCTCAAGGACCTCATGAAGGAGGCGGAGGGGATGAGCGAGCTGTATACGAACATGGTTCGAAGCCTCCGCTCTGGAGAACGGAGCATCGCCTTCAGGATGCCAAGTTCATTCGCCTCAAAATCATGAAAAGTGCGGAGAGCATTGATGCTGTGTCCAAGCAGATCCTTCACTATGATAATGAAAAGTCTCCCCTACAGGAAAACGTTCGCTCACTTGCTCTTATGTTCATAAAGGAAAACCTCGTGTGCCTAGAGGATGTTCCCTCGGAGGCGGACTTTACTCAACTAAAACAGAGGAGGCTGGAAGAGACCTCCAAAAGAGTCCAGAATGAAAAACCTCGGCTCTAATAGCTCAAATGAAAGTTGCAGCCAGAACGCAACAAAAAGTCCAAGAGAATAATTATAGTGCTACACGGAATGCCTTAAGACTAGAAGAAGGATTCGTGCTCTCTCCAAACTCGAGCAGTCATCTTCTCCCCCCTGACGATGATCCTATCCTTCAACAAATCCACATTATTCAAAGCTTTATAACAAAGGCCAGAGAAGCCAAAAGGTAAGAGTTTAAAATTATTTACATCGACTTTTTTATTTCATTTTTCTGGTTTAACCATTTATTTCATTTAGGCTGTTCTATTAATTTATTTTGATGGTTTAAGAAAAAAATACAAACTGTTCATCAATTAAATTTTTGCTGTATAAGAACGAAAAAAATACTGCTTGACATTTTTCGGGTGTTGTAACAACAAACATATATTGTTAAATTATTTTTAAAGTTTATTTTTGCTCCATAACAATTATTATTTAAGTTTATTTTGGCTGTTAAATATTATTTTTTTTACTTTTGCTGTTCAACAATTTTTTTTAATTTTTGTTTTTGCTGTTTAGCAGTTCATTATATTTTTTTTTTGTTCTTTGGACAATTTATTTGATTTGTTCTTTGGACACTTTATTTGATTTGTTCTTTGGACAATTTATTTGATTTGTTATTGGGTTGTTTCGCCATTTATTTTATTTTTGTTGTTTTAACAATTTCTTTTAGCTTTGCCATATAACAATATTCTTATATTTATTTTTTGTTGTTCAGATATGATGAGGTCTCAACGTTGGAGGCGAACCTTAGGGACTTGAACATTGAGTACAAAAGGACACTTGCTGAGCGAAAAGAACTGGAGGAAACTATAACTCTTATAAGCATATATTCAAGGCCTCTCCCTCCTCATCAGACATGCTCAAAGATGAGAAACCACCTCCTGCTGGGAGCAATCCATTCGACGAAGACGAATAAAAATCAGCATCTAGTCATTTAGCAACTAATTTATTATTACATATGATGAAAATCCAGAGTTGGGCAGTTCAGCAAGTAAAGTGAGCCTCATCTAGATTCGTCTGAATCGCGAATTGTGAATTGCTGCGTTTCCTTAAGGGGTCTTCATTTATAAAAATCAACTTTTTTTTTCCAAATATAATTTTGTCAAAAACAAGATTTCCATAACAATTAACTACTCAGAGCTAATCTAACCCCGCTTCAAAATATTACATAATCGATTGGCTGCTCAGTTCTGTTTAAATAATATTAGCTTCTTTAATCACATATATATTTTTATATTTTGACCTATTAAAGAATGACATATCCGACTAATAATCGCTGTGAATTGTTTTTAAAGATCTTATTTTATGTCTTATTAGCAACGCTTGTAAGTATCTACACCATCCTTGTGGTTTTTGTTTCGTTCAAAATGAGAGGCCTTTTGAGTTGAGGATATTCAGTTGCTGAAAATAAAATGTTGAGAATTCCGTGGATCACCTACGCCACTACATTACCTGTACTACGTAAAATATTTTTCGCTTGCGTGTAAAACATCATTTTTATTCGTTTCCTATATTTTTATATATTAATATTTATAAAAATTCTTCATTTATCACACTATAGTAGCTTTAATTAATGGAAAAGCATTTGAAATTTAAATATTTAAAAAAATGAATTTAATAATAGATTTAAGCACTTTAAAACAACTTTCATATTAATTAACCCTTATAATTATAACAAAGAAACAACAATATAAAAGGAATCGCAAGTGATTTATCAAAATGATCACAATGATAAATAAATTATGCTGGATAGAATCCAAGGTTTAATACTGGGATGGGTAGAATTTTCTATGCTAATGAAATAATAATTCCGTTCGTCCGCTTATTCGTTTCTCTGACTCCCCCAAAGATTTATTAGATCTCGATGAAATTTTCAGTGAATAATTTCGAGGGCTTAGGGAGTGTTTTAGCGAATATCTCGACGAAAGGAAAAGGAAAGTATGCAAAGATAATAAACATCAAATGTCGAGGATTGGTGAGACTTGGCATCTTTACATTTTATTATCTTTCTCAACTACTCGTTACTAGGCGCCTTGAGGACAGTTGATCGAATAATTCATGTATTTTTTGAACTCATGGAACTGTCTCTTATAAGAAATGCAGCGTTGAATGATACTATTTTTAAAGCTATTTACATTTAATTCGACTATGATACAGATAATACTCATAGATATTATACCTGTGTAGCGGATTGACCCGCTTACTAACATCAGGTCAACCTACCGTTCTTTATATCACACCTCAGCAGGTTCTTAATCTTAAGTACTCTTGCTTGCAGCTATATAAGCAGCAGACAAGGGTCAAATAAAGACACTCTCTTACTACCACTACAAGAGTTGTCATTTCTCCTCCTCCTTCGTGTTACACCGGTATGTTTTCTGGTGAGACGGAGACGGTCGAGAAACTAAAATAACAAACAATATATTATTTGAATATTCATTATTTAACAATGTTATCATATTAAAATATGATGCATAAAAAACTGAATAAAACTGTTAACCCACAAGTTTTGAGCGATTTATTTAGTAAATATGTGTGTCTAGTGTTACTCAATCATAAAATTAAGGAACTCATGAGGAGAGACTTGTCCATGTGGGTCCTTCACATTTGAGAAAGGAATTGTGAATTTCCTGTCGTAGCTAATATATATCCGATTGCGATTCCTAGTGTACTTCATGATAGTCCTATAGTCCTCATCCACATGATCTAATACAAAGTCTTCCTCTGGCTGCTCCGGGTTGACTTCATTTGGGTAGTAGTCATCCCCGGGAAGGAAGCTCATGAAGCCCTGATTCTGGGGAAGTCTCGCCATGACGGGAAAGAGGGAAACGCAGCCTTTACGGCTCCTCTTGACACAAAAGTCTCTCAGAGACTCCAGCTCCAAAAGTTGAGGAGACGAGCAGTTTCCCATACCTGTGGAGGACCCAGGTAGTAATCCTCTTCTTGACGTGACATAATGATTTCCTTGGGGCACATCCATCGTACCTTGAAGATCTCGCTCTCATCCTGGAACAAACAAACAAAAGAAATCATGCATTAAATCAGGGGTCGGAATTGATTGACTTGTAAGATGGATATTTTTTAAAAGTCTTTTTTAAAGCTGAGGTTCAGTAGAGGAAAAAATTGTGTCAGTAGTTATTAGTAAAGTGTGTTCAATTGTTAACGGTACATTTTCACTAATCTGGGAATAAAAGGCATTGTCAGTAGATACAACCAATAAAATACAACTACAATATGACTTTAGAAAGGCATTTGACAGTATTTCTCATCATTGGATTATACAATGTTTGAAAGATCATGGAATAGGAAACAGCTTTTTAAGAATGGTGGGTTTGAGTTTAGCAGATATTTTTACGTTTTATGAAAGTTTTATAAAATTGAAAGAAGATGCCGTCAAGGCGACCCCCTTTCGCCAGCTTTGTTTATTATTAGCTTGAATTATTTAATCGAAGAAATACAAAAATGCAATAAAATAAAAGGGGTAAAAATAGTAGAATACGAAAAGAATACAGAGGCATTTGCCGACGATATAAATATCATATTTTCAGGAGGCCAAAATAATATAAGCCAATCTTTTAATGAAACTTTATATATATTTGAAAATTTTAGAAAAGAATCGGGCTTAACAATCAATTTTAAAAAGACAACTTTCATAGCTGATTTAATGTAATTTTTGATACACGGGGAATACAAGTAACGAATAAAATTAATGTGCTCGGAACTTTTATAACTATAGATGATCAAGATCAAATTGAAAATTGTAAGCTCATTGAAGACACCATTCACATGGCAACTGGCTATTTCTCAAAGTTTATCAAAAAAGACGTTGCAGCAAGAATTTACGTATGGAACGTTAAAATTTTACCCAGAATCATCCATATTTTAAAACTGACGCCAGTGTCAGAAATCGTCTGTACAAAGGTGAATAGGATTTGTGACTCTTTTTTATTTCCAAACGGACAACCAAAGCTATTTCATGGAAACGTGTCAAAACTCCTTCAAAATTGGTGGATTGGGTCTACTGAATTGGAGTGTTTCTGGAAGGTGATTCTTTTTAATTGGTTCCGAAGAGTTTTGGAAGAAGGCACTGTATGGACAGAAGTGTTGAGAGAAGAATATTTTAGGGATTCGGGGCGTTCTTGGGGGTGGAAAGAGGAAATGGGCCTTCTATTATATTGGGGCTGTCTAAAGGAATTAGTTCATTCTGGAGAGAAAATTTTAATGTTAATACATACTTTTACCTAAAATGGCATGGCAGGAGCCAGTAATGGGAAATAAAAGATTACTATTTCTTGATGGGACTTCCATTAAAAAGAAGCTAGATTGCTTGGGGGATATTTTCAATAGTTCGAATAATCTTACTAATAGTGAAATTTTAGAGAAAAATACAATTTTAAGTAAAATAAATTTTAAAAACAGGCGAATAGGACCACGAGATAGTTTTACAATTTTATGAAATCAAGTTCTAACAAGACCCTTCGGATTTTATTATTAGAGGAAAAATCAAAAAAACATTTTATAGCTCAAGTAGATAGAAGGAGAGGCAGTTTTAAAATAAGCTGTTCAAGTTATGATGTAATAAAGGGTATTCAACCTAAAAATCTTAATTATCCCCTATTCTGGTTGAAGTATAGAATTGTTACTAACACCTTACCCCTTGGTGCAATATATGGCAAAACAAGTGAGGATAAGTTTTGCTCCTTCTGTGAGGATGCAAGGGAAACTTTGGTTCATTTTTTAATTGAATGTCCAGAGGTGATTAGATTTTTAGATGTTTTAAGGGAACGTTTTAACGAAAAGTTCGGCCTTCTACTGCTGTTGAGGGAATTTGTTTATTTTTACTCTGGCCCGTTTCAAAATGAAGTCAATTTTTTAACAGCAAGGGCGCAATTTTTAATGTATAAGTTAAGAACTAATAAAGTCCCCCTACCCTATAATTTTCCAAAATAGCGGATTTTGTCTTAATAAGCCAAGGGTGTAATGCCTTTTTTGGGCATATATATATAAATGCCAGTGGTTTTTTTTTGTTTGTTTTAAAATTATGCCGAGTGTATTTTTTGTTTTATTTTTTATGTTATATGTGAGTGTGATTTTTTTTGCAGAATGTTGAAGTTTATTTTTTTAATCCTCATTTGTAGAGTGTGAGTTAAAAAGCTGAGATGTTTTGAATAAAGTTGGACGGTCGTACAAAAAAAAAAAAATACAAATACAAATGTGCCTTTTAAGGAATTATTAAAAATAATCTTATTTAGGTTACATAAAGAAGAGGAAAAGTAAATTCATCTGTTGTCACTCAATAGTAGCGCTCTTTTTTAACAGGCGCTACCGATTGACTATACATTAAGCAAACTGAAGTGGTATTTGGTAGTTTTATGAAAAAAGAAATGATTGGTAGGGAGTGCTAGTACTAGTATATACAAAACTATGAATCCGTAGTCCTAATTCAGGTTTTTTCTAACTTATGTATTTAATGGATTCCCTATGAAGGATACACATTAAGTCAGTCGTTTGATAAAAATCACTATTGGAATCAGTAATAAATCTTTGCAAAAATGCAGAAAAACAAATTTTTACTTTTTGGGATTATAAAATAGGGATTTGTTTACTAGGGTGACTAGGAATAAACCTGGAGCACGTACTTCAGGAATAAAGACCATGATATTTTCATATTTTCTTGTCAACACTGTACAGCATAAAATCACTTCAATTTAACTATTGACGAAGCTAATTACTCTTATACACGCCTCAGTTCATATAATACAAATGAAGTAAGCATTTATTATTATTGTTTAAATATTGAATTCGATTATTGGCTATAATGCAAACAATAAAATGGATGCAACATTGATGCATGATCTTACACTAGTTCCGTCGGGATGATCCTCTTTGTCTGGAAGGCATGTAGAAAAGGGTATCGAATCTTCGAGAGCCTTTTGATTGAGACCAAGAGGAGTCAGCCAGCTGGACCACTCATGAAGAGCCCAATGTCCGGTGCAAGCTCGAGTTTCATGGCATTTTCATGAATAGTCCAGGATCCTCTCTGACCTTTGACCTCCAGGCCTCAGTTCCCGAGTAGCTGAGTGGAGGAGTGGAGGGAATTGGAGAGGAGGATCCCAGTCTCCTCAAATTTTCACGTAGAGCCGTGAGGCGGAAGGCAATGTCTCGAGGTAGATGGCTGGGAGACTCCACCCGGGATATGAGAAAGGGACGACTTGTGGTTGAGGGATCTAAAATGCCACTAAAAATTCACGAAGAAGGGATAAATTGATGAGCATTGAGGGATCAAATTTTCTTCTTTAGGGAGTGGAATTTGAGGTTAAAATGTAGACATTAGAAAGGTTTTACTCTAGATGACCTATTAAAAAGTAATTCTATGAACCTCTATTGAGGAATCACAAATTTATTATTAAGAAGCATAATTGAAGGTAGACACTAACTACGCTTACTGTATTGATGGCCTAACTTAAAGTAATTTAGTTTATACATTATTACATAGTACATAAAAGTAATAATGCATAAAAAAAGTTTCATTAAGGGATAAATAAATATGAATAATGTATTTTTAACATAAATTAATTTAGTCATGGTATTTACTGCCTATTTTGAACAACATACAATTAAAGTTGTTGAATACAAAATTTTATTAACTTAATATTTAAAAAAATACCTAAATTGAACTAAACAACAAAAAGTTAATGATTCCATTGAAAAAAGCGTTTATGATAAGTTAATTATTAAGTGATTAAACGGTTATGAAAAGTCAACAATTAAGGGAACAAAACCGCTTAGGAAAAGAGAGCAATTATAATTCTAACATGAAAAAATAACCAAACGCTTTTAGTATTCTAACCACATAATGCTCAGCATTCAAGGCCTCCCTGGAGGGATCTTCTTTGGAAAAAGTAGATAATGTCTTCATCCATCGAGGGTCAAGTCAGATCCGGTCGAATTGTGCTCCAGGGTACACCAAGGCCTTGGGCATGAAAGAACTTCTTGGCACTTCGTATCCCATGAGACCTCATAGTTAAATCCTGGAAGAACTGCCTTGGGATTGGATGAAATGAGTTATGAGAGAGGCTGCGTCTCTCCAAATCGACTCGGCATGATTGTCATATAACACAACAATTGTAAATCTAGCATTTGATCAGTTGTTGCTTGAGGTTTGTGAAGTCTATGCCAAGGCTTAAGTAGTTATATAAAGTAACAAAGTCCAGTGAGTCACTCTCGTCAAAAACATAAATGTACACTTAGATAAAAGTATACATGTCATGCATTAATATAATAACCTTGCTTAGATTTTTAAATACCGCCTGAGAGACTCAGTCTACAAGTTTTAGTGGATTTTAAGATATTTTCAATAGTATATGCAAGCTTGTGAACGGAACGCAAAATTTGAACGGGCGTTCACCCTGAACGCACTTTCAATGAACGAACGCAACTTTTTTTAAACTCTGAACGTTGAACGCAAAAAAAGGAGTTTTGCGTTCAGCGTTCATCCTTTTCCAAGCATTTCTTGGACCTTTTTTCAGAAAAAAAAAACAACGTCTCACTATTTTTGGAAATTATTTTCTTAAAAAAACGTACATCACTACGCCATCACTTTTTCGGAAATTCTTTTTTTTTTTTAAAGCTGAACGAACGCGGAAACGCAAAAAAATCTGAACGCTCACAAGCCTGGTAATATGGTAAAAAAATTTAAACGATGACATCACTGGATTTTCTTTAATTTCTTCTCTTTTCTTCTCCTAACCATGTTATATATCTTGAGGTTGCGTAACTAACATTCATAATTTTGTTTCCCAAAAAACATATGGATGTCAAAACATGTAAAACAAAAAGTTCCGAAGTCCCATGTGGTAACAATGAATATCGGGGTATTTGTTCGCCTCTGTTGATGGGGAAAAGACAGGGACATCAAATGTGTAGAAATAAATCTTAGGTTTCATTTAATATTGTTGTAACTCTTTTTTTTTACATCAATTCTACAATTTGATATTTTGACTAATAATTTAGCAATAAAATATATTTTTTTCTATATACTAAAAGGACAACCACTCGTCATTAGAGGTTTTGAACTTATGATTGATATGGAATCTGTCAAAGATAATAGATAACTGTCTGGGAATCTGTCATGTTTTTTCAGTAGATTGAATATACATCAAAATTATAGAAGGTTCTGTTTATTTCAAAAATAATATCACTGTTGCGTTGTATTTAATTTCGGACATGAATTACCAAAACCTGATATTTTATATACGTTTATACAAATACGTTCTGAATCAATAATTGTATCAATCAATGCATATTTTATATGTACAAAGTGTATATTCATTTTCGCATTTCGTGTTTTAGTGTTGGAATTGCATCCACAATTCTGTTCATGTTATCTATGTGACAGTCATCTGTAAGAGCACATCAAATAAATACACCATAAACAAATATTAATCCACGTTGTTTTGAATGGTTGCCAAATACAAGATAGATAGTATTGTAATAATTGCTCTACAAGCATTGTATTTTCACAATGTTGACTCCAAGATTTAAGACTTTCTCAGGATAAGAGAGCCTAACCTTTTC
>CP045892.1:7899921-7927647 GCA_013387185.1 Caligus rogercresseyi | reverse complement strand
TTATTGGATATGATGAGGAAATTATAAACTTGATATCTTCTGAATACATTTCGTCTCGGTAGGTATACAATTGTTTTTTTCCATCTCCTTGTCTAAATAAATTTTAATAAATAATAAACCCCTTATTAAACTATTATGAAAAGACAAAACTTGTAATTAAAAATGACAGGATCTTTGTAAAAAAAAAAATTCTAACAGATTTTTAATAATTATTTTATTATTTTTTACATTTATTTAAAAAAAACAATACATTTTGATGCCTTGTTTCTTTTTTATCAAAGGAACCGCCTGGGAATGAAACTATTTGCATATTTAAGTCAGATGCTTTCTGTTGTGGTAAAAGTGTACAGAAGAAAGACATCACTGCCCGGCGGCCTTGATCACTCGACTGTTGATGATTTAGTCTAGCCACGCTATGATATATGCCCAATGACGATAATTTGAGCATTAGGTATCATGAAAAGCAAAAAAAAAGTAATTTATACAAAATTGAAGGCGCACATCAGTTGATTCAAAAACAGTATTAGCTTGTTTTAATATTCGCAAATCAGGGCAAGACAGCATTATGAATTGACCTTGCAACGCCTTTATATAAAACATCTCATTTACAAATATTTACGCCCTTAATAAGGTGAAATAAATGCTAATATAAGGGATTGATATTATTATAATAGAATAAACTAAAATGTTTCGAAAAATTATATTATATATATATATATGCCTTTTTGAAGAATTTTTACTTTGACAATATTTTCTTCTTATTTAGAAAACTAAAAATATATTTTAAAAATAGTTAATGAAAGTCTAACATTTTCTTAATACAAAAAGTAAAACATCTTACTTTAATAGTCCTTTACTAACCATTAAAAACCATCAGACTGAGATTTATTGGATATGGTGTGAAAATGATAACCTTCTTAAAAACCAGTATTGGAACAAAACGCTAAATGTAATTAAATAAATAATAAAGCACTGAATTATACTATTATGAAAAACAGTAAAACTTTAAAATAAAAGCCATCGTTTTTATTATTGAAAAAGTATATATCTGATTTGTAACACAAAATAACGCATTTTATATTGCACATCACAGTCCGACTCGGGTGTGGCGGTTTTGAATGAAAAGCCTTATCTTGATGTGAGCACAGGAGAAACCGTTGGCTACGTCCCCCATGGACTCTCAATTCGTGCTTCACAGTCCTCCTTGTCGTTTATCGCACATGCCTCCTCCGTGAGGACTGTCTTTGATGTACATTCCGTACTTTTAGATGAATGATTACAATCCGACATCACTGTCCGGCGTCCTGGATCCCTCTTCGGTTGATAATTTAGTCCAGCCACGCTATGATATATGGTCAATGACGATAATTAGAGCCTCAGCTATGCTGAAAAACAAATAAATTATTTATAAGAAGATGCCTTAGGAACTAATAGTTGAATAACTTACAATCACAAGCCAAGCCAATCCCGAAGAGATATTAGGGAGTTTCTCTTGTTTGGTCTATATTTTAAATAAAAAGCCGTATCTTGGTGTGAGCACAGGAGAAACGGTTGGGCGTATTCTCGGAACTCACCATCGCTGGCTACGTCCCCTATGAACTCCCAATCCGTGCTTCACAGTCCTCCTTGTCGTTTATCGCACATGCCTCCTCCGTGAGGACTGTCTTTGATGTACATTCCGTACTTTTAGATGAATGATTACAATCCGACATCACTGTCCGGCGTCCTGGATCCCTCTTCGGTTGATAATTTAGTCCAGTCACGCTATGATATATGTTGAATGACGATAATCAGAGCCTCAGCTACGCTGAAAAACAAATAAATTATTTATTAGAATATGTCATAAAGATTTATATTATATTATATATATATAAGATGAGGGAGTCTCCGTGAAGAGTCGTATCATGGTGTGAGCACAGGAGAAACGGGTGGGCGTCTCCTCGTCACTCACCATCTTCTAGATGAATTATGAGGGGCGGTCTTACTGTCTTCCTCCTTCACTCTCGTCGTCAAATCGGCCAAAAAAATGCTAAGAGAATTAATAAGCTTTGAGAGGAAGCCTAGAGAGCCTTCCGTGATGAGGGAGGCATTGAACTACTTACCATAAGAACAAGTCAGTCCCGACAAGAGACGATGGAGTTCCCCTCGTCCAGGAATCCTGTCGAATAAGTGACTCCGAACACAGGGGGGAACTCCGTATCAAGGTTCCTCCTCTAGAGTTAAACAAATCAAGCTGTTTAATAATAATAATAATAGCCGCTTTGTTATGAAAAGGGGAGAGGTTTGTGATTAATTCAATACTATAAAGAGAGGCCAGAGAGATGTCTCTATGTTTTCAGTTTTTTTCTCTTTCTATGTCAGGTCGGTATTAAAAGCGTCCCTAGCCCTATATCTCTATGGGATGAACTAGCATTTGGAGATAAGTAGGACCAATTAAGAATGCAACCATAGAGATATAAAGGCATAGAGAGCTTATGGATCCTTCAGAGAAATGCGTCATTGTGTCCCGAATACAGGTGAACAATGTTTTTCTGCTATTGGATCATTCAGAGAAATACGTCATTGGGACCATATACAGCTGAAAGATGTTTCTCTGCTAATTGGAGGAATGAGCTCTCTATATCTTTATGTCTCTATGAATGCAACAGGACACAGAAGCACCCACTAATAACGGTTATGTATCCGTTTACGCCTTCTTTCTTTGTATGTTAATATCAGAGAGAAGAGAGAGTGCCAAAGGAAGAGTTTTTATTAAAAAATATTTGTCTTTTACAGGTAGTTTGGAGGTTGCGTAGAATGGTGGGGTAAAAAGTTCCATTGAATAAAAAAGGAATGAAATCTTTATACATAGTTATATTATCATTATTATCGTTTACAATAAATTAAATAGCAATGTTGGATACTAGATTAATTAAATAAGTTTAATAGTGAAACATTATACATCTAAATAAGATTAGTAACAAAATATAAGAAATTAACATATACATAAGAGATCTTGTATAAAAAAAACACTTATTTCAAATTGGACCTAGAGGGCACGAAAAATTCTTTGACGATGGATAAAGTTTCCTGCGAAAAATTCCCCTCCTATTGTGATCATCTTTTAGGAGTTTTTTTAGTCGCATTGACAAGTATTTTTTCAATACAAGATGGATTAAAGAATTGAAGTGATTTTCTGTTCCAATTGCAGTGTTGGAGCAATGTTCAATATTTACAGAACTAAAAATATTACTTTTTAACTTAAGGGCAAATGTAAGTTAACTTTTCTATAGCTTTTTTATCATAAAAAGAAATAGTTTTGGATCGTAGAACTTCTTCGGTATGATAAAGGAGCTCAAAAAGTGATCCAGAGGGATGAAGTAATCCCTTTTTTCATCTTCACAATAGTTTTTCATTAAAATAAGTGAACGATTTTTCAAGGGCAACAGCGGCTTCCATATTATCAAGCCTTCTTCTCTTAGTCCATTGATGGTGTCCATAAGCTTATGGTTCCTCTTTACTGATCTCTGCGCCTGCTTTGCTAGTCTCATATTGCTCTGGTGCAGTATTGAAACCCTTGATTTAAGCTCCTCGCACTTTTTACGGATAAGGTCTTTATCATCTGGGTACGCATACCCATGTTCAAAAAAAATTGCTTTGCATCGTCCTCATCCCCTTCTCTTCCTCCACCTCGTCTTCAATCCGGCTTGGTCCTGCAGAGAAATTTATACTTTGACAATTTGGATAACAATATCTAATGATACCAATGAGAAGGAGCATTCAAAACACAAACAATATCCTTATAAATACTGAAGTCTAATAATGTGACACAACTTATATATAATTTTTAAAACCCACTTTATATATAATACTTTACTAAAAAATATTTGCTTATTTCAATCCGAACCTCATGGCAACATGATATGCTGCTTCTTCAACTAACTTAATGTATTAAAGGGATAATAATGTCGAATATCACTTTACTTATATAATTTAAATATTGATTTGTATAATGGTTAGATGCTTTTGGTATAAAAGCATAAGATTACATACTCCTATCCTATTTTGTATGATGGATAAATCATACTGATCGGTCGTTGATTAATAGTTTTCTTTCTTTGAGGGTAGGATCCAAGAGTAAGAATTGAGTTTGAGTCTTTGCTCAAAGGCAATATCGAATGAACGATTATAATAATAATTATCTTAGCCTTGAACACACAACCGCATTAGCCATGTGATTGGTTGGTGATACACATGTTATATATTTATCTAATAAATAGATATTTCATATATAGGAATAACAATTTTATTCGAAAGTTTTCGGAATCGGAAATGTACTAAAATATAAATAAAATATAAAATAGTATGAAAATCTGGGAAAATACAATTGTTATTGAATATCATTTTGGTTTTTACTTTGTAAAACATATTTTATGTCATAGCTCCGCTATACATTTGTAAAGTCTGCTTCTCAGCATGAATTAGAAACAGAAACCCAAACCAATATCTACTTCCATATTCATCTTCTCTGTTTCTCAGCAATAGAACAGACGTACAAAATAAGCTCTGATATTCTACTCGCAGGTTTCTTGTACTTCATGTGTTCTCTATTACCTAAGTTATTATAACAATTGTTATTTATATATCATTTGTTTTTTACTCTGTAAAAAGCATTTGCAACATTCACTAGATATTAACTATGTTTGTCCACTATTTTCTTCTATCCAAGTAATTATCACCCTGAAGTAAGCGATACGAGTTGATTTGATATAATATTTGTAACATTCTTGATATTAAAATATTCCATAATTGCCTTTTCTCTAGGCCATTAGACACACAAAAACATCCAGAAATATAATTTGAACCAGCTATATGATATCAATCCATCTTTAGGGTTAATTCGTTTCCATCCAAAAGCACTATTTCTGGTTTTTTGCTCAAATCATGCTTTATTTAAATCACCATGGGTCACGTTAAAGTAATAAAAAGTGTAACTAACTTTCCCCATTGGTGTTAAAGCAAGACATAATAATAAAAATATATATAAGTAGGGTGAGCAACAGGCCCGGCAGCAGTCCCAGGCTGTTGGGGGCCCTACAGTTGTTATGGGGGGGGGGCACAGTTGGTACATTCATAAAAAAATCGGGCCCACGTCACTCAGTGAGTGGGCGTGCCTGCCCCCCCCCAAGGCCCCCCCATCTCGCCGGGCCTGGTGAGCAAGTTAATGAACTTTGATAAACAATATAGATGTTCCAGAGCAGGGGTATTTAAAGAGCTCCAGCTAGAAAACAAAAAAACTTAAAGAAAAGGACCGGACCATCATAATTTCTAGCTATTATTTTTTAGAATAAATGAATAAACTATAAGCTGTATCAGTGTCGGCATTGATCAACATCTGATAATGAAATCAATGAATCATGTTTTCTTTATGACAAAATTGCATGTGTGTTTGAAACCTATGTTCCTAATATCGGCCATATAAACATATGATCGATATTAGGAACATAGGTTTCAAACAAAAATGAAATTTTGTCATAAAGGAAACACAGTAACTTCGGCTATGGTATACTTTCGTACACCGCCTCCATATTTTAGGGACTCATGGTATATTTTTATTATTTTTGGAAGGGAATGGGAAAGGAAAAAAGAAAAAGAAAAAGGAGAGTTAGAGAGATGGAATAAGAGAGAGACACTGAGAGAGAGTCACGCAGATATAGACACACAGATAGAGAAAGGCACAGAGAGAGAGAGATAATTAACATATTCCCATCCTGAAGAGTCTCGGGATCGGGAAATAGTGACTTTACACATAGAAGTGGAATCTTTGGGCACCTGGATCGTGAAAAGAGGAAGTTCCTCATGACCTATTCCTACTCATTCGTCTTCAAATATCTACCCTCCCTCCATCCCCCTCTTCCGGATCTGTCTCGGATGACTACGGAGACTCCACTCATGAAGCCTCCTCCTACACGTCTCTTGGACTCGAACGTCTAGAAGAGGAAGTCTCTCAGGCATTGCTCTTCCTCCCTCCGGGTCTCGGATGACTACGGAGACTCCACTCATGAAGCCTCCTCCTACACGTCTCTTGGGCTCGAACGTCTAGAAGAGGAAGTCTCTCAGGCATTGCTCTTCCTCAACAAACAAATTAAGGAGTCCTCCTCACCCTCCGAGTCTCATCTGTAAAGGCTCACAATTTGGAAAACAATGGTTATTCTCCTGATCAACCCACCATATTAGTCTCCTTTGGAACTGTGGATCTTGAAGGAGGACTCCCTTATGGCTTCACCCCCTTCTCTTGCAAATATGTAGATTGCTTCATGGTTCATGTATTATAAGGAGCATCATTATTCTTCAATGGATACTATACACTTCTACCTTGGGACCTCATATTTTGTAATGAAGCCCTCTGAACAGACTCTTTTTTATTTTATAAGATTTTCCTCTTCTTTGACATTTATATAAAGTGAAACATATTATTCCGTTTTCGTCGTGTTGGAAGGAAGAACCCCAAACGACCACTTTATATTACATATTTCATAATTCAAGTGTGATCTGACTTATTTCACATTTATAGATTTTATATTCTTGTATTGAAATAAAAACACCTTCACAACTTTTGTTGATTTTTCTAACGATATCAGTTCGTATTTCTTGTAATGATGGTAAAAGTATTTTGTAATATAAATATAAATAATTATTCTAAAATAATTCACAACAGAGTATTGATCTTCACAATTCTTAAGTGAAGGTAAGGTGTTCGTTAATATATTTTATGATATAATCTGTACTTCTGCCCCCTAAAGAAAGAAATGCTTATTACTACTATAGTTAAAATTTACAAATAAAATATAGCCCATTAATAAAAATCTGAAATGAAAATAGTTATCATTGACCTTATCATGAGTATAGATGATGCTAATTTATCACTTAAGGTCCTACCTAATCTTGTTTAGCCTAGGAATTGCAGAGAAGTATTAATTACCTACTTAATTATATTATTAAACGTTTTGATTTTTATATAAAACATAATTTGTCTTACTTCACTTATAGGAACTAGAATGGAGTCCTTAGACAAGATACTGCTCTGTAATAATTTTTTAAACACAAATCTGACTCTGGCCACTTCCGTTTCCAAGTTAATTACGCGAAGTAAAAGGGAAAAGTTCCTTTTAGTGTTTATTACTCTCATTTCCCTGAATAAACCTCTTCAACGCAGCACACAGTGACTCGATATTTAACAAAAAAAATACATGAAAAAGCAAGGCACTGAGTTTTGCACTAATAATAACAAATATTAAAAGTATAGATATAAGTATAAAAATAGATGTCGAATGAGTGATCAAATGTATATTTCGGGTGTATCAATCAGAGTATCTGTATGAATATATGCGGTAATATAAAATAAGGATAAAATAAATATCCCAAGTGAAAAGGGACTCCGTTGAAATTATTTGTAGAATCTTTGAAATAATATAAGGAATTTATTTCACTCTCATGGATTCAAATGTGAAAACTTGGTGTAATTGAAGATTCTAGGGTCGAAACGCGACGTAAAGAATGGTAATAAGTCACCAAATTCTAAGATGATCGAATTTGTCAAAATTATGGCTCCAATCCAGGAAGGCAAATTAAAAGGGGAAGGAAGAAGCCTTGAAGTATCCATCCTTTTTAAATCAAAAGGTCCAAAATTTCCCTTTCCATGCATGAAGTCCATTGTTTTCGACTCCGAGACTAATATGGTGGGTTGATCCGGAGAATATTATATCACGGACATTGATTTCCAAATTGCAAGCCTTTAGAGATGAGACTCGAAGGGTGAGGAGGACTCCTTCATTTGCTTGTTGAGGAAGAGCAATGCCTGAGAGACTTCCTCTTCTAGACGCTCGAGTCCAAGAGACGTGTAGAAGGAGGCTTCATGAGTGCAGTCTCCGTAGTCATCCGAGACCCGGAGGGAGGAAGAGCAATGCCTGAGAGACTTCCTCTTCTAGACGCTCGAGTCCAAGAGACGTGTAGGAGGAGGCTTCATGAGTGGAGTCTCCGTAGTCATCCGAGACAGATCCGGAAGAGGGGGATGGAGGGAGGGTAGATATTTGAAGACGAATGAGTAGGAATAGGTCATGAGGAACTTCCTCTTTTCACGATCCAGGTGCCCAAAGATTCCACTTCTATGTGTAAAGTCACTATTTCTCGATCCCGAGACTCTTCAGGATGGGAATATGTTAATTATCTCTCTCTCTCTCTGTGCCTTTCTCTATCTGTGTGTCTATATCTGCGTGACTCTCTCTCAGTGTCTCTCTCTTATTCCATCTCTCTAACTCTCCTTTTTTTTCTTCTTTTTTTCCTCTCCCATTCCCTTCCAAGAATAAAAAAATATACCATGAGTCCCTAAAATATGGAGCGGTGTACGAAAGTATACCATAGCCGTTAACTTCATATGTGGACTTTAAGGGATAACAATTATTAATAACGGGGGTAAATGGCACAGGGGGTGCTAGTCCAGGGAGTAATGTCTGGGGGATAGTAGTCCTAAACTCAAAATAACTAGATAATCAACTGAAAAGAAACATTCAACAACTTGAAGACGTCAGTAATGTAGTTAAAATGGCTGCCACGCTACATTGTAATTATTAAAGCGTTAAAGTAAAGTAGCGCATGCATAACATAAAATTCTTCCTTTTTTCCTAAAAGAAATCGGCCAAAATTTTATTCTTCTTTAGTCCGTAAGGGGCGATTTGATGCTAGAGTTCTTTGAAAATAATAACAAAGTCCTTTTATTATTTATATTTGGAATCTCGCACAATGTTGTAGTGATTTGATATATTTCAAATCATCAAACTTAATCCCGTTAAACCGGTTTTAAATAGGATTGTGACGTAAGTTCATGGACTAACGACATCTAACGTTAAAGAAAATAACCAAAATTTTGGCCATTTTTTTTGTTACTTTTTCCTTGCATGCGCTACTTTACTTTAACACTTTAGTAATTATGGGTACGGTTACTTCGATCTCCTACCTGAGCTAGAAACAAAGAGAAACCACACTTCAACACGGCCATCGTGCTAACATTCCTCACAACCTCTCTATTATTGTACTTATTATAGAAGAAGAAGGAAAAAAAGTATACGTCATCCAGAGTGCTCCTGCCTTGTTCTTATTATTGTTATTGTTTACATTGATTCATCATTGCTTGGGATCAAATTTCTCGAATGGGAGTGGACGGGTGGCATGATTCCAGTCATTATATTTGCCCTGTCTCGTCTCATTCTCCTCCTCAATGATCGGAGGAGGAGACGAGACGTTTGGGAGCTCCTTCATCAATGTGGTCGCTCCTAGCACTGACTCGGCTCATGAATATGTTCAACACTCTGGATGACGAATACTTTTTTTCCTTCTTCTTCTATGATAAGTACAATAATAGAGAGGTTAGTGAGGAATGTTAGCACGATGGCCGTGTTGAAGTGTGGTTTCTCTTTGTTTCTAGCTCAGGTAGGAGATCGAAGTAACCGTACCCGTAATTATAACAATAAGGAATAATAAGGAAAATAAAAACACCCAATCTAGGTAAAACTATTTACCTATGGAAATTATGAGCTTATGGAATGTATTTGTGCCATCAACATGTATAATATCTGGAATTTCACTGAGAATAAACATTCAACGAACTAGAGGACGTCAGTAATGTAATTAAAATGGTGTAAACATTGAAATATGATATACATCGTAATATAATACTAGAGAAAATAATAAGGGAAATCCTACAAACAATACCATTGATGTCAGGCCTTGTTGATTCCTTAGAAGAAAAAAAACCTTTATTTTTTTTATTTCATGACCATTGCATCATGGGGTTTCAATATCGCCCCTTTTATCAACTTCATAGGACTTCGTATTTAGACTTTGACTATTTTGATAATTGATAATAACTCATAAAACTTCTTTCCTTCTCTTCTTTATATCATCAGTTGATAACTCAGACCATAGAGATAAAAATATATAGAGAGCTTATTCCCTTCATCTGTACTTTGTGTCCAATATAAACAAGTAATTTTACTACGTCATCGTAAGCTGACCATAGAGATATAATCTATCTCAATGGTAAGCTTACGATGACGTAGTACAAATTACTTTATTCATATTGGACACACAGAATACAGCTGAACGATGTTTCTCTGCTATTGAATGGAATCAGCTCTCTATATCTTTATATCTCTATGACTCCGACATATCTCTCCTCTTCTCTTATTCAGTTATTTGTGCATCCCGTTATTACATAGATCGGTGATTAAATCAAATAAAGTACGTTTCCAATACATTCAACAATATTTAAAACTAGAGGCATATATACACTCAGAGAGTGCAAACCTCCGCCGTCATGAACCTTCCGAGGCGGATTTTTCACGACTGGGGAGGCGTAGAGAGACGGGGAGGGTTCCCCTAGACGGAAATTCCGAGAGGAACACGCTCCGGCACCCAATTTCACAGCACAGCGACATCTATGGCAGAGTAGGCTAACTTGGAAAATTTAGTAGTATTTAGCTCATTTGGCGCCTTAATTCTGCACTCAGAGATGCCAAAATTTAATCACTTCTTCCTTTTGGCACTTCCAACAACTCCAAAAATTTCATCCAAATCCGTTCCGTACTTTTTGAGTTATCCTGCTGACAAACCAACAAACCAACAAACTAACAACCAACAAACCAACAAACCAACAAACTAACAAACCAACAAACCAACAAACGCCAGTGAAAACAATACCTCCTTCGGCGGAGGTAAAGAGTAGAAAATACGAGCCCATACAAAAAATCCCTTTATGATTTAGTGATTAAAGATTATACGTATTGGACAATGTTCGAGTCTGGACTCGAACTGAACTGAAGTCCGTCAGTGAGGGACCCCTGTTGCTTACCATGTGATTCATAACCTGTGTAATAACATTAATTTTGATTGTCTATTTTAAACCTTGATTGTAAAAGTTTCTTATTTAGAAAAATTGTATTGGATTCTTGTGCATGTTTATTTAGTTATTGATCTTAATAAACTAGTTTTATTGGATCCTTTGCTCATATGGAAATATTTTAATTCGATATAATTCTCATTAATAATAAACTCGAAAGTCTAAATCAAAATGTAGTTATTGATATATATAAATGTTATTTTTCCTAAAAAATGATAATAATTTTTATTAGTACTTTATTATAAAAACTGGGACATCATTTCTTAGCTTAAAAAACCAACTTTTATTCCTATAAAATTCGTCATAAAATCCTTCTTATTGTAATATGCTTGAACTTTAATTAAAAACTAGAGGCATATATACACTCAGAGAGTGTGTACCTCCGCCGATCCCCAAAACATTCCCATTCAAACATTCTCCCTTTCACACGCCCGATTTTCTATCTCTAATCATTGTTTCTCTCTGTTAGCTCATTTTGCATATTAAAAAAGCACTCAGAGACGGGAAGAGGAAGAAGTTTAAGCTACGTCACTGGGTTAACATAGTCCTGAGCTGATATATGAACAATAATACGTCAATGAATATTTTTTTAGCGTTGTTCTTTCCTACTCCCTGAATAGAGACCCCATTTCATTTAGTATTTTGCTCTTTTGCATATTAAAAAAGCACTTAGAGATGCCAAATTTAATCACTTGTTTCTTTTGGCATTTCCAACAACTTTACAAGGTTTCATTTGAATCCGTTCAGTACTTTTTGAGTTATCCTGCTGACAAACAAACAAACGCCAGTGAAAACTAGAGGCATATATACACTCAGAGAGTGTGTACCTCCGCCGATCCCCACAACATTCCCATTCAAACATCTCCCTTTCACACGCCCGATTTTCTATCTCTAATCATTGTTTCCTCTCTGTTAGCTCATTTTGCATATTAAAAAAGCACTCAGAGACGGGAAGAGGAAGAAGTTTAAGCTACGTCACTGGGTTAACATAGTCCTGAGCTGATATATGAACAATAATACGTCAATGAATATTTTTTAGCGTTTGTTCTTTCCTACTCCCTGAATAGAGACCCCATTTCATTTAGTATTTTGCTCATTTTGCATATTAAAAAAGCACTTAGAGATGGCAAAATTTAATCACTTGTTCCTTTTGGCATTTCCAACAACTCCACAAGGTTTCATTGAATCCGTTCAGTACTTTTTGAGTTATCCTGCTGACAAAACAAACAAACGCCAGTGAAAACTAGAGGCATATATACACTCAGAGAGTGTGTACCTCCGCCGATCCCCACAACATTCCCATTCAAACATTCTCCCTTTCACACGCCCGATTTTCTATCTCTAATCATTGTTTCCTCTCTGTTAGCTCATTTTGCATATTAAAAAAGCACTCAGAGACGGGAGAGGGAGAAGTTTAAGCTACGTCACTGGGTTAACATAGTCTGAGATGATATATGAACAATAATACGTCAATGAATATTTTTTTAGCGTTTGTTCTTTCCTACTCCCTGAATAGAGACCCCATTTCATTTAGTATTTTGCTCATTTGCATATTAAAAAAGCACTTAGAGATGCCAAAATTTAATCACTTGTTCCTTTTGGCATTTCCAACAACTCCACAAGGTTTCATTCGAATCCGTTCAGTACTTTTTGAGTTATCCTGCTGACAAACAAATAAACAAACCAACAAACGCCAGTGAAAACAATACCTCCTTCGACGGAGGTAATAAATACAAAATAATATATCTATATCTATATGGTGTCCAGAAGAAATGACCAAGAAAAAATGAATTAGGAAAAAATGGTCCAAGATAGAAAAGGAAAATGATGACACAAGGACAAAAAAATGGCTCAAACACATGAGTAGGCAAGAATTTGAGTGGAATACCTTTAAGTATTGTTCGGATATTATGTATCATCTAAATTCAGTAGGTAATGCCCGATAATACTTGCTCTATTTAGATGAGAAAAAGCGTTTGTGCTATTTTCCATGAGTCATCATTTTCCTTCGCCTTTTCTTCCTAATATCGTGTATAGTTGATGAACTATGTTTGGCTAAATATGCTATAATATTTCTAACGAACAATGAGAGTAAATATTATTATTATGAAAATAAAAGATATTTTCAATTTGATAATGCCTTTTTATTACATCTAAGGATCATTTTCAATACGAAAATTGTTAGGTAATAAAATGTTGGTCATTAATCGGTAGTGATTGTACAAGGTGTTAGAAATATAGGGTACAATCTTTTTCCGGCCTTTTATTTCATTACCTCCGCCGAAGGAGGTATTGTTTTCACTGGCGTTTGTTGGTTTGTTAGTTTGTTGGTTTGTCAGCAGGATAACTCAAAAAGTACGGAACGGATTTGGATGAAATTTTGTGGAGTTGTTGGAAGTGCCAAAAGGAAGAAGTGATTAAATTTTGGCATCTCTGAGTGCAGAATTAAGGCGCCAAATGAGCTAAATACTACTAAATTTTCCAAGTTAGCCTACTCTGCCAATAGATGTCGCTGTGCTGTGAAATTGGGTGCCGGGAGCGTGTTCCTCTCGGAATTTCCGTCTAGGGGAACCCTCCCCCGTCTCTCTACGCCTCCCCAGTCGTGAAAAATCCGCCTCGGAAGGCTCATGACGGCGGAGGATTGCACTCTCTGAGTGTATATATGCCTCTAGTTTCAATATATATTTCTAAAACATATTAAAAAATATGTAAACTATATCTTGACGTGTTTATACCTGTCTATTTTTGTCTAGTTAATTAATTTTATGAAACATCCTAGAGATATAAAGATATAGAGAGCTTATTGGATTCTTCAGAGGAATAAATTTCTGTGTCCAATATAAACAAAACTTTCTATCTATATGATCATATCTATAATGACGAAGTATAAATTATATTGTTTATATTGGGCACAGAATATAGCTGAAAGATGTTTTTCTGCTATTGAAGGGAATATCTCTATGTGAAAAATATAATGGGATATTCATTTCTGGTCCAGAAAAATTCGGCTTAGGAAATAATGATCCAGGGAGATATGACCCTAAATATAAAAGGAAAATCATGATTGATTGGGAAAAATGGCCTAAATACATGGGTTGGATAAGTATTTGAATGGGATACAACTATATATTCTATAATTACTATTTCTCATATAAATTAAGTAAATAATGAAAATAGCAAGAATTTTTTTATTGTAAGTAACGATAAATTATTTCATATTGTTGTTATTAGACGGGGTAAAGATTTATTTGGGTCATTTTTTGCTAGACTGCATTTACTCGGTCATTTCTTCCTGTTATCCCCGCTTTGTGTGTGAACATCGGTTCTCCGGTGCTTGTATATTATTGTAATATTGCTACCGACGATCTGTTTAAGGTCTCGGTTCGAATCCTGTGTCCGTGATTTGTATTGAAAAAAATTAAAGACGGCTTAACTTTAGGATCACAACAGAAAACATTTGTGTGTTCTCATATAGCTTAGAAGTGAATAATCATAAGAAAACTAGATTGTGCGGCTACGCTTAACTTTGTTAATTTAAGTTTAACTGTGATATTTTTTGGGTAAAAAATCCTAATTTAGCCATTATCTTTTGGATTAAGAAAAAACTCAAACAAGAACCAATTTTGATTTAGCCGTCCAGCTTAGACCTTCTGGCATTGGGCTGGTGTGTGCGATTTGATGGACTTTGGTTCATACATAATTTCTCTTTATGGATTATGGGGGTCCTCCCAAAGAGATATATCCTGTTAATACATGTTAAAAGTATATATACTTTAATATTTTACCCAAAAAACCGTTCATGCATTTTTAAATGTATCTTATAAATGATGATTTTTATGTCTGCCATCGAATTCCTGATTATTTTTATTTTTTTCATCAGCAAGGTCTTCATTAAATTTTAAATATATACAACGTATAATTATATATAAATAACAGATAATAAAAAGAAAAATTGTGTTGCATAAAAACATAAATAAACATTCTAGTTTAAAATTATTTTCCTTTTAAAGACCACAAATTCGTATAACATTTTATAATATCAAGATTAGAGATAAAATTCCATATAGTAGAAATGAAGAAACAAAAAAAAACATAATCAATTTTCATTCATATCTTCTTAACTTTTTAAACTGTAATATTTTGTTTTTGTTTCACAATTGTCAATACTAAGTTACCAAATAAAGGGTCAAGAAAAATATCTAACTTATGATATAAACTGGCCGACAACGAAAATAATCCAGGCCTTTATTAAAATAAAGCTTATTCAATCATGGCCCTTTCAAGGGCAATTATTTATTGAATCCAATGTGAGGAATGCTTCAACCTTAGTTCAAGCACACTGGCCATCATTTGTTATACATATTTTATAGAAGAAGGAATTAAATCCCCTTCTTTGTCGTCTGGCTTATCATCATCATTCTATATACAAACGATGAGTTGTCGTGGAAAGCTGGGTAAAATATAGAGGATATGAGTGAAGGGGATGCGCAGGGAGGGGGGGGGGGGGATAAGCTTCTTTCTCTCCCCTTTCCTGAATCCCCCATCATTATTGAGTCACCCAGATAACATATAAAAAACAGATGTGAACACTTAACAATGTTTCCAGTCAACATTCATTGATGTCCCCTGATGACGTCATGGATCAAGGGATACATGAAGATATGTGTTTCTATCATAGAGATATAAAGATATAGAGAGCTTATAGGACTCGTCATAGAAATCGTCATTGTGTCAAGAATAGAGCTGAACGATGTTTCTCTGCCATTGGAGGGAAGAGAAATACGTCATTGTGTTATGTTTATTTCTCTATGATCGGCTTATGATGACGTAGTATCAATTACTTCGTTTATAGTGGACACTAGTGTATCCATCGGGCGGGCATGCCCGCCCGTCCGCCCGACGGGCCGGGCTCGGGTGCAAAAAATATGAAAGTCGGGCGGGCTATGCGGGCGGCCTTTTTAATTTTTTCTAAAAAAATAAAATGACCTCTTCCTAAAAGAAAACGTCTTCACTTTTTTCCTCAGACCTCTTTCTAAAAAAAACGTCCTCACTTTTTCTCGGATCTGTTGAATTGAATTCTTTCTTCTATTAATATATTTTCCCAAATGGTCGGGCGGGCGCAAGTCGGGCACATATAAAACTAATCGGGCTCTGTCTCGGGCCGGGCTCGAGCCGGGCTCGGGCTCGAAAATCGCGCCCGATGGACAACACTAGTGGGACACACAGAAACAATAGAACGCTGTTTCTCTTCTATTGAAGGGAATCAGCTCTCTATATCTTTATATCTCTATGGTTTCTATTCCGACCTAAGAATACTATTAATAATAAAAAATGATATCAAACTCCGATACAAAGAAAAGGAGCGTGAAATTCATTTAAAAAAACCATTTAACCTATTTAGAAATGATTCATCGTTTCACTCGAGGCTATTGAAGAGTGAAAATCACCTCAGAGCTAAGAACTTCATTTTAAGAATGTGTCTGGTACTGTTAAGATTAAGACCAATGTGGCCGCTAAATATACCCACAATATTTTTTATTTGGTGTCTTTTGAATTAATAAATTTTATTCCTCATAATTAGCACTCCAATACACAACTAGAATGTCCACAAATCATTAGGTTTCGCCACTCTTTTTTCCATGCCTCTCTCACATAGGGCACCCTTACATCGACACATCGATACTGGGACAGTGTCAGGCAATCCTTTTTATAGCCCCTTCCTTCGGCAGGGCATCTGCAAACTTGTTGCTTGCACTATGGTTGTGGCACTTTATCCATCCCAATGTGATGTTGCACTCAGGTTTATATTCTTGTTATCCCTTTATTTTCCATGGGAGACATGTCGACCTTCAAGAATGATTAATAAAATATTCAGGATGATCAATAAAATATATTAAGTCAAAAGCAAGCTTGTTGGTCGGAGTTTTTTCTGATCGGCGATCAATAGCAATATAGCGATATTTGATCGCTGATCGCAGTATCGCAAAAGGTCCTGATCTTTATATCTTTTGATCGTAAGAAAATCACTAAAAAATAGCGATCCGATCAATTTGTATAAAATAACTAAAAAAGAAAAAATATTTGTAATAAAGATTTTTGAGATATACCCTCATTTCTTAACTAGCCAAAGGACTCTCGGGCCCTGCCAAGCACAGTTATGGGGCATGGGGTTTCTAGCCCTCGGCCAAATGACTTTCGGGTCCAGCCAAGCACAGTGATGGGGTATTGGGGTTTCTAACCCTCGGCCAAAGGACTTTCGGGTCCCGCCAAGCACAGTGATGGGGTATTGGGGTCTCTAACCCTCAGCTAATGGACTCTCGGGTCCCGCCAAGCACAGTGATATGGTATTGGGGTTTCAAACCTTGCGCCAACGGACTCACGGGTCCCACCAGCGACAATGATGGATTATTAAGTTTTGAAATGGATCGCCGACGGTTCTCCCGGCTTCAAACCATCAGCCGATGTGTTCTAGCATTCTGGAACTTTATGGATCACGTTTGTTTTTGTCCCTGCCTAACTCTTGCCTGTTGAACTTGTCCCCGCTAATTTTGCAAATAACATTTTATAAATCGTCAGAAGTGTTCATTGTGGTGAAAGAAGTTTAAACAAACTACTTATTAAAATTTTGAATTAATTATGAGGTTTGTTTTTAAAAAAACCCAATATCTCATCACTGTTCTTGGCGGGACCCGAAAGTCCATTGGCCGAGGGTTAAAAACCCCAATACCCCATCACTGTGCTTGGCGGGACCCGAGAGTCCATTAGCTGAGGGTTAGAGACCCAATATCCCATCACTGTGCTTGGCGGGACCCGAAAGTCCTTTGGCCGAGGGTTAGAAACCCCAATACCCCATCACTGTGCTTGGCTGGACCCGAAAGTCATTTGGCCGAGGGCTAGAAACCCCAATGCCCCATAACTGTGCTTGGCGGGGCCCGAGAGTCCTTTGGCCGAGGGTTTGGAACCCAATACCCCATCACTGTGCTTGCGGGACCCGAACGTCCTTTGGCCGAGGGTTAGAAACCCCAATACCCCATCACTGTGCTTGGCGGGACCCGAGAGTCCATTGGCCGAGGGTTAAAAACCCCAATATCTCATCACTGTTCTTGGCGGGACCCGAAAGTCCTATGGCCGAGGGTTAGAAACCCCAATACCTCATCACTGTGCTTGGCAGGACCCGAGAGTCCATTGGCCGAGGGTTAGAAACCCCAATACTCCATCACTGTGCTTGGCGGGACCCGAAAATCCTTTGGCCAAGGGTTAGAAACCCAATACCCTATCACTGTGCTTGACGGAACCCGAGAGTCTATGGACGAGGGTTCCCTGAAGCTAAGGAACTCCTCATGAATGAATGTTAGGGGTATGTCTTCTTTTCTGGGAAATAGTGAGGACGAGTGGGCAGGGACGAGTTGGGTCTAGGACGAATTGGACAAGGACGAATTGGGCACGGGACGATTTGGACAGGGACAATTTGGGCAGGGACGATTTGGGCAGGGACAAAATGGAAAGGACGAAGTGTCCGTGACCCGAAAAAGCCAGTGTGTGCTATCCTGATATATTTTTTGTCCTAAAATATACAGACACGCGACTATGTAGAAGTCATTGTATTGGAGCTCATAGGCTATCGGAAACATTTATTCTGGCATCTCCTGTCTTAAAATATGCAGACATATGTCAATTGTGGAGCCAGAGTGTTGGAGCTCATAGGCTATGAGAAACAATCATTCTGATATTTTTGTCCTAAAATATACAGACAGGCATATATGGAGAAGTCGTTATTTTGGAGCTCATAGGCTATGGGAAACAATCATTTAATTGCCATATAATAAAGTTGAATACTTATAAAGTTTGACTGTATATATATTTAAATTTTTACTTAGAATTAGTATTACATAGGTAATTTTTTTGTTGATCGCAATTAAATTGATCGGATCGCTGATCGGAAAAATCCCTGATCGTTATATCGCTATATCACAAAAACATTCTGATCGCTATTTTTGATCGGATCGCTATTTTTTTCTGATCGCTCACAAGCCTGGTCAAAAGGTGAAAACAATTGTACTTCCCATATTTGTAACTGGGGGTTTGATATGCTATAACTTTTATTAAATATTTTTCGGTACTTTTGTCACCGAGGGATTTATTAAGACCTCCGAGTCTGTCTCATACATATTGAATATAATACTTATAAACAAAAAATATTTTTATATTAGTTAATGGAGTCAATAAATAGAAGAAATATCGTTATTCGTAAAAACTTCTTTCTAGTGACACTAATTAAGCTTATCTAAAGTAGTTTGTTTTAGTCTGAATAATTGTTGACTCAGATGTCTTTTCATGGAGTAGTAATAGTCATAAAAGCAAGCAATAAACTCGGCCGGATTGCTTGAGAACCTAAGAGTTTTTGAGACACTAATTTTACCGCCTTCATCAACTGAGGGTCCAAGGAGTTTGAATCCACTTCTGACCCCTCTTAGGTGTAAAAGACACTCGGCTAAAGAGGCTTTCAGAGTTTAATCTCGCGGGTTCTGCATGTATCAGCTCAGGGCCCCATTGGGTTGAAATCCACCATTGTCTCAACTAAGGAGGAAAAGACACCCTGTCAATAGTTTTGTAGATCTTAATTTCGGAGGTGCCGCCGGCCTCAGCCAGAGGTCCCAAGGGTTGAAATCCACTGCTGACCCCTCTAAGGTGTAAAAAACACCCACCCTAAGAGTTTTTTTAGAATTAATCTCGCGAGCTCTTTTTATAAGCCGGTGTTATAATTGAACAAATAAATTTATATTATTATAAATATATTATTGTGATATTATGCGACCGATCCTACCGATTGTGTTATCCTCGGATCGGATGAATAAAGTTGGACAAGGCGGAATATTGAAACCAAGTGATCTTTATTACTCCAATGTAGATCAAAGAGTGAAGACCCCATATATTAGGAGTCAGTCTCTTTTATAGTAAAATTCGGGAGGGGAAGTATACACAAAAAAGTCTTGCATGAGCAAGAGTAAAGAGATGTACACAAGCAAAGAGTCTTGCTGAGCAAGAGTAAAGAGACATACATAAGCAAAGAGTCTTGCCTGAGCAAGAGTAGAGAGATGTATGCATTAGAGTTATACATATTATTACAATTATTTTCATAAATAAACTATCAACAAGATGGCAGCCAATACATCTTTATTTACATTTGTGTTCCTTCCCCCCCCCCCCCCCCCCCCCCCCCATTTTTTTAACGCTATATCGGAGTTTAAAACAAGTCCTACGATCCAACAAGCATCGCCTTCTGCATTGGCTGTCCACATATGTTTACACCTCAATAAAAGTAGAATCCATATAGCATCCTTGAGACTAATCCACCTGCCCATCAATCAATAGTAAGTAGTAGAAGAAAACATTCCCCTCCCCGTTCGTTCATCAATCTAATTAGAGTTTTCTTTCTTCATAAGTACTTGTGAAAAGCCCTCTTTTTTTACTCAGCAAACAAACATTAGTTTGTCACAGTTTAATATGAAAAAACGGGAGTTGTCTCCCACTATCAAATGAACAGAAGTAATGAATAGCATCAAAGGAGCCGAGGAGCTACAATGGAGCTCCCTAGCAAGGGAGAAATGAATGGACGAAAATTATTATTATTGAGTATGCAAATTCGTAAGTCATAATCCAATAAATAAATCGTGAGATTGTATATGCTTATTACCTCCGCCGAAGGAGGTATTGTTTTCACTGGCGTTGGTTGTTGGTTTGTCAGCAGGATAACTCAAAAAGTACCGAACGGATTCGGATGAAACTTTGTGGAGTTGTTGGAAATGCCAAAAGGAACAAGTGATTCAATTTGGCATCTCTGAGTGCTTCTTTAAGATGCCAAATGAGCTAAATACTAATAAATATTTCAAGTTAGCCTACTCTGCCAATAGATGTCGCTGTGCTGTGAAATTGGGTGCCGGGAGCGTCTTCCTCTCGAAATTTCCGTCGAGGGGAACCCTCCCCCGGCCCTCTACGCCGCCCCAGTCGTGAAAAATCCGCCTCGGAAGGCTCATAAGGACCCGTGACGGCGGAGGTTTGCACTCTCTGAGTGTATATATGACTCTAGTTTAAATATACATTCAGGTGCATGTACATAAGCACATATTATATGAAGGCATTGAGCTTCTGAGATATAATCGGCCTTCACTGAATTCCTTCAAGAGGACTTACTCTCTCTATGGCTTCCATTGTTTGTTATACTTATCTTTATGTAGGTTTATATATGATGGGAGGTTCAAAAATAGTAATAATATTCTTTGTAATACTTTTTCTTCATTATTAATAATAGTTAAAATATTAAATTTCAAAAATATTTATATCTTTGAATTTTTTTATTACTGTCAACCATGTTTAAATAAGGCCCTCAGGGGAAAAAAAGTGACCGTTGACAAAGGCTTGACTGTATATTAACATAAATGCAGGAATAAAGATTTGGTCACTTCGATCTGTACAATATTATTTTGTAGATTTAGATAAAATATTACCGACAATAAAATTAAATATATATAATCATTCTTTTTGTACGTATAGAAGTCGTATTTCTAAGTTTTTGAGATTTTTTCTGTCCCTTTCAGTGATTTCAGCCTTTTAATGTCGCCCTTCCTCTTTAATTCAGTATTTGCTAAAAATAAATCAGTTTGACGGGAACCCCATGCTATCTTATAACTTGGAGTCGATCACCACATTAATATTGCGGACTAATATTTCTCCACAGTGACTTAGTGATCTTCAGAAATCCTTTTGCCCTTCGAAATTTGTGAATGGTTTGTTTATATAACAACAAGGACTTGAATATATAGAGATGTCCAATGTTGTGAGGCCTAAAAACTTTAATATATACAGCTGTTGCTTACGGAATGTATTAAATTCATAAGGCTTGTGACTTCAGTCTTTAAAGAATTTTTTAAATATTGTATTAAGAAATAACCTATTTGTTTAATCAAATATATTATTAAATCCTGAGAACACTCTTGGTCCAACCGGCATCCAGAAGGAATGCTCCAAGAAAAAAACTTTGTACCAAAAATATTAATCGTCTAAATGGAGTCTAATGTAGGAAATGTTTTTTATTTCAGGATAAAAGCTTTCCATATTGTTTTAACTTGAGTCAATAATATATTCCATTTGTATCAAACGTTTCCGAAGTAAGGCATATATTATTTCATCATTATCATCAATATATATATATATTAAAGTGATTGTAATATCGGTATGTGTCCGAAATTAAATCTCTATTCCCACTCCATAATGTATTTACTATTAAAGTATTTCTAATATAAGTAAATATATTTTGTAGTGTAATTTAGGCCATTGTGAACTAAAGTATTAAAACAGCATTTAAAGCAAAAAAATATCTATTTACTCAATTAGATTATAAATATTATGTATACAATATATATGTCAATTTCACTCATATATTTGCCTAGTGCCCATGCAATTGGCCCAGTGTTTTTTGTGCGTCATCAGTTTCCTTTTCTAGCTTGGGCCATTTTTTCCTTGATCCGTGAATCCAAAGATCGGTCGAACCATATGAAAAATGGGATGTTGAAATAATGTATTTTTAACTTTAGTTATGTCAATATACTTATCAATTGGAAAAGGATTCCGTTATGGAAAAACATATATATTTTGTAGTAGTGATTTCTGCATGCGATAAAATGATCGACAAGCATCGCTAGTGTCAAGTTTTTTATCGTACATTGCCAAGTTCATCACTTATCACTACTACCCAAATATGAAGAGTGTTGTAAACATTTTATATTATGATACATAGTTAAAAAAATATACTTACGGTTAAAGCGAACCATATTTGTAACATTTTCTTTCAATTATGTCATCAAAACTACGAAAAAAAAGAGCGTGCCACTATAACTCTCAATGGTAAAGACATTAAGAGGTCCATTCCAACTCAAGGGCTTTTCGTGCATAAAGCCCATTTGTTTTAAATAACAACTCCACCATAAAAAAATATAGGATATGGAATTTTTGAGTATTTGGATATCTACTCTTGTTTCGAATCTTTGCATTTATTAAAACATCACCAAAACAAATATATACACACATAAATTCCCTTTTGAAAGAAGATCAATTGCCGAGTGCTACGAATTCACTTATGACGCTGGAAGGTTTTTCGAAAGCATATATGATAATACGTGTTTTCATTACGTGCATATCGTTTAAAATATGAAATCCTATCAAATAAATTTAGTGTTGTATATAGGAATAATTCTTTTCGAATGCTTTCAATAGCTGCATAGCTTGTCCAACATAATGTGAAGAAATCGAACAAATTAAAGAGAAAACTTTAACGTTACAGAAACGAAATCACTTTTCAAATGTCCATATATTTAATTCTATTAATATAGTAATATTAACAATAAATTATGTTCCTGTTCTTGCTCGATTGCGTTAAGAATAGAGTGTTAGGAGATGAAATGAATCATTTAGTAAATTGAATACACACCAATGGACATAATCGGAAAGCTTTTTACATACATATTTCCATTAGAGTATACTATATACTTACATATTTCTGTATAAGCTTGAATGGATGATCGGGAATCCACATAATGCTTCATTAATATAATCTTAATTTCATGTATATATTTTTCTACTTTAATACTATTCCATGTTATTTTTGAGTTATAAAAAGGAAACCATCCACTTTTGGCAGAAAATAAGGAAATAATCCGACTGCATAAAAGGGGAATTCCCGCGAAATTTGAGTTTTATAACTCCTCCTACCTTTTGTTCATATTATTGTATAATGACACCGTATCCTTACCCTCCATCACAAATATTTGATGCACAATGAATAAAGTATGAAAAACTGACTAATAAAATATGAAAAAATATTTAGACTCAGGTAGCGTATTGATTATAGACGTCAGAGGCAGCCTACTACATTGATAAGGATACCATTATGGGACTTTTTTCTATAAGAATATGGGTTGTACCAATCAGGAGTGTGGACAATATATGTAAGGGAGTTGGCATTGTGAAGTATGCCATAATTTTGATTCTGGAGATGTGATACTCGGAGACAAGAGTATGAGAAGTAAGTGGCCTACATCCATGTTATTTACCAAACTTGCTGACGTTCGAGAAAAATGTTCGTTCGTTTACGTTTCTAAATTTGTTGTTCGTCGTTCATTTTCAAATTGATTTTTTGTCGTACGTCGTTCGTATTTCAAAATGAATAATCTTAGTTATTCTTAAAAAACGGACTTTTTGTTTGATTTAGTTCATACCATTAATTGACCAGGCAATAGTGAAGCTTAAAAATATGCATTCCTTGAGAGAAAAGTGTGGACGTTTTTTTATTAAACAAGTTTCATCAATGCCTTCAAAAAAGTGAGAACATTTTTTTACAAAGGATTTTTTTACGCAAGGGGTAGACATTCATGAAGATATATTGAAAAAGAACAAACCCCCAAGTTACTGTATTATTTTAAACGAACGACAAACAAAAGGACATTTTTCGTTGTCGTTCGCCAACGATTACAAATGAACGACAAATCAACGAGTCTACCATTTACTAATCCTTTAAATGGACTTCTCAAATAAAACCTAAAGATCTAACACCGAGAGAAAATAAAATAAACATTTACTTTGTTTATTCATACCTGACGATAAACAGACCTTCAACCAAGTGATAAGACCACAAAAAGAAAGATATACGAATTGGCAATAAAACATTATGTGCTAAGTTTGCGAGGCCAACACCAAGAGCATCCTTATAAGTAGATTCAACATGTAGTCAAATAAATGTAGAGGTGCGGTTTGCTCAATTCAAATTGATGTTGACAGTTGTGTCTTTTTCTAGCCTTGAGGACTCTTATTGACCAAAAAATCTATTTGGCAGAATATTTACATATAACCAGGCTTGTGAGTGTTCAGCTTTTTTTGCGTTCAGCGTTAAAAAAAAGCGTTCCGTTCAATGTTTTTGCGTTCAGCGTTCCGTTAGCGTTCAAATATTTAAAACAGTGACAACGTTTTTTTTTTTAGAAAATAATCTCCAGAAAAAGTGAATGACGTTTTTTTTAGAAAAGAATTTCCAAAAAAAGTGATGACGTTTTTGTAGAAAATAATTTTCGAACAAAATGATGACGTTTTTTTAGAAAAAAATTTACGAAAAAAGTATTGACGTTTTTTTTAGAAATGATGACGTTTTTTTATAGAAAAGAATGACGTTTGGAAAAATTGAATGCTGAACGCAAAACTCTTTTTTTTCGTTCAACGTTAAAAAAAAGTTGCGTTCCGTTCAGCGTTCCGTTCATTGAACGTGCGTTCAGCTGAACGCTGTTCAATTTTGCGTTCCGTTCACAAGCCTGCATATAACTGATACATCATTATTATTACTACGTCCAAAATCCGCGAAATACGACATCACGAAAAACTCGAATCTGAATTCTATTGTTTTGTACATATACTTGATTGGTGGAATGAAGTGTGTCTAGGGATCAAACTCAATATTTGTTGAGGTGACAGCTGTTCATTCAGTAGGGGTTCCCTTGGAGAGGGTGACAGCGGAAATGTATCATAATGGCAAGAGGTGGAGCCTTCCATACTCTTATCTGTCTATTACCTCCCCCAACCGTCCATGTGATAAGGATGTGGAAGAATGACATGGGGACATGTGGTCTTCTGATTATTATTATTATATTTTGGACCCCTATATAAAAATGAATGTGCTGAAAAAAAGAGAATCGGATCAACGAGAGCGAGAGGGTAATAAAAAAGAGCAGAAAAATATGAATTCCCTTGAAATCCCATAATTTATGAGGAGATACAGCTGAAACAAAATGTCTGTGAATGCTCCTCATTTTGTTCAGTGACATTGACAATAATGGCTAAGGAACGGAGATCTTTTTCTCGAACATGATGGCCTAAAAAAGAAAAACAAGAGATAATAAATCCATCCAACTGTTATTAATATTATTATTAATAATATTATAACAGTTGGATGGATCAAGTTGAGGAGGAGTGAACATCAACCTTTAAAACACAGTCGTGTTTCCTTCTCATAGGATCTGTTCCATGTACGAATCCTTTGAAAGGATTTATCCAATCTTAACTATTAATTATGATAATTTAATATAAGAACTTCTCGCACACAAGAAAATAATGCTTATTTTATTATATCATTTCTGACAATATATGGATCAACACTCTGATGTACGTAGAAAAAGAGGAAAAGTGAGTTATCAACTAAAAAACATTGTATAATGGTGAATAGTCGAGCATTATAATCGAACTGAATTGAATTGTCTTCATAAGAATAATTTATTGCGACTTTATTTAAGCAAAGATAATTAGAAACGGTTCGTTGACTATATATATATATATATATATATATATATAATATATATATATAATTAATTGTAACATAGGCTACCATTTTGGTTTCCAGGGATTGAATGAGTAACAACAGCTTGGATAATGGGTTAGAGCAGGGATGCCAGGGTGAAATCGGTCAGGGGGCCAGACTGTTTTCAAGTGGGACCTCGGGGGGCCAAATTACCGGTACATTTTTGGCCTTGCAACGCTAAACACTAAACAAAAGTAGATTTAAATTTGTTGATATTGTATCGTAATATTATTTATTTATAAAAACACTTCTCAACCACTAACGTAAAGGGCCAAATGAGATGTCCATTCGGGCCGGTTCCGGCCCGCGGGCCGCCACCATGGCACCACTGGGTTAGAGTGTTATAGAGGAGGAGCTAAAATTGTTTATTCGATTCTACCCTGGACCAAGGACTCGATCTAAATTCATATATGGGGACCCTACCCTTAAGCATATAAATCAATCTGAATTCATCCAGTAACGTCATTTTATTGGTGGTAAAAAATAAAAGGTTATTTTATAAGTTGCAAATATGTGTTCATAGAGTATATATATATATATATATATATATATTATATATATATATATATATATATATATATATATATATATATATACTCTATGAACATATTTGCAACTTATAAAATAATAGTTGTTTATTTATTTTGCCAAGTTCAAGTTCTTCACACAATGAAGCGCTTGGGCAAAGCGACAGTTGAACGATGTTTCTCTGCTATTGAAGGGAATAAGCTCGCTATATCTTTATGTCTCTATGTGAATGTCACAAAAGTCGTACTTTCAAATATACCGTATCGATTGTCAATCGGTACGGTACTTGGTAGTTTTTACCGAATATCGTAGGTATAGAATACCAATTACATTCGGTAGTCGGAGCTCTGATATATATATATATAATAAATATTTTGTTCATGAAAATTGATTATTGTCTTTGAAAGAGTATTTTAGTGTCTGTGTGCGATTATATGTTAGTAATGGAATTATAAACGCTTCATTCAGGGATAAGGAGAACAGTTTTCGATCGTAATACTTTTTTCTGCCATATAATCGAGTCTTTTAACGAGTTTGTTGAGTATAAACTCATATATGGTCAATGACATAGAATAAAGATAACTAATAATAAAAGTGTTCAAATGAATGAGAAGGAGAAAAAAATATGTTGAAACCCCTTAGAATCTCATAATTTACGTCGATAAATGACTGCAGCTGAGACAAACTAACAAAGCGGCGCTGGTATAGAAGGCTCCTCGCTTTGTTCATGGACTTATTGTCTTCAGAGGAATATTTTTGTGTCCGTGTTCTTCTTTTAGAAGAGAGGGTTCTACCATTTTATGCCTTAGTCATTCCCCTATATGCAGTTTTTGATTCTATAGTTGGATTACATATAGTTCATGAAATGACTCAA
>CP045892.1:7829704-7899821 GCA_013387185.1 Caligus rogercresseyi | reverse complement strand
AATTATAAACGCTTCATTCAGGGATAAGGAGAACAAGTTTTCGATCGTAATACTTTTTCTGCCAGATTATCGAGTCTTTTTAACGAGTTTTTGTTGAGTATAAACTCTATATGGTTCAAGACATAGAATAAAGATACTAATAATAAAAGTGTTCAAAAGAATTAGAGGAGAAAAAAAATATTGAAACCCCTTGAATCTCATAATTGACGTCGATAAATGACTGCAGCTGAAGACAAACTAACAAAGCGGCGCGGGGAGAAGGCCTCGCTTGTTCATGGACCTTTGTCTTCAGAGGAAATTTTTGTTCCGGTTCTTCTTTTAGAAGAAAGGGTTCACCATTTTATTGCCTTAGTCATTCCCCTATATGCAAGTTTTTGATTCTATATTTGGATTACATATAGTTCATGAAATGAATCAATGAATGAAAGTCAGGACTGTAATTAAAATTCTTCCATTGCAATTAGAATTTATTTTGATGAGGATCATGAACAAATATTTATTCTCCTCAGAAGGCGAACTATTGCCTTCAACATTCGACCCCAATATCGAAAATCGGTCGTCCCTTTCTTTGTTGGTTATATTCTTACTTTTTTTTTTTTCAATTTCCCCCCAGGAGTATATGCGGTTAAGCTTCTCATGGGGTAACGGAAACTGCAATTTAATGCAGCAACCCGTTAGGCATATACCCTAAAGGTGAGGTATATTTCATTTATATACAAACGGTGAACAAACAACAATAAACAATCTAATATAACATACTAAAATACATAATAAAAACGTTTAAAAGCACACATACTTGTTTCAAATAAACTGTTGTTTAAAAAATCATTGAAGAATTTGGTCATCGAAGAAGACATCCACGAACTGGCGCGTGTTGATGAGAGCCCTGATGAAGTGGGAAACATCATCCTTACTCCAACGATAGTCCTCACGATCCTCGGTAAGGTTCCTCCTTACACCAGCAAGGGCATCACAGCTGTTGACAAAGTGAATGGGAGACTCTCGTTCCTCTCCACAAAGCCTACAAGAGTCCTCATCCGCCAATCCCATTTCCTTGAGATGTTTTTTCATACGAATATGGCCAGACACAAAACTTACAATATTATGAATTGAAATTCTCGTGTGAGTGTGCAACTTCCATCTTTGTTTCAGATCAGGAAAGAAGAATTTTGTTTGGCGGCAACTTTGTTCACCATGCCATTCTTTCAGCCATAACGATCGAGTTTTGTTTTCGATTTCTCTTATTATTGTTATTTGAGGGACTTCGACGCTAGATGGAGATATAATACTACATCCCATCTTAGCTAAGGCATCCACAAATTCGTTGCCAGTGTTGTCGTCATGGCCCTTAATCCATTTCATATATATAGTCCTCTTCGACCTGCTCATTTCATCCAATATTGCATTTTGTTGTTTTGTAAATAAGCCTCTTCTCTTTGATAAAGATTCAATGGCAGCCATACTGTCCACATGGAATGTCACTGGGGAGTCGTGGTATTTTTCCATCACATTCAAAGCTCGTACTGCCTGTAGAATTCCTTCCAACTCTGCTTGAAATACCGTGTTGTACCAGTTAAGATTTCCGCATCCTTCTTGAATGGACTGCTCTCCAAAGGTAATGCACCAGCCAAAACCAACTCCATCGCTCATCTTCGACCCATCCGTAAAAATATTCAGGCATTTGGGATCCCCAATTAACTTCTTGGTAATTTCAAATGGAGGCATGGAATATGATTTGTGGACATTTTTTTCCAATGCAGTACCATATTTTTCAGTAGAACGTCTAATTCTTTTTGGATGATACTTCCTCCGCCTTTTGATCGAGAATGAGTCAGCCATTTTATCGGTACATTATGCATGACTCTTAACCTCGACCTTAGTGCCCACCTTTTTATGCTTATGTGTAGTGGTTCTATATTGAACATAACTTCCATGGCTTTTGTCGGAGTGGATCTCATGGCTCTGCACATTAATAGACATGCCAGCCTATTAATTCGCCTTAATTTAACATGGTATTTTTTCAGATTCATACTCCTAGGCGCCCAAATGCTTGCCCCGTAACAAATGATTGGTTCCAAGCAGGCCTTCCTAATCCATTGCGTATAAAAAGGCCGCAACCCCCAATTACTTCCGATCAAATTCCGCACAGAAAATAGAAGTCCTTTGGCTTTTTTGACAATATAATCGATATGGGCTCCCCATTGAAGTTTTCGATCAATTATGACCCCAAGATACTTATACTGATTAACCCATTCAATACGTGTATCGTTGATTTTAATCATGGGAAGGTCCACTTTGCATGCCCAAGTGCATAACATTCCTTTGGTTTTTGATACACTAAACTTTAGCCCAATTTTGGACACACTGGTGTTCATTTCATCCACTCTTCGTTGAATGATATCTGCCATCGAAGTCAGGTCAATGCCTGTGATAATTACGGCTATATCATCAGCAAAACCTATAGTGAGTAACGGTCCTGGTTTGGGGGCTATTATATGTTGAATTGCACAATTCCATACAAATGGGGAAATTCCTCCCTGCGGACAGCCCTTGGTGGGAGTGAAATATATATTTTCCCCTTGTTGTGTACAGACTATTTTTCGACTCTGTAGGAAGTGTCTATACCAATGAACTGAGCACGAATCTACTCCATTTTTCTTCAAGTATTCTTCAATTACATCGAACGGAAGATTGTCAAAAGCCCCTTCAATGTCGAAGAACACGATAATAGCATGTTTTTTTGTGAGGACGGCACTTTCAGCTCTGTCTACCAGCTTTGCAATAGCTGTATCAGCACATTTCCCAATCTGGAACCCAAACTGGTTTTCCATGGGAACTTTTAGCTCTAAAGATTCTATATGCCAGTAAACTACTCTTTCTAGTCCTTTTACTAAAGTGTTTGCGAGTGTTATTGGACGGTATGATTTAGGGTTCATGTAGTCGTCTTTATTTGGTTTCGGTAAAAACAGTACTCTTGCTTCACTCCATATCCTTGGAACGTAAGAAAACCTTAGAGATAATATATATATAAAAGCTATTCGTTCATAGTACTCCATTGATAATTTTTTTAAACAATTGGAGCCAGACCATCCGGCCCTGGTTTTTTAAAATTCTTAAAAGAGTTAAAAACTTCTTTAATAAATGAGCTGTCGATTTTGTTTTCCCACGGTAAGTTGCCGCTTTCCTTCTTCTTACATTCTTCATGCAGAACATCCTCACCAGATCCATAGATAGTGGCGTTATTAAAATGCGTTAAAATCATCCTTGTAAGATTGTCACTGATTGAGAAGTTTCCGGTGTTGTTTGGAAATAATCCTAATCCAGACTTCTTTTTTCTTTTTGTCTCTGAATTGCTGCAATCACGGCTTGCTGGGAGTCCAACTCAGTACATCTCTTTCTCCAATGTTGTCGTCTCTCGAGTTCAATTACTCTCCTATATTCTCTCTTGTTGAAATAATAAGTCTCCTTATCAGCGACACTTTGGGTCTTTTTTAACCGTCTTTCAGCTCTTTTAACCATCTTTCTTAAGCCACTCAACTCTTTTGTCCACCAGGGAACTACTCTTCTATGCTTTTTCTCCCTCAATGGTGCCACTACGTCGAGCGCGTCCTTTATGCATTGAGTGAGGTCATAGGCTAGTCTTTCTATTTCACTTAGATAAACTTCACTTTCATTTCCCTTCAGCGTTGTATTGCTTAGAGGACGCAGAACATATCGGAATTCAGACCATTTCACTCTCCTCAAATTTCTCAGCAAAGTTGGTTGCATGTGCAGGTCTATTCGAAACATAATATATTTATGATCAGACATGGTAGGTTTTTGTGATACTCTCCAGAGTGTTACATAAGGGAGCATTAAGTCGTTTGCGAAGGTTACATCTATCACTGATGATCCCACTCCACCAACAAATGTAAATCTCTTCCCCTCATTACAAACATTCATCTGATGGGAAGCACACATTTCTTCAATTTGTTCTCCTCTTTTATTTGTGGTATCCGAGCCCCATAAAGTACTGTGAGCATTGGTATCCATTCCAATCAGTAAAGGTATTTTCTTTTTTTTGCACTCCGTCGTCAACTTTTCTAATTCCGGAAAAACACACGGGAAAGTGATATCTGCATAGAAAGATACAATTACTACCTGCTTTTCTTGAACTCGTATAGTAATTGCTATCATGTCCCTACTTGAATATTCAAATATTCGGCAGCCTCTAGATTCTTACTTACAAGAGAGGGGTTTCAGAGTGGCTCATCCTCGAATTATGGAAGCAATAACCATCCCTAATTGAATGGGGGTATTAATGTAATGTTTGACATTATTTCCATAACACTGAAGGCGTGTTATAGCCTTATATCATAATAGTAAGAACGCCAATGATATGTATTAACTAAATTCATTCTCCGAAGCATATTTTCCAGGCATTCTTAATAATTGTAACATAGGCTACCATTTTGGTTTCCAGGGATTGAATGAGTAACAACAGCTTGGATAATGGGTTAGAGTGTTATAGAGGAGGAGCTAAAATTGTTTATTCGATTCTACCCTGGACCAAGGACTCGATCTAAATTCATATATGGGACCCTACCCTTAAGCATATAAATCAATCTGAATTAATCCGTAACGTCATATTTTACTGGTGTAGCCTTACTTTTCTAGATAATACAAAAATAAAAGGTTATTTTATAAGTTTCAAATATGTGTTCATAGAGTATAATATATATATATATATATATAGATAGATATATATATATATATATATATATATATATATATATATATATATATATATATATATATATATATATATATATATATATATATATATCAGGCTTGTGAACAGAACGCAAAATTGAACGGTGTTCAGCTGAACGCACGTTCATGAACGGAACGCTGAACGGAACGCAACTTTTTTTTAACGCTGAACGTTGAACACAAAAAAGAGTTTTGCGTTTCAGCGTTCAATTTTTCCAAACATTTCAATGTAGTTTTGATTAAGTATTTTTTTCTGGCATATAAACATGAATATTATGAGAAGAACTTATAATCTTCTCTCCCAAGACTCTCTATAGAATAGTGAAGCACTTTTTTTTAATTTTACCCCAAGTGACCAAAATTTACATACAATTGAATGACCTTTTTTTCATTCATTCTTATTACAAAATAAACAAAATAAAGTATTTAGGTATGCAATTATCAGGAACGACCGAAAATTCAGAAATTTCAGGAAAAGGAATTTTTTTTTGAAAGGAATTTGTCGAAATACTCTTTTCTAAAAATACGTCGTCACTTTGGAAATTATTTTCTTTAAAAAACGTCGAAGGAATGTCGAAGGAAACGAAATATTAAGTCCAAGTCCGGTTTCAAAAATTTAAGTCCTGGCCCGGCCGGGTCCCGGCGAAAAAGGTGTCCCGGTCGTTTCCTGGCAACTATTGTTGAAATAAGTTGAGATTAAGTCTGACTACGGGATATTCATCTGGCTCTGGCATTTTTCAAAATTACACAATGTTATTTTTTTAAAATATTTGAACGCTGAACGCTAACAGAACGCTGAACGTAAAAACATTGAACAGTACGCTGAACGGAACACTATTTTTTTTAAACACTGAACGGAATGCTTGAATGCAAAAAAGCTGAACGTCACAAGCCTGATATATATATATATATATATATATAAAGCTGCTACTACCGAATGTAAATCGGTATTCGATACTACCGACGGTAGATTTCAAATACCGAACCGATTATAGAATATTTGGTAGAAACTACCAAATATATTTGAAAAAATGACTTTTGTGACATTCACATAGAGACATAAAGATATAGAGAGCTTATTCCCTTCAAAAGCAGAGAAACATCGTTCAACTGTCGCTTTGCCCAAGCGCTCCCTTGTGTGAAGAACTTGAACTTCGAAAATAAATAAATAACTACAACTTATAGTATTATAGAGCAGATACATAAACATACATTCAATATAAGCTTTGCTATGCATTGGATACTATATTACCTGAAAATGCATTTATATCGGACAATAAGAGACTGTAAATAAAAATCTATCGCCTCCCATTCGCTACTAAATCCAAGTACATATATAATTTATATAAGATTAGTATGTATTACATTTCAAAGAATCTCTAATAAATTATAACAAATTATGTACTTAATTGTCCTTTGTTATAAATTGTCCGATATTAAATGTATATAAAGAAGTCACAGATCGGATAAATAATAAATTTATCTCTATTTCTTATTTACCTAATACCCATATCGATCGGTAGAAAGTATATACCGAATACCGACCGGTGGTAGATTTTTCTACTGAATCCCAGTTCTGATATATATATATATATATATATATATATATATATATATATACACACACATATATAATATTATAAAAACTCTGAACGAAGACACTATCAACTACTACACAATGCCATTGACAAATTGAAATGATATGCAGACGCTTAGTTATAAATTTTCATAATTTTTTGCATTATCAGAAAATACTAGCTTGATGTTGATGAGAAATTTGGAAACTTGGCGGCGCTGGTGTAGGACTCATCAAAAACAAAAGGGATTCTGCGTGAGAAGGGAGTATAATGCGCAGCAGCTGTCAATTCTCTTCAAATCGTCGTTCCTTACAACTCATTTGCTGGTGATACAGTTAGCAATCCACGCTTTTGAGTTTAGAATGGCGAATCTAATGAACTTTGCAATTGATGACTGGGGCATCTGTTCTCTTTTCCAACCCAGCTAAATTTGTTCCCCTTACACAAGTACCTCATTTTTGTTCCAGGCTTCTTTCATTGGGAACCACAAACTTTATGAGGCTGAATATGTAAAGTCAATCCACAAAAGTGTCTAAAACGTTGTTACATAGTTTGCCAGTGTTGATATAATGACTTGGAAAAAGATGCAGTTAGCTTTATATTCCTTCATAAATAAAAATATGAGGGGATTGATAAACACGAATCAATAATGCTCGTAAAAATGATAATAAGAATCACCATTAGTTTTGTGTGTAATAAGTACGTTTATGAGTCACAGTAAAATTTCCGCATAGCGGTTTGAACGTTTATATTTGCTCTAGGATATCATTCTATTTATCATTTGTATATAGTATTGTTTGTTATGGGCGTACCCATAAGCATACATACATGTATTTATAGGATATTATTGAAATATTCTATTGACACAGCAGCTGATTGACAGCTGAGACAGAAATGCCAAACAATTTTCAGTAGGGATAAAATTGATTTAAAGCATTTCATTTAAAAAATAGTTGAATACATTCATAATCATATTCAACCATCAGTATTTAAAAAAAATATTGTTTACCTCCGCCGAAGGAGGTATTGTTTTCACTGGCGTTGGTTTGTTGGTTTGTTAGTTTGTTGGTTTGTTAGTTTGTTGGTTTTTGGTTTGTTTGTTAGCAGGATAACTCAAAAAGTACGGAACGGATTCGGATGAAGCTTTGTGGAGTTGTTGGAAATACCAAAGGAACAAGTGATTCAATTTTGGCATCTCTGAGTGCAGAATTAAGATGCAAAACGAGCTAAATACTAATAAATATTTCAAGTTTGCCTACTCTGCCAATAGATGTCGCTGTGCTGTAAATTGGGTGCCGGGAGCGTCTTCCTCTCGGAATTTCCGTCGAGGGGAACCCTCCCCCATCCCTCTACGCCGCTCCAGTCGTGAAAAATCCGCCTCGGAAGGCTCATAAGGACCCCGTGACGGCGGAGGTTTGCACTCTCTGAGTGTATATATGCCTCTAGTTGTATTTTCGATTGTAGGAAGAATATTTACTTACCATATGTACTCCTTACAAAATTAAAGCAATAATTTGTTAAGGTAAGACTTTGGCCGATTACAATATTGGTATCCATATATTTGGTTTTTTCTTAATGAATATTAGCATAAAACTATCTTGATATTCTCTGAATTTAGGGATTAGAATAGCCAATTAATCTTCTTAATTTGAAATCTGGGACCACAAAATAGAAACATTTAAAAAACTAAATGTGTTTTAACATCGTTTATATTTTAAAAGAATTCCAATGATTTAAAAGAATGACTGCATTGAAAAAGCGTTCAGTTTTAGGATCCTATCTCTGGAACTACTTATAGTATTTTACTGAACTATATATTTCTTCTTTCGATAATCAATTAAGAATGTTGATCGAAAGAAAAATTAACTATTTATAATTAATACTTTTTTTGTTCATAATAGAGTTATAATATAAATTTAATATATAAATATATATTGTCAAGTGTTGTATCATATCTTTTAGTGTTAATGGCTTTAAATAATTAATTTCTTGTTATTCAAAGTGACAGCTGAGACTGCTACCGGCGCGGGACAGAAATTGCAATACTTACCTAGTATATTGTTTACGCCCCTCTGTGTCAGTTAAAAGGATTCGATCAAAAAATTATAAAAATAAAAACGTTAATACAACTCTAATTTTATTTTTTTAATTCTATATATCCGCCCTTAACAGCAACAACAGCCTCCAAACGTGACCTGAAGGCCTGATAAACAGACCGTATGTAATGAGCGTCCATTCCATCCCAGTGTTCATCAACGGAGGTCTTCATTGCTTCAATATTGAGGTGACGGATTCTGCAGGCCCTGGCCTGCACATGCGGACAAAAAGAAAGTCCAAAGGGCTTACATCAGGGCTGCATGGAGGCCATTTTCCATATTCCAAATGGGATGTTCTCTGATAAAAATTTTTTGGGTGGATTTTGCTGTATGGGCTGGTGCTCCATCCTGTTGGAGCACCATTTCTTGGTTTGGAAATGTTGCCTCAACCCATGGCAAAAGTTTGGTGCGCAGCTTTTTAATGTACGTGGCAGCATTCAACCCTTGGAGAAACCAAATCAATGGCATTGTATCCCCTGATGATGCCACAAAGCCAAGAGACATGGCTGAGGCTGGATGCTTGGTAGTGGTAATTGTTCTAAGGTCTTCATTAACATCTTCAAAGGCCACAAGCTGGTCATTTCTTTTATTTCTGACCGGATCCACAGTTCAGTCTTTTCATCACTGAAGATGATGACCCTTCCAGCTGGTACAGATTTCAGGTCATTGATCAGACCCTTGCAACGTTGGAGATGAGTCACTTTGATTTTAGGTGTCTAAAATGGTCTCTCCAACATCACTAGGGACTTGCCACCACACTCCTTGACAGCCCTCCTGACCGTACTCTCATCAACACCAAGGTCCTTGGCATGAGCTCTCATGCTGGTGGTTGGAGCCCTTTGGATCACATCACAAATCATTGTGGTTCCAATTTCTACTTGCTACCACTCCCAGATTTCCTCTCGATCCCTTGGTTCATGTCCAGCTTCTTCTTGAGGCGTTAAATGGTCGATCTTACCACGTTCAGTTGCTTCGCGATCTCAGTTGGAGTCTTACCCGCGCCAAGAAGCGTCAACACTTGAACTCTACGGTCTCGTTCCATCTCTCTGCTTATTCTTAGAGGAAAATTATAATAACATAAAAGCATAAACATAAACACTGCTACTGAAGTTATTTAGCGGAACATTTTGTTTGAAACCTCTCGTAATCTCAAATTGGATTTTTGTAAGTGTTGCAATTTCTGTCCCGCACCCGGTACATATTAATTATAAAAACAAACACAAACTGGCCTTCTAAATATGCTTAAAAGTGAAGGACAGGTGAGACTTTGACTTTCATTTAGGGTATATACTAGTATGTATGTACATCAAATGGACCTCCCGGAAGGAAGTTGCTTCAGCTTGGCTGATTTCAGTTTGAAACCCATAAGTGTACGTATATTTCAAGGAAATGAGGCTAAACAAAAGGACTATCGTCCCTTTCATTATATTTGATACTCATTTAATACATTGTCTGTTTAATTTAAAGTGTATTTGCGTACAGTCAAGATATTATACCTATCTATCTATATTTATATATTTACATAGGTATATATATATATTATATATATATATATATATATATATATATATATATATATATATATATATATATATATATATATATATATATATATATATATACATATATATATCAGACTTGTTTATTTATCGTTCATTTGTGATCGTTCGTCGTTCATTGTCCGTCGTTCGCGAATGATGAACGATAAAAATTTGGACGAACCACAACAAACACTCCTATAGTTCGTCGTTCGTTTTTGGTGCCAAAAAAAGACAAAGATTTTTTAAATTTCCTTCTTAAAAAACGTCATCTCTTTTTTTTTCAAATTGCAAGAATTTTTTTCCTTTCTAATCATTTTTTTTTAGAATGACGAATGACAAACAAACGATGAACGACGAACGATTCAATTTAAAATTAACGATGAACGATAACTTAGGGCAAACGACAAACGAACCAAAAAATTTCACGAACGTCAACAATCTGATATGTATAAATATCTATTTCATATATATATATATATATATATATATATATATATATATATATATATATATATATATATATATACATATATACAGGGTGCGGCAACATAACTTCTTTTTTTCAGAAGCAATAAAACAAGATGTATAAATCAGAAAGGTTTTAATTTTGTTTCATGATTTTAGTACACATTTGAAGTTTTGTTTCACATAGTTTTGAAAATCATATCAGATAGGTGACGTCCCCCATTGTCCATACACTGTATATACCGATTTCGGGTGTTTGCCATGACCCTCACCAGCGTATCAGCGGGTATATTGACAATTTCTTCTCTGATGCTCATCGATGCCCTTGAAGTGAGAGCCGTTGCTCCATCCTGCTGAAACCAAATATCCCCTTGGTCCAATTCGTTAGTTCGTGGAAGGAAAAACTCCTCCAACATGTTGACATATCGCTCTGAATTCATTGTCACTGTTATCTATACAGTATATACGGTATATACAGTGTATGAACAATGGGGGACGTCACCTATCTGATATGATTTTCAAAACTATGTTAAACAAAACTTTAAATATATACTAAGTCATAAAACAAAATTAAAACCTTTCTGATTTATACATCTTGTTTTATTGCCTTCTGAAAGAAGGAAGTTATGTTGCCGCACCCTGTTGTTATATATGTATATATATCGCGAATATGTTTCAAAATTCAAGGTTACTTGATTTTCTGATAGAAATAGGAAGGAAAAAAGTCTTTGGGAAAAATATTCAAGGAAAAATATCTTAGGAAAAATAATCAAGAAAAATACGTTTTATTTAAAATGGTCTTTATGGATATGGAAAATAAAGACATACAAAAATCTTTATTGATACGCCATTATTTAGTTTGAATTCTTTATAAAAACTATCAACAATATTAATTGCATACAGTTCGGGGTTTAAATATTATTCAACTTAGATTTTTTTTTTGGCCAAAACGGTGTTACTTTATTCATAAAAAACGTAAAGATGTAACTATATGCAATTCAGTATATATCCCAAAACAAGACATTAAAAATACAGAATTCAATGCATAAAAGACCAAAAGTGACATAAAAGACAAAATTCACTGCATAAAGATAAAAAGTAACACAATAATCATTTAATTTTTATGTTGTTTAAAGTCTTTAGATGAAGTTTGGCAATATTTAAAACGCCACTGATGTCGCTGACCAAAACAGATCTTTTTGCGTTGTGCTGTATCTTCGTGATCACCGAGTTGATAATTACCTCCGCCGAAGGAGGTATTGTTTTCACTGTGTTGGTTTGTTTGTTTGTTTGTTTGTTGGTTTGTCAGCAGGATAACTCAAAAAGTACTGAACGGATTCGGATGAAATTTTGTGGAGTTGTTGGAAATGCCAAAAGGAACAAGTGATTCAATTTTGGCATCTCTGAGTGCAGAATTAAGATGCAAAATGAGCTAAATACTAATAAATATTTGAAGTTAGCCTACTCTGCCAATAGATGTCGCTGTGCTGTGAAATCGGGTGCCGGGAGCGTCTTCCTCTCGGAATTTCCGTCGAGAGGAACCCTCCCCCGTCCCTCTACGCCTCCCCAGTCGTGAAAAATTCGCCTCGGAAGGCTCATAAGGACCCCGTGACGGCGGAGGTTTGCACTCTCTGAGTGTATATATGCCTCTAGTTTTTTTTTTTCTTTTCCTTGGTAAAAGGCGATAAAATCCTCTCTCTTAAAATTATAAATGGTAAATTTTCATTTAAAACCTCGCCCATTGCAGTATACAATGGAGCAAGTTTTTCACATTCGAAGAGAAAATGCTCACTGGTTTCATCCTTATCTTTGCAAAACCTGCACTTTCTCTTCTCTCCAGAAAATAACTTGGCGCGTAGTTCTAGAGTTCCAGTAAGAATTCTGTATTTCATCCATTTTTGGAGGATGAGAGCAAATCGTTTTTAATTGCATCGATGCTTTTTTTTACTGGGAGATTTAATTTTCTTCTCTTCAAGTATCCGTTAAAAGGGTCCATGGTCGGAGTCATGCAAAGCTTACGTATACTAGAAACGTCCATTAAAAATAGACGTAAACGTATAGGAATGATAGGCCTTGTGCATGGAACGTATTTACCAAAAACTTTCTTGAATCGAAGGAAAGCCATTTTATTAAGCAAAAGAGTAGAGCTTCCTGTTTCTCCAGCAAAATCTAGTCCACAACTTTTAATTCCAAGATCACTTAGTGCCTCTCTGGTGGGAAATTCCCATCTTAGAGTTTTCTCCATCGAACATATAACGCTTTTGATCCCCGCAGATAATTTTTGCATCCTCTCCGAATAAGACGAAATATGTTTTAAGACTTTTTTTTTCCATCAGCAAGGTTATTATTATTATAACGTGCATAAAATATATACATATATATAATAGTTATAAAAGGAAAATCGTATTCAATACAAAACATAAATAAACATTATAGTTTACATTACTTTGTTTAAGCCTGCGTAAGGGTCATTTGAATAATCTGTTTGTAAATAAGTGGATAAGTGTTCACTCCAGTAATGCTCCTTTGTCCCCAGTTGCCTAATCCAATAGGAGTGAAGGCTTTCCAAAGGACGGGAAAGTATATGACCGAGAGGCCGCCTTGATTAAGAGGATTGTGTAGCCATTTTGTAGAAAGATTTCAGGAAAGATGCTTCAATGTCCTTAACTTTTGTAGCAACAGTTTCGTCAAAAGGAGTTACTCGCAAAAGGTGAATCACTCTTGATATTATATATATATTCCAAGCCCTAATTTTGTTCCAAAAGTGAAGACCCAGCGACAAAAAAATTACAACCATGATTTAACCGTGAGATTATTTCCTCTAAAAAATTTTCCACATTGTTTGCTCCAATCCATGATTCTAATAACTTTACATTTCGGACAGTAATAAAGTCAGGCCACGATTTTTTAATTATTTGATTATATTGACTACATATTTCGGTTTTCTCATGGTTTATCTTTAGTCTAGAACAAACTGAAAACTTTTGAAATAAGTCTAAAGTTTTTGTAATGGATTTAACAGTCCGTAGTGGATCTCCTGAGTAAATCATTGTCAAGTCGTCGGCATAGCACAAACATTTGGAATGGGACATTAAAGAAGAAAACCCGGTTATTGATGTTTCTTGATGTATTTTTCGTAATAGGGGATCTAATGAGATAATGAACAATAAGACTGAGGCAGGATCACCTTGTCTGACACCTCTTTTGTTGAAGAATTCATTATTTATGGGTCCATATTCGATTGTTGTTTTGGAATTGTTAATGAGAGCTCCAACCATTCGGATTATGCAGTCTCCAAAGCCCTTTTTATATAAAGTTTGAATGATGTATTTGTGGGAAACTGTGTCGAAAGCCTTCAAAAAATCCACTGCCATTATGGAGACATCGTTAGAGGATTCTAAAAACGTTTGTAGAGTAAAAGTTATATTATCCATCAATTTATTTTTAACAAATCCCAATTGGGAAGGGTGGAGTAATGAACTTAAGACAGCACTTACCTAGTTGATTTGTAAGAACGTACGAAAAAATCTTAAAAATATAATTTTGCATGGATAAAGGTCTAAAAAAATTTAATGGCCGGTGTCTTTCCCTGACTTTGGAATTAAAACGATCCGTCCTGTTGATGCAAAGGCCGGGAAACTGCCGCAAGCTAAAACTTTTTCATAAAACTGAAGTAAAATTGGCGTTAAAATCGATGCATATTTTTTTATAAAACTCGAACGTAAAACCGGAGGGGCCGGGAGATTTGTTGTTTTTTCCGTTAATTTTTATGGCGTGTATGATTTCTTTTTCAGTTAGGTTTTTTTCTAAGAAATTCGTATCTTTTTCTGTAAGAGAAGGGTTTTTTCAGGTACTCTTCACAGAAGTATTCCTTTCCATTATTGCATCTTGCACACACCTCATCTCCATGACAATCGAAACAGTCGTAGAGATTACTGTAATATTTTTTAGTTGCCTGGGAAAGATACATAGGATCATTCGATAACTCCATTAGGTTTATAAATCGAAGGCACTTTGCTCGCGTTTTTTTGTCTATCATGTTCAATACATTAAGACGGGCATTGGACAAGTCGTCTATGGATTGGATTTTTAACTTTGTCCTGTATAGGAGATCAGCTTCTCTATACAATTATCGGCCATATAATATTTTTCTTCTTTGCTGAAATCACTTTCGTCTATTTCTTCAAGCTTTTGTAAGAGGCACCTGCTTCGTGCAAATTTCATTGCTCCTTTTCTCCTAAGCAGTCCTTTTATTTTTATGAACATGGTCTCCACAAGGTCAAAAATGTCAACATTGGAATTTATTGAATGTTTTGTTCTTATTATGATATCTTCAATTTCCATATTGGTAGATTCATCGTCTAATAGAGTATAGTTGAGTTTCCAATTGTGTTTTTTTCCTATGTTGAAACGGGACCTGATTGAGTTTTAGAAGAATCCCCTTATGATCTGATGTTTGTGAACTTATGACATCATAAGAAACAATGGATTCCCTCAGGAAACCCTTAACTAAAAACATATCAATCCTTGATGACATTTCCTTTGTGAAGAACGTATGCTCCAAGTTTTGGATCTCGTTGGCAATATCTATAAAATCGAAGGATCTCATAATTGATTTTAATATCTTTATAGATCGTGGATACGAGTTTAATGCTTTACCAGTAGAGTCACGGTCAATTTGGGTTTTATATTGAAGTCTCCACCAATTATTGTTGGTCTATGTGATATTAGATTTATCAGTCCGCAATAAAAATCTGGATCATCATTGTTTGGCCCATATAGACTTATGACTTCGAATTTTTTTCCATCAAGGGTACATTGTGCCTTGATGAAATTACTTTTTGCACACCGAAAAATGAATTTAGGGTATAGAGCTGATTGTATAAGTAAGGTTACACCTCGCTTTGGATTGGGGTTTTTGTGATTGAAAGAAGAAAAAGATTGGTATCCAGATGGGATAGAGAAATGGTTCTCCAAATTACATCGCGTATCGCATATAATGACTATCTCAAGCAATTTCATATACTTTAAAAATATCATCACGGCGTACTTCTTTTTTAAACTTTGAACAGAATTCACATTTAATGATAGTATCGAGAAAATCATTCTTTTTTATGCTGTTTTGATCCACTAGGAGATGACTGGGAACAAGACAAAGTTCTTTTTGGATTTGATCCGGATCTTGATCTAAACGGTAAAATATTTATTTTTGAGAGAGAAGAAGGATAACTAACGGATGTTTCCGTCTCAGAAGGAATTTTCAACAGCCCATCCGCTTGTCTTGTCTAAAGGTCAATCATTGGATCTAATATGGTTTCTATGTCTAAGGGTATTACTGATTCCACATTTGCTTCTTCAAAATGCTCCTTTGCATTGGTTTGTACTTTATTTTTCGATTCATTAACAGTTTTTAGTTCTAATGCAGTATTTTTTTTTTTTTTCAGAAGTAAGCGGATTGTTGTTTTTACATTTTGTAACATCTTGAGAGGTAGGAATGATAACTGATCGAATGCTTTCGTCATTAGTTCCTTTGTATTTGCCACATTGTGTAGGGTCAACAGGCGTATTATTTTCAATAGAAACTGCATGTTCTTCTTCGATTGCACTATCTATGAATTCAGTCTCAATTTCTCTCAGTTTTTGTTTGAGTACTGTTTCGTATTCAAAGATTTGAAGTCACCTTCCATTACAGTTTGTCCGAGTATGTCCAAATTGAAAGCAATTTTGGCATTGAAGGCGGATTCCTGTAAACCGCAAATTTACTAAATTGCCTTTGATAGGTACGATTTGGGGAATAAGATTTGGGTCCGCTTTAACTTCCATTATAAAATTTGATGTCCTCCGTACAGTCTTATATTTTTTAAACCTTTTTTCAGCCTCCTTATCCTCCGGATTAGGTTCAGGGTAGGCATTAATAATGTCTGCGAAGTTCCTCATCCAATTTATCAGCTCATCTTCATCTACTCGCTTGAATGTGTTGATTGCCTTAATTTTAATTTTTTTCTTTTGATCAAATTCGACATTTTCAGCTCCTTTTATTTTCATGGTAATAGTTTTTAAATCTCCATTTGCTCCCTCCACTTCGGTGATATATTCTTTTTAAGGCTGTTAATACGATTACGTATGCTTATTGGCTCATTTGTATAAAAAGGCATATCCAAAGCCAAACTGTGGTTGGGCTCCCGCAATTTCTTCCTCAGAAAATCCAAAATGCATGGCTGCATTGTATACATCTATATGCTTGAGGTTCTTATTATTGAACGCTCTCTCGGTGTTAGTTTCCATTAAAATAATGACAAATGTCTCCCATTTGAATGAATAATTCAAATTAATTAATTTCAAATTATTATTCAACTTAGATGATAAATATTTAACTCAAATTCTCACCCATGTATTTTGACAGTTTTCCATATGTTATTATTATCCTCGCATTTTTTCCTACTTCTTTTTTTCTCTAAATCGGTTACCTCTATGGCACACTTGGACCTTTTCTCGAATGCGATTTGTGAAAAGGAAAGGAGAATGAAAAAATAATAATAATGCAGTTTGCATTATGAAATGAGGAATCTGACAAACTAAAGAGGAACTTGAAAACAGTGAATGTTTATTATTCGGAGCAGATCAAAGCATGAATTATTTTGTATAGTTAAAACGACAAAAATAATATTTCTATTATTGAAAAAACCCATGTTATTCACCGTATATAATTATGAATAAAGAATGTAGCTGTTCAATAATAATCGCATATTTCATTGATAACGCTCTTTTTATGCCCCCCACTCACGCTCTATAAATAAGTTCCATTGTGGTATCCTTATTGCATATGTAATCATAAAATTGTTGGACTTATAATAAACTTATCAACACAGACGTGTTGATTTTTTTCTTTAGTCCTTGAATCCATTTTGCTTTTATGGCCGCAATAAAATACAAGAAAAAGTACACATATTACTCGATCATAGATGCATTTCGCATTTCTAAGCCCTAATATAAATGAAAACAAAACATATATCATTGAAGTATTTGGCTTATTTGTCTCAATAAAACAATGATTCAATGTTATGGAAAACAGAAGAGGAGCTCAAATATTAAATTACATAAAAAACAGACATTGACAATTTTTAAATATATATATTTACTTATAAATATAAAGGGCTTTAAAATACATGCCGTTGAAAATGAATGCTTATATAATCATCATATGAGCTCATATAATAACTTCAAAACGAGAACACACAACTATGATGATGATCAATATAAAAAGAAGAGAAAAGAAGGGGGCGATTCAGCTGCTCCTCGTTTCTGACTATCAATATTCCAAAAGGAATGAATTGAAGTTGCTGGTAGTAGTAGTGGAAGGTGTTCTTTTTTCTCCTTCTTTTTTCTTCCTCTCAAGTACTTGCTTAGTGGTGTACGCCGGCTGGTATTAAAGAAACGTAGGCTCATCGTTGTACGAGTGTGTGTACAAAAGGAGAGGAAAATAATGAAATTGAAGTACAAAAAAAAGTAACACAATTTCTTATTTCGCTTCATACTTTATACACACACCCGTACTAGTGATAAATCTAAGTTTATTAGATCGAGACGCCGGCCGGCTTTTATTGTTATTGTTATTTTTCTTCTATCAAGACTTCATGTGTGCGTAGGACTTCAGTTGACGATGATTCGTCGTCCATGAGTGTTGTGTGGTGTATAAGTGTGAACCATTGTGAATATAAATAGTGATATCGTGTTATGCCTCAGCCATGAATAGCGATGGGGAGTCCAAACTTTTTATCGACTTCCGTGAGGCCTGGGACTCTCGCTACCCGGGTTCGGAGCTTCCGGTCGCCTGGGAGGAAGATGTCCGTGCGAATTTGGAGAAACACGAGTCCAAAGTGTTGTCTCTGCGGGAAGAGCTTCAAAAGGAGGAAATGTATGTGGAGTATTTGAACAATCTTCTGGTGGACATTGAGAAGCATCGGAAGGAGCTACGACAGGGCGGCGAGGAACGGGGAGATGAAGAGGAGGAATCGCCATTTGTGACAGTCATCAATGTCAGCAGTCCCACTGGGGGTGATGACGACAACAGCAAGTCCGACAAGGATAGCAGCAGCGGGAAGAAGCCGGACTTTTCCTCCTTCCAATCTTCACAGAAGGAGGAAAATGCCAAGAAGGAAGAGAGCTGCTCTATCAAGACTGAGTCTGTCCACCGTGGTCAGCCAGACGGTCATTCCGAGCCCCGAATCGAGTCCGGGAAGATCAAGGCCCTTCGTGCTAACTGGGAGAAACATCTCATCCCTGCCTCTGTCCCGGAACCTCTCTACGACACCGTACCCACAGAGGAAGACGTCTGCTACGACAACCATCTCCTCTACGGCGGAAATTCCCTCAAGTCCGACACACTCAGCTCAGGGGACTTGGGCTTTGAGGAAGAACTTAAGTCCTCTTCCCCCCTTCAGTCTGGTACGCTCTCTTCATCCGACACGGACGGTGGGGGATTCCACAACCTGGACGATGAGAGAAACTATGTCAACATACAGTACTTCCTGGCCAACGGACGTGGTGGCAGCGGGGGAAATGCTGCTGCCAGCGATGACGATGAGTTGGATGAATCATCACCCAGGACGCCGGAGAGATCCCCTGGAGATCGTGTACCTCCGCCCATTCGGGCCCGAAAAAGCCCTTCCAGTCCAGGGATTACATATCCCTGCGTTCTAAACAGCGTACTTGACTCAGAGTCTGTGTATCTGGAGGGCCTTTCTGTTCTGCTTCAGTATATGAAGGCCATGAAGGTCACACTGGGGACCCCCAACCCTGTCATTCCCAAAGAGGACTTTGAGCTCATCTTTTATAAGATCCCAGAGCTCCACGAGCTTCACTACACCTTTTATAACTCCTTGAAGAAGCGTGTGAACGCCTCTGGTCCCACAAGCGTGGGCCAACCCTTCAAAATGCTCGCCAGTCGAACCAAAACATACGCGGCCTTCCTCAAGAACTATCCCGCTGCCCTCTCTGCTCTTCACCGCTCCACAGAGACCTATCCCCAATTCGCGGATCTGACGCGCTCCATCAAGCTTCGCTCTGTGAAGGGCCTGGCCCGTGGTCAAGTCCTCAGCCTGGAAGAGCTCCTCCACAAGCCTGTGGCGCGCGTTCAAAAGCACTGCCTCTGCCTTCAGGACCTCATCAAGTACTCTCCGGCAGACTCTCCAGACCTCCCGTCACTTCAAGATGCTCTTCAGACCGTGCAGGGCTTCCTCAACGACTATAATGTCTCTCATGCAGGGGAGTTGTTTCCGCATCAGGAGCGAATGATGCGACATCTCGTGAAGAATTCCTTCATTGTGGAGCTCTTTGAGGGGAGTCGAAAGCTGAGGCACTTGTTCCTATTCAACGATGTTCTAGTCTGCGCCAAATATAAGGCCTCCGGAGGAGGAAGGAATGAAAAGTTTACTTTCCAACTCAAGTGGTACATTCCCCTTGCTCAGGTGAGACACTATATTTTTTCCTCTATTTATCTATGATGAGTCGACACAATTAAGAGGGAGCATTTTATGAGATGTCAAAATATATGGGATCAATACTTGTCTCTTAGATTATATTGACTTTAAGAATAATGCATAAAGGTATAAATGTTCAACTAATTAATGGAGAATCCCTTACTTTTTGGCCCTACGATATGGTCAACTGTTTTGACCAGGGACAGTGCTGGGTAAACTAACAGTATGGGGCCCTCTGAACACTAACATATATATATATATATATATAATAATAATAATATTAATGGAATCAATGATTCACGGGTCCTTGGGCGAATGGCTGACCTTGTCGATGAGGTAGGAGGGTTTAACTGCTTATGTTATGCAATTGATTGATATTCTTTACTATTATGATATATGCATTTGTTTACTGTGACGTTTGAGATGAAGTACGCTATTGTTTCGGCCTCATCATTCAGCGACTAAATGAGGAATCTATTTATAGTTAATTATATGCCTAGGATTACTTTTTACATGACATAGAAACAAAAAAAACAGCTGTCGATAAAAACATAGAGATATCTGTCTTGTATCTCTCTGACATCTCTTTTATTATGGTATCAAATTAATCACAAACCTCTTCCTTTTTATTATTATTAAGAAGCTGGTGGTATTATTATTATTGCATTATATTAAAGAGCTTAAGTTCTTCTATTCTGGAGGAGAAACTTTGATATGGAGTTCCCTCCTGTGTCTGGAGTTACTTCTTATTCCACGGGACTCCATGACGAGAGGAAAAAACCACTCCCTTTAAAAAATTACTAATAACATTTTTAAAGATATAAACCAAAAGCTGTTTTAATATTGCGTTATAATAAACAGCTTGAGTTCTTCTATTCTTCATATCATGATTCCTCCTCAAGAATAGAAAAACTCAAGCTGTTATTGATAACGCAAAAATACTAATAATAGCAACTGTTTATTAATAATACAAAAAAGGGAGAGGTTTGTGATTAATTTTATACATTAATCAAAGAAGTGCCAGAGGAATGCAAGAAAAATGTCGCTATGTTTTCTAATCAACAGCTGTTTTTCATGTCAGATATAAAGTAATCCCTTGCCTTTATCAAAGGTAACATCGTCCTTTGAGTAGAAACGGCAACAGTAATCTACTTCACGTCTGACGTCATTATAAATAGAGTCATTCACCATTATAGACAGGGTATTTTATTGTTCAGATGATCAACTGATTGGGCATCTCACATGAGAAAAGGTCAAGAATAAGTATTCGCCTATTTGATCCTGATATTTAGTGTCATGGCTCATTGCGTAATTCAGAGTCCTTTGTCATAAGTGTCCTTTTCAGCTTTTACGACCCTGCCTTGTTATAAATAACCTATGTGGCATTAACACATTCACCCTTTTGATGTCCATTAAATTATATAAAAAACTTGTGAAAGGAGTGTTTGAAGATTAAAAATAAATTATTCCTACTCATCTTTTTATTTGCTAATGTATATTTTTAATGATGTAGAAAATTATATTTTTATCATAATATTAACGTATAAATTAGTACATTGAACCAAGTATCTTATTCATGAGATTGACCAATTTTAGCCTTTCCCTTTCGGGATTCGGACCTGCGCCCTAACACATTTAATGCAAGAAAATGAATGACTTATAATGTACATCTGTTAGAAGATATGAGTACATAAAAGTTGTATTAATAAAGAGATACTTACAGCAGTTCGTCACCCTTTATTTTTGTTATTTATTCATGCTATCAAAAAACATGAATTCATAAAATCATTGAAGGACTCTTTTCGACCTTTATGGCAAATTATGACCAAGCAATACCATCAATAAGTAACGAATTAAAGGGTGTAACTACTTGAGTGCCATTGCACTGAGGAAAACAAGGTCAAGGACAAATAGAAACTCAGTTATATGCAATAGTAATAATAATAATGCCTTTCGTGCAGGTATGCAGTTTTAGTATGCATACTGACAATACTATACCTTTATGGTTCTTTTCAAACGCTGCTGCGTTCCATAAATGCATCGAAGTGGCATCACCTCTGAGAGCGAATAATTTAATATCAATGGTTAACGTTTCATTATGAAACGTATTTATATATCTAATAGATTTATGTTTCTTGACAAAAAAAGATTTATCTTTATGCTATCTTCCTTAAATTATTAAATACATTTTAAGATCAATAGCTGACTTTCCTCAAGAATGAATTTAAAACCGGATTATATATATATATATATGTTTAGTTTTAGTTCCCTTTGCTTCGCTGAAATATATATTAAAAAATTAAATGCCTTCAAAACACTCATGTTAACACCTTTATATACTTATATTTACTGAAGTAATCACAACGTACTCTCTTAAATAACATTAATCATAACTTTTAACCTCTTCCTTTAAGTCTCGTATATTCCTCAATATCTTGTCAAGATCTATTAATATGACACTAATATGATACTCATTTTGAAGAAATAGTCATAAATCTATACTTTTTTTCTTTTTTTAATTCAACAGTTCAAATTTTAAAATATGTACAAGGAAGTAAATACATAAAAACCTAAGAAAATGCGTGAGAATACACATAAATAAATATTATAATTTAAAATTTGGTCTTAGGAGCTGAACAATACAATTTTTACATGATGGACATGCTAGACTAAAGAATACAAATCTTATGATAAAAAACTCATTATGATAATAACATCAAAACATTAAACTTCCTAACATGGCATGATGACATAAATAATACACAATTTAAAAATACTTAATTATGAAATAAAATCTATACTTTTTCTATGAAGTCCATTATTTACTTGGACTGAAATAAAGGAACACTATGATTAATATAAGTTATATAATGAGCGAAGAAGCATGATAGCTCAGTGCGTAGAAGCGTGTTCAACTCTCAACGTTGAGGGACCAGGTTCGAATACTCCCGAGAGGGGAAGGTGCATTTCGGACAGCCTAATTGAAAATATCCTAGGTTTGATTGACTATTTTTTCGCTATAATCCTTCCTTTATATCCAGTCGGAAGCTGTAATTCTATCGAACCAAATAAGCAAAAAAAAATCCTGTGGAATCGCAATTAAAAAATATTTTTTTATTTACTTTTGTTTGATAGTATTAAAATCACACAAATTTCCTCTTAAAAATTAAGGTTTTAGGAATTTCAATTGTTGTCATCTTTGACAAGATTTAGACCCGTATCAATGTACCCTTCCTTACAAAGTATGTAAATTTAAGGCTAAATGAGTCCCAAATATGCACAAAACATGTATACATTATTAAAATAACATCTTAGTACGTATAAAAAACCCTCGTACGCACCATTATAATATCTCTAGACATCTTAAATTTTATAATTTTTTGTCAAAAATAATAATCAGAAGCCACAAATCCAATCATTACTTGAGTAATAGCCATAATAATAAGAAGAACACACAAACGCTCATTCATTAAAAATCAAGTAATCATGTTACGGGATGAACATTTTAAAACAAATCATCGTCTCACATTTCGAGTTCATTTCTTCCTCCAATGCCATGCTATTATGATGGCCTTCTTTCCTAGGCAGCTAGGTGATGATGCTATCAGGTATCATAATTACAGTGTGTAAAAGCAAATCGTGGACATCACCATGTTTCACAAACATGGACAACTTCTGCCTGAACCATCAGGAGTACCCCAACAATCTATACATGGATAGAAAGCTGATAAAATTCTCTTTCAAATCATGACACTCTGGTTAGTGATATCTTTGGGGTACTGCTTAATGGACCTGATAAAGTGGAGGATAATTTTTTGTTTAAGAATAAATTAAATTGATTGTCATCACAATGTTGTTAGAAATATGTAAATGGTTATTAAAGAAAAATTGTAGCCTCTACCTATTCCTGCTTATTGCCCCTAAAAGTTAAAGAAATCTTACATGTACAACTGCATAAGGAACAAAATATCCAAAAACTATTGAAAAATACATAACCCTTTAAAAAGGAAGGTTTCGTGATTTTAAATGATTTGTTCCGTAATTTTTTTTCTGCTGGAATCGTTTAGTGTAAACAAAAACACACGTGTTTTGTCAAATAAGTTTTTTTCTAAGTTGATTATTGCGAAAGCTATGGAAGTTCAAAGAGAAAAGATTGCAGCCCTGCTTCAGGCCGGAGTGTCTATCCCCACCATTGTGGGCAACCTTAAGTGCTCCAGGAGCCTTGTTTACAAGGTTAAAGGACTCCTGGTGGATGGCAAAGACCTGGAAAGAGCTAAGGGAAGTGGTGGTCACAACAAAAAGCTGGGTGAGAAAAAGTTGGGGGATATCAAGGCCAAAATTGAGGAAGATCCCACAATCAGCATGAGGAAGCTGGCCAAGGTCATGGAGGTGTCCCACACGACGGCCATGACTGCCACCAGGAACTTGGGCATGACCAGCTATGTCAGGAGGAAGCGCCAGCTGCTTTCCAGCTCAACCAAATTGCTCAGGGTTAAGAAAGGGAAGAAATTGGTGAACTGGATGAGGAAGAATCCTGGACTGGTACGTGTGTTTTCAGATGAGAAGTTCTGGACTGTGGACACGGCCAGAAATGCCAGAAACGACCGTTATCTAGCCACCAGTGCCAGTATGGTCCCTCCCATCAATGCCACTAAGCACCCCCAGGGTGCCATGATGTTAGGTGTGGTAGCTAGCGACGGCAAGTCCATGCCCCCCTTCTGGTTCCCTGCTGGCCTCAAGGTGGGGGCCAATGAGTATCTGGACGTCCTCAAGACTGTAGTCAAGCCATGGTTGGACTCCACCTACCCTGAGGGCAACTATGTTTTCCAGCAAGATAGTGCACCAGGGCATAAGGCCATCAAAACCCAGAAGTGGTGCAGTGATAACTTGGCCAACTTCTGGCCATGGGGAATGTGGCCGCCTTCTTCACCAGACTGTTCACCTCTGGACTATGGTATCTAGGGCAATCTGGAGAGGAAGGCTTGCAGCAGACCCCATCCCAATGTGGCGAGCCTAAAGTCCGCCGTTCACGAGGAGTGGACCAACATGTCCATGGACTACGTGGTCAGGGTCTGCGCTGCCTTCAGGCCCCGTGTGGAGGCCATGATTGAGGCAGAGGGCAGCCACTTTGAAATTTAGACAAAATTAGGACACACCTATAAAAGTTACTAAAGGTAAGATATTGCAATACTTAAGGTTCAGGCAGTAGTTGACCATGTTTGAGTGGCACAGATTTGTCCACGATTTGCTTTTACACCCTGTACAGGAACTACCTAAGTCAACATTCTATAATGTTAGAGTATTGTTCTTTCATTAAATAAATACTAAAAAAAATGGTTCCATTTTCCCTTGCGTATTGATTTGTTTATCCTAAAAGTATGTTCATAAAACGTCTGATTGCACCAGTCTCTTAATGTATGAATTGAGGTGTTGAGTCCATTCTTTGTGACAGTGCGTAGATGAGTGGGTGTAAAATAATATATATTATAAATACCAAAAGACAAAGTTTGTGCTTATTAACTTTAGATTCTCAAAAACCGATGCTGATTTTTTCGAATTCCCTACAGCCAAAAATTGAAAATCTCGCTGAAGTATAAGTTGCATTTAAGTAGAAAATTTATCCTACACCGAATTTCAAATATTTAATCTTGAAATTAAATTAGGAAACAACAAGATGAGATATTTATGTACCGGGTAGCGTCAGACACGACGATCAAGAGCCCTTCAGATAACTCTGGTAAATATATATTAATAGTTTTTTTAACCATATGGTTCCATAGAATTGCAGTATCCGACAGGATATAAATAAGCATTTTAACATGTAAATTAGTCTATCGAACCTAGGATAATACTCTTATCAATGAGATATACCAAAAATGACCATCCTCTCTCGGGAACTTGCGCCCCCATCATTGAGAGTTGAACACGCCTTAACGCACACGTCTATCGCCCTCCCTTTTAATAGTTTCACACACAAGGCCAAACCTTTTGACAAATAAGACCCAAAAATTCGGCACCCTTTTTACAAACATAAATAAAAGGAATTATATTTATAATAAATTTGTCAATTATTTTTCAACTCCTTTATTTGGAAATGTTGTCTACCATGAAACCCTCCCTCATTTGACTCATAAAAAGTGTGTTGAAATGCTCATGATATTAAATAAACAAATAGATTAAGTGCTGAGTTTAGTGCCTCTGTCCTATTTCTTTTTTTCTCCTTGAGAGAGAGAGAAAAGCAGAATCATTGATTCTTGTTCCTTTGGGAAATCTGACACTCCCGGGGGATCAAATACACACATAATAATCCACAAATGCATTCATATTTTTACATATAATGCTGGAGTAATTCACACCTTCAGCATCTGGAGTCCTCATTTTATTTGCTTCTCTGCTAAAGGCTGTTCTTGAGTCGCGTTAGTGGAGGCCTCTGGGTATCTTATCAATATGTGTGTCTCTGATAGAGGTTTGCTTTGAGCATACATAACGCAAGTAAATTATTCATTAATGGAAGTCTCTTATCTTTCTTCTTCGTTGAGACGATACCTATTTTGTGTTATTGGTAAAAGCTAAGATATTTGCGAATCTTCACAGAATCGCCTCACAATTCTTCCTTTTGAAGGAAATGCAATGGATAATAACTCTTAAAAGTTAAGGATATAAATTTTAAGATCCTTGCAATATAATATGCATTGTCTGAAGCACGTTAGAGATAATAAAGAGCTTTCTGCCAAGGTCTGTTTAATAAGGTCTGGGCAATACAAAAACAAACATGTAGCAGTGTGACTACTCAATGACGTAACCGGAGAACGATTATATCTATTTGTATATATATATACATTTAAATTTTATATGTATATATATATATTCGTTCTCCAGTGACGTCATTGAGTAGTTATACTGCTAGGATTACATGTTTGTTTTGTATTGCCCAGACCTTATTATACAGACCTTGCTTTCTGTCTTCTAAGTATTATTATTCATGAATCACAGATAAGAAAATGAATATTCAATGAGTTATTCAATAGACATTCTCCTAAGCAAATAAATTGCAATATTTATTCATTCTTGATAATTTCCTATCTTGTGTTTTTGTCGATTGTCTATGGCAAGTGCCTTTTAATGAGGACTTATATGAACACATAAATTTGTTTTAATTATATGTCTTCTTATATATACTTAAAATAATAAGATTTTATTATTATTATATATATACGTATATATATATATATATATATATATATATATATATATATATATATATATATATATATATATATATATATATATATATGTATATATATATATATTTGATGTTGAAGTCCATACATCAATGAGGAGATAAGAACTTAATCCACTTAAGCATTATTTATATTACTAGTGAACCTTAATGTCATTGACGAAGCCTTTGCAAATATTATTATGTCAATAGTAACTTAACATTTAATTAAGAAAGTAACTCCTCACACTCAGTACAAGAAAGAACGTTTGTTGTACTATCATCAGCCACGACAAAGGGATCCTCACATTGACGTTAAAAATAAAGAAAAAATAAAGATATATTTCAGCTGATAAAAAAATAATGTTTATTGGCTAATTTGCCAGAACAACTATAAAACCATTTTTATTATGCAGGGAATACTATAAACTGGAATAGAGGAACTCCATCCTTTTCTCTTTTCTTTTTTACGAAGATAGTTAAAGGAAGGAGTTCCTATTCCAAGTGTTATAGTATTCCCTGTATTATGAGACAAATATGAATTCTTGAATAACTAAATATCTTTAAAAAAGACTCACAATAACATATGTGGGGTCATCTTGCGTCAGCAACAATAAAGTACACCAAATGAGGTCCTTAGACTAACGAAAATGAGTAAGACAGCTCTGAATTTAGTAATTTATAGCTTATAGTAACTCATAATTAAAATCTTATTAATAGAGCAAGCATTGTTTTCTTATATAATGAGGCTCTTTTGTTCAATCAATTAGTAGCACAATACAAAAAAGGATGCTGTCCAAATTCCTATGCTTTTATTTATGAATAATCATCATTCTGCGAGTTATTTATGGAATTATAACTATTCATTCCTGACATTCACGTAGATATATATAAAGATATATATTTATATATAAATGTGTCCATCATGCGTATAGCACCCCCCCCCTGTCAATATCAAGGCAGGGCTCAATACATATACACACACATGTATGCAGATTACTCAAGCATTCTCATAACAAAAGATGAATACAAGCTGTATCAAATCTAACCATATAGTACCACACTTTCTCTAGCATACTCGCCTGCGAATAAAGGAAATAAAGCCATGATTATAGATTAACTTGTATGTTAACATTATTATCCACGCGGATTTGATTCTGTATAAAATCAAATAAACAAAAAAAAAATAGTTATGAGAGAGGTATTACAAGGTACTTTGAATCATAATATATTGGCTCTCTGTTTTAAATTGCAAGTTTAGTCTCACAAGGGGGATTTAATGTTAAAATAAGTTATTGACATTCTTGTAATGCCTCTATATCAGCCCTGGCACACTCGTATTGTCCGTGAAGTGTTGTCCTGTGTGCCATAGAACATGTGCGGTATAGCCTCAGACAATACTTATCACCTTTTAAAAATATTTTTTATACATTTCTTAATATACTAAATACTTAAGGAGCGTTATTTATTGTGCATTTATTTCTGCAAAAACATCTGCGATCAAACGACATAATGTATAATTAATTAGAATAATTAAAACAAAAAAAACATGTTTCAACTGTAATGTTGATTTATGTTTTGTTTTACGCTCGAAAGAATTTTAATTTTGTTATATTTATATTTTATTTATATATTTTTGCCTATTTGGTTCGAAAGAATATCATCGGACTGGATATAAATAAGTATTATAGTATTAAAATTTTTCTATCGAACCTAGGATCTTATCAATGAGGTAGACCATAAGTGACCATCCCTTCTCGGGATTCGAACCTGCGCCCCCAACATTGAAAGTTGAAGACGTCTTAACCATAGAGATACAAATATTTGGAGAGCTTATTCCCTTCATCTGTATTTTTGTGTCCGATATAAACAAAGTAATATTTAGTACGTCATCGTAAACTGATCATAGAGATAAAATCTGATCAGCTTACGATGACGTAGTACAACTTACTTTGTTTATGTTAAACACCCAGAATACAGCTGAACGTTGTTTCTCTGCTATTGAAGGGAATCAGTTCTCTATATCTTTATATCTCTATGGTCTTAACGCACACAGCTATCGCGTTCCCCATTTTTACAATATTTAACATTATATTGAGGCAAAATTTTCATAAAAGCTTTTATAATCGAAAAATATCAACTTAATGTGTATTTCTACAAAATCTTCCAGGGAGTGTTCTTAACTGTATTATTATTATATTATTTCCAGGCCCTTATCGTCCAAGAGCCTAGTTCTGAGCCCAAGGAGAGCAATCCCGCCAATTTGGTGTCCCTTCGTACTCAGGCTGCGGCTCTTCGTGATCAAATCCTCCGGATCGAGAAGGAAGAAGAGTGGAAGGGGGGATCCAAGAAGGGTCAGCTGAGCAAGGCCAGTGAGAAACAGAGGAAAAAACTCGCGGAAATTGAGGCACTCCTCGTACTGGCATCACCGAGTCTAGTCTTTCAGGTAAGAAATAATGTCCCAAGAATGGAGCCTGAATAATAATGATAAAAAGCAACTTTTATTATGAAATATGGCATCCCTTCGGTAAAGGCTCATGAGGTGAAAACATGAACTTGCAGATGCATCCTTTAATATATTTTTCTTATGATCAAAGACTATTGACGAAATTAGTTTGGCAATATTGCCAAGAGAACTGATTTTTTGCATGGATTTTCAATCGCGTCAATCCGACAAGCGGGAATATTATCGCTTTGTAATGTGTTACCTCCCACACTTTCATCATCAAAAATCTATTGCTACATTAGACCTTTTTTTATCACGTGACAATAATAATGAGGTTTTTGACGTTTAACCCTCCATGAATACGTGAAATAAACATGCTACGTGTTTATAATAAGTAAGTGTGCATACATCTCAATAATAGTATTGAAAAACAAAATTAAATAAATAAATAATAATAAATTAATTTGTTACAAGTTCCTATAATATCATGCCAATATATTCAAGAGCAGATATTCCCTCAAAAAATGTATAACCTTTTAAAGACAACTTTTTAACGTCAAAATATAAATATTTATCTTTGAGAAATAATTTTTCTTAACGGTGGAAATATAATATAATAAAATCACATTTATAGTATTTTTTTCGTTGGTTGTACGAAATTAAAAGTAGGTAAAGTGTTGGAATGGGTTGTTTTAATAATTGACAATTTCGAAAAATTAATATATATACCAGACTTGTTGACATTCGCGAAAAAATTGTCGTTCGCCAAGTTATCCCTCGTCGTTCATCGTCCGTTTGTCGTTCGTCATTCTGAAAAAAAATGACGACGTTTTTTTAGAAAGGAATTTTTCCCGCCATTCTAAAAAAAAGTGATGACATTTTTCTTAGGAAATAAATTTTTCCCATAAAAATGGAGAATCTTTTTTTGGCGCCAAAACCGAACGACGAACGATAAGGAATTTTCCTTGTCGTTCGTCTAAAACTTTGTCGTTCATCGTTTGCGAACGACAACAAATGAACAATAAATCAACAAGTCTGTTATATACATAGGTACATATACGTCAAAACGACAATTAATACATTACCCAACATCTTTTCTTAGCTAAGCCGTTCACTGTAGTCCCGACGTCTAAGGACCTGTGGGAAAGTGTCTTTCAATTATTTACAAAGCCATTGGTTCTTTAAATATATACTTCAAAAATTTGTGAAATAATTAATTCACAAAATTACTTAAAGCATGGCCACAATAAGGGAACCTTGTGGTTAAGAGGGTCCATCCGTGTCGTTTCGTTAAGAAGGATATTTACACTGACGCTACACCTACTATTAAAAATGACGTCATCGGACGAGAATAACGCAACCTCTGGTGGATGAAGTTGTTGAATAACTAGTTGTTCATGCTGCCCTTGCGTAATGTCCATTCTTCCCATTCACACACGTAACCACAATTGATGAGGAAGTCCTCGTTGTTGTTGTTGTGTAACTTCATGGCTTCTGCTGCTGCTGCATTCATGGACTTGTTGCATAGTTTCAAAATGACTCAGCGCTACTACGCCTTTGGAAATCCTTGCATAATAACCCTGCGCAAATAATAAAGTTTTTTTTGTTCACACATCTATGGCAAGGGAAAAACAATGCTGGACTTACACAATCAAGCTATTCACTCAATGAAACACATATCAATCAAATTGGATTGATCAATAGGACAAGAACGCACAAAATATATGTTAAAATCATATATTGACAAAATTTAATATTGCTTTTTAGTAGCAATATATCATATATCATTTTTTCCTGCTCATTTGGTTCCATATAATAGCAGCTTCCGACTGGATATAAATAAGCATACTAGCGTGTAAATTAGTCACTTACACCTAGGATGTTATAAATAAGGATGATCTTGAACCTGTGTCTCCAACATTGGGAGTTGAACACGCCTTAATGAAGTATTGAACTATCTTTTTAATTAAATAGATAAATATGATTGGTCGAAAAAATAACCTAAAAATAAAAGTATATGTTAAAGTAACAATATGGTTTGTTAAAATGATATATTTAGTAAAAATACAATTTAAAAGAGTTGATATGATTGGACAAAAAGAAAAAAAGAATATACAAAATCTATGTTAAGAATATATTTATACAAACAATAATTTTGCTTTAATGAAAAAATTGATTCCCTTTTCTGTATTAAATAATCAGTTTCTGCTGCTTAAATGCATAAGTGCTCACTGCTAGCACTTTCTTTAAAACTGGCAATAACGATGAAATGATAAATTTATATTGAAACTTGTAAGAAGCGATAATGGATATCGACTTGTAATGGCATGAACTATAATTCATAAGGACATTGATCAAAATGACAAACTATACACTTAATAAAATATGACACTAATTCATACATTTACTTAATGGCAATTTTTTTCCTTATAGGTCGCTCACCGCCAAGGTGGGAAGTCCTACACCTTTTTCTTATCCTCGGAGTACGAGCGCTCCCAATGGGTGGAGACCCTCCACGTCCTTCAGTCCTCTCTCTCTTCCTCAAGTCAGCCCCCTCTCAAGGATATCACCATGTTCGAGCTTCAGTCCTGGATCACCAACTGCCGACGCCTCCTACAGACCAACATGGGCTCTTTCCTCATGAGATCCCCGCGGGACGAACCCCTCCTTTTCGGAGACCTCGTCTTCCGACTCTCATCCCTTCAGGGATCCCTCTCCTCAGAGGTCTACGTCATACTAGAAGTAGACTCCTACGGACACTACTTCCGAAAGGCAAAGAGCCGCACTATCACTAGCAATGGCGGTAGCTCGGACATTCACTGGGGTGATGAGGAGTTCATCATCGAGCTGGAGGGCTCTGAAAACATCCGCCTACTAGTCTACGAGTCTGGCCGTCTTCGAGGACGTGCCTCCTTGGAGCTGAGTCGTTCCTGGATCGGGGAGGCCGCCTGCGACCAGAACATCTCCATGAACGATCTCGTTCTTAACTGCAGCATGAGATTTAAATGTTTTGAAGAAACGCTTCGTCGCGTGCCAGACGTGAAGTCTGCCTCGGGCCTCTTTGGCGCCAGCATTTACAATCTTTCCAAAAAGGAGCGTCGCCCCGTGCCTTTTATCGTCACAAGCTGTGTGCGGGAGGTTGAGAAGCGTGGTTTGACGGAAGTTGGGATCTATCGCGTCTCCGGGTCTTCCGCGGACGTCTCTCGCCTCAAGAAGGCTTTTGAGTCTAACCCCTACGAAGCGGAGCAACTCCTAAAAGATTGCGACATTCACTCTGTGGCAGGCATACTCAAAACCTACCTTCGGGATCTCCCAGAGTCTCTCTTCACGAGCCCTATCTACGGGAAGCTCTTCGAGGCCTATCATGACCCCGAGGCTGACCGACGGGCCAACACCTACATGACTCTCTTTGCCCTCATTCCCTCCAGCCCGAATCAGTCCTGCATACAGTATCTCCTGGAGCACATGGTGAACGTGAGTCGCCACGAGTCAGCCAATAAAATGAGCCTCCATAACCTCGCAACGGTCTTTGGTCCCACGATGCTCCACGCCGGCTCTGAGCGGGACAAGAAGGGGAGCAACAAGGACCTCCTTCTCACGGCAGGGACTGTGGACGTCATGGCACAGGCTGGGATCCTTCACTTCTTCCTCACGCGTAAGTCCAAGAATGAGCCGCTCCAGCTTGTCGAAAGGAAGGTCTAACCAGGAGTGCCCGGACCCTTCGAAATTCATTCAGAGCCACACAAGCACATATATTTACTTTATTCCCACAAAATGTGATCCTCACCACTCCTCTCTCCTACTAAATGTCAAATTATGATATGTTATTGACTTCACACAATTTATTGTTGTCTTTCTTTACCTTTTTTAAATTTTGATACCGGGGATTTTCGTATGGTTTATCATCGTCATTAAATTACCCTTCCCACCCACACATTTCCTAACCGTTTTTTAAACTTTTGATTACATAGTTACTAGTATGTATCGCCATTGATTTTTATATTACTCAAATAAATTGCTGTTCTATCAACGTGTTTTTCATTATTATTCCTGAGGTATATAGGGCTCGCAGTGTGTTTTAATAGCCACAGACTTATATGAAAATGAAAAGAAAAAAATGTTTACTCATACGTCAGCTGTTGTTTCATAATAATAAATATATCAATGTGATTGCTGACATTTAGGTAATAATAGGTTATCAAATAGCTCCCGTTCTCATTTTGTGACGACAAATAGAGAACAAATCATGGAATACATAGAGCTACACCGGCATATGGCATAGCGTGACATCGCACCAAACAATTTTAAACCATCTGCCGAAGGCTGGATGCAAAAAAGCTTGATGTTTGGTTGCTGCATGATTTGACGCAAAAAAAACCTTTTGGACCAAATCAACGCCTACTATATGCTGCTGAAACAGAGCGAACTCAACCCATTTTTGAAGGGGATGGTAACTGGCGATGAAAAATGGATCAAATATGAGAATATCAAGCGTGGTCGTGGTCGAAGCCCAGTGAATCGTCGACCAAGCCGGGATTGACGGGGAGGAAGGTTTTGCTGTGTGTTTGGTGGGATTGGAAGGGAATCATCCACTATGAGCTGCTCCCATATGGCCAGACGCTTAATCCTACCATCTACTGCAAACAACAGGACCGCTTGAAGCGTCCAGAATTGGCCAACAGGTAGGGCGTAGTGTTCCACCAGGACAACGCCAGACCACACACTTCGTTGATTACTAGTTAGAAGCTACGGCAGCTCGGATGGGAGGCTTTATTGCATCCACCATATAGCCCGGACATAGCGCCAAGTGATTACCAACTGTTTCAGTCCATGGCGAACGCACTTGGTCGTGTAAATTGAACTCAAAAGATGCTTGTGAAAAGTGGTTGTCCGAGGTAACACTTGATGAAGAGCCAAAAGTGGAAGGGAGATACTTGACTACCTAATATGTTTTCTTTCTATTTTATACATTTTATAGTAAGAATGCGTAGTCAGGGTAGTTATTTCAGGAACATCTGCAGGCCGTTATCGTTTATTCAGGGTCCAAACCCACTACAAAATGAATCACAGTTAGACAGCTTTGGGCTTCAAACCAGGTCTCACTGAACCATGCATTAAGTATTACAGCTTGGGGTGTCAAGTATATCTCCAATCGAGTACATCGAGTAGTTTCGGTTCTTACAATTATGTCGTATTCGGGTTTCTCGGTGGCAACATGGAGAGTACCCAGAATTTCAGCGCTACCAATCGTTCTTTCGGAGCTTTATATTTGATTGACCCTCTTAGAGATATACATTTATATAGCGCTGATCAACTGTTTTTATTGCCGGTCATTTCAAAACAGATGATATTTTGAGTTATTAAAGTTATTTAAATATCTAATATTTGGGTCCCTTTACATAAAAACCAAAAACATATATATTATACATTTGGATTATATAATAATTATAGATTTATACTATAATTAGACTTTTTCAATGGTCTCCAATTGTTTGACTCGCTCATTGTCTTGCTATTGAAGTATTACTATTCCCCCTTCTAAAAAAATATGTAATTATATATATCTATGGTGCTCCTTTGGGAAAACAAAAAAATGACTAAATTCCATGACGTCACTCAAGAGGAAGTTTAAATTAAGCTTGAAGCTCTCTTATCTTCTGACTCAAAAGTCATAGAAACTTCCTCTTGACTGTCGCATCATTGAGTTTTCCCTTGTTAATGAACGCTAATGTACCTTGCTGACAATTTATTATTGCTTGATTCGTAAAAAAAGTATCACCAAAATGAATGTTCATTTTTCCCACATTTTTAAAATATTTATTATTCTTAAATATGTAGTGGTGAATGTTAAACTTGTTCTTATGTGAATGTTTGTTAATGCTTTAATAAAAGTTAGTATATCAATTGCATCATCTTGTTTATTGTATAAACTAGTGTGTAATATCTTAAATATTGAATTAAACCAATGAGCGACCATTTTCACTTACATCATCCACTACCATAAGATAAATTGATCGGATATATAAACATAATTACGGCAAAAAACATATATCAATACCACTTTCGTAAAAAATGTATCACCAGAATGGCTGCCAAAGTAATTTTTATTCATTTAATATTCTTTTATTCGGGTCATATCATGGTTTATGATTAAAACATCTTTATCTAAATAACGGGCCAGAAGGTTAAGAGCGGACTTACCTTATTTATTTATTACTTTTTGAGAATAACAGAAAAGCAAGGAACAGGAGATTTCGTTCTAAAAATCCTGCTCATAGTTATTTTTTTGTGCATTTAACTGTAATTATGATAATCCACAATTTATTCAATATTAGTTATAAATTCATATATGCTGTAATTTTGAGATACTAATGTTGACTGGTAGGGGGTATTTTTATGTTCAAGTTGAAAAATAATCGCCTTAGTACATATGATATGTTTGTAGTTAGAATGTGATATCGCTAACGAATACACCAATATCAACTGCTCTTCGTGCGCACTGTTCAGCTGGTTCAACCAATATTTCAGTTGCTATTTTCTAAATTTCACCCTTATGGACTATCTGGGGAAATCGGAGAAATATTTGTTTAAAGTTTAGCCTTTTTGAGCTGATCGGTCAAACAAAACAAAAAAACAAACATTATGGGTGTTTTTCAAAAGCTTGACCAGAAGTATGTTAATGTGAAATTGTTGTAGCCTGGAGAATTCATTGACTTTATGAGTATATATGTAGGTCAAGCATTTTCTTAGTCCCTTCAATCATTCGGTCTGTTTTATTATTCTGTATATAGCAAGCCTCAAGAGGGGATCATCAAAGGCATGATGGGAGGGGGGGGGGAAACACATTATTGAAGGCTAAATTACTCATACAAACACACACACATATATATATATATATATATATATATATATACGTATATATATGCATATGTATATACCTATAGTATATATATATACATATATTTATATATATATATACATACAGGGTGCGTAATAAGTCCGGGAAGAGAGAAATGTAGTCTTAAATAGTATATTTCTCACTGGAAATTTGCAGAACTTGGTAGAAACTTTTTTAAAGGTCGTACCAACACAACTATTTACAATTTTTCAAAATCTCAGCCATTCTCACGCAGTACAGCTTCAAGACATCCACGGACCTGTTGGCAAGCTGCACGCACCGTTTCTTCTCTGATTTTTCCCCATTCCTTCACGAGAGCCTCTTTTAAGGTGGTCAAATTTCGGTGGGGCGAAGCACAAGTCTTGCTCTCAAGTATGGATTACATGGAGAAGTCCATGACGTTGAGATCAGGGCTTGAAGGTGGCCAGGTAAATTTATCCCAAAAGGCAGGAAAATTCTGCTTGCACCATTCTTGGACAAGTTTGGACCCATGGGCTGGGGCAGAGTCTTGCTGAAAAGTGAAGAAGGTTTCCCCATACTCAGCCTTGATCCATGGCAGTACTTGGTCATTTAACATTGACAGGTAGACCTCCTTGTTAATCTTGACACCCTCGGGGACAAATATGAGAGGGCTCTTTTTCCCATCTGACATAACTCCTGCCCAGACCATCACAGACTTTGGTTTTTGACGTCGGAAGACTCCGCGAACCTTGACAGGAATGTCAGCACTGCTCTTGGTCAAAATCCGATCATTCTGGGAATTGTACACCGCCTGAACTGTGAACAATTTTTCGTCCGTGTAAAAACTGGACCCTGCGTGCCAGACATCAGTTTGTTCAGAAGAATTCGGCCTCGTTCTCTTCGCTTCTCAATTGTGGCCTCAGAAAGAAGTTGAAACCTTATCTTCTTATATGGGTCATCCCCAGATCCCTTTTCACTAGATTTCTCATCGACCCCTCGCTCATATTTTCCTCTTTGGCCATCTTTCTCAGGCTTCTTGCAGGGTTCCTCCACATCTTCTCGCGGATCCTCTTCACACACGCCTGGGTTCTCACAGACATTGGTCGGCCACTCCTGGGCCTGTCGGATGTTTTTCCGGTCTCCTTTTACCGTTTGACCGTGTTGTAAACAAGCTTGTAGGCCCCTTTTATTTCCTTGAGCTTCTTGACAATATCAGAATTACTCAACCCCGCGCAATGAAAGGCAACTATAGTGTCACGGAAATTGCTCATGATGCTGGAGGAACGTTGACAGAAACTTTGTTGTAAAAATGAACTTGTTTTGATGAAGCTGAAGAACGTATCTACCAGTTTTGAGCACGAAAATCTAAACACAATAGAAACTACAGTGTCGTAAAGTCCCACTCCCCAGACTTATGACGCACCCTGTATATATATATATATATATATATGTATATATATATATATATATATATATATATATATATATATATATATATATATATATATATATATATATATATATATATATGTATATATATATACAGAGTGTACCAGCAAAATTTAGAAAATCGTAGATCAATTTTTGCTTTATTTCTAGAAAATTTATTTGATCTTTTATAAAGCAGCATCTGAAACAAAAGTTAAAACGAAAGATCTTGGCAATCTTTCTTATTCAATGTAGCCTCCTTTAGCTTCAAAGACTGCATCAACACGATGGAAAGCAGCACAGCTCTTCTTGATGAAGCCGGTAGACATGTTGGCCCAGGTAGCAGTGATGGAGGCCTTGAGAGAATCCACATTGGGATGGGGAGTGCTGTTGATCTCCTTCTCCAAAAAGCTCCACACAGCCAAGTCCAGGGGATTGAGATTTGGGCTTGAGGGTGGTCAGTAGTTTGCTGGGCAGAAATCGGCAAACTTCCTTGAATAGAAGTCCTGGGCCAACTTTGATGTGTGGGAGGGAGCTCCATCTTGAGTCCACACATAGTGGCCACTAGGGTAATTTGCCTTCAACCAGGGCAAAACATGGTATCTCAGGACTTGCACGTAGACATGGCGGTCAATTTTCTATCCGGCCCGAAAATAGTACGGAGGTATGGTCTTCCCTTCAGATGCCACGACTTCTAGAACCGTCACATGGGCTGGGTGTTTGGTTCTGTAGACTCCCTTGACCTCATCTATTGACTCCACAACTTACCGATCGTTTCTCCGATTGTAGACCTGGTCCACGATAAAAATCTTCTTGTCTGAGAAAGTTGTCACAATGGACTTCTTCTTGTGAAAGGTTGAACAAATTTTGGTGCTCCTTTCGAGCCTCTTGACCTTCATTGCCTCGGTTAAAAGATGCCTGGGCCTCTTGACATAAGATTTCAGGTTCAGGTAGTCTTTTAAAGTCCTTGAAATGGTAGAAGTACCGACATCTATGGTCCGAGCCATTCTTCGAATTGACTTTGTGGGATCCGCCTTCACCGCCTCCTTGACCTTTCAAATAAAGTCCTCAGTCCTCTTCTTATTTGCTCCTCCACTGCTTGGAGTCCTGTCAGTACCTTTTCCATCTTTTAGGGCCTTTGAAACATTGTAAACTGTAGCCAGAGAGCAGCTAACAATCTCCACGATCTCTTTTTTGTCCACTTTGGACTTAAGGAGGTCAGCAATCCTCTCACAATTCTTCTTCTCATGACTCATGGGGAAGAGTGAGTGAAAACAATGTTTTCTAACAAGTGCTCTACATGGCTGGTACAACAGAAAGTTTTAATGTAAAAAATCACTAAAGCTCGTCCCAGAGTAGCCAGAGACAATTAAACTAAATTCTAAATTATATACATATATCAGGAAACGACCGGGTACCCGGGTACAAAAAAAGTGAGGACGTTTTTTTAGAAAGGAATTTTCGAAATATTCTTTAAAAAAAGTCATCACTTTTTCTGAATTTTGTTTTGGAAATTCTTTTCTAAAATAACGTCCTCATTTTTTTGTAAATTCTTTTCTTAAAAAAGTACGAATGACAAACGAAAGAGTTTTTTTTTATATCACTGTTATTGAGAATTTTGTATTTTAAAATAAAAAACGTCGTCACTTATTTTTTTTGGAAAACATTTTCTAAAAACAACGTCGTCACTTCATGTCGAAGGAACGAAAATATATATTAAGTCCCGGCCCGGATCCCGGCGAAAAAAGGTGTCCCGGTCGTTTCCTGATATATATATATACATATGTATATATATACATATGTATATATATATATATATATATATATCATTTACATATTAATAAGTGGGAACGAAAAAAATAATTCATTCCCTTTGCCTTTTCTCTTTGAATTTGAATAGCAAATATTAAAGTTCGGGGAAAGATGTTTATTTCCTTCAATACTATTTTTTCTTCTTTAAAAAATCAAATGTTTGCGAGTTAGATGACTGGTGTGTAGGCCCAATTGCGACAAGTGCTAAACGATTTTTCCAAACCAGAATGCCACGGAACAAAGTGAGTAGGGTTTGGATATTTAGAAGAAGGAATATCCAACCTGTTTGAGCTGATTTAATATATTTTTAAGGATTTATTTTTGCGATCCGTCTCATTTATATAACTTCCAACTTCCCTAACAGGAGGAAGGTGACCACTAAGTGGCCAGGGTGGGCATCAAGACCCATGCTTTGACCGGCCACAGCTCATCGCTCAGGTCATGAACTACGCCGAGGTGTACATCTTAACTCTAAAAAATCTTATTTCAGGTTTAACCACGAACAACTTCTTAAGAATACAACTCATCAATAAACATAATTTTTCTGATGGTAAATTATTTTTCTTTAGAATGACCTTTTTCATGGGATTCGACATGAGAAAGTACACTATGAATTTATAAAAGAAACTACATGCGACCCATTAGTATAGTCGACCTCCTCTTTAATGTTGTATCCTTCTATCTAATGGCTATAGGTTATGCATTGAGGCACCCTAATTAAGTAGTTTAGTTCATGCTACGTCCTCCTTTTAGTGTTGGGAAAGGCATTTTTTCATTTCCATTATCGTTGTTATTTGTTGTTTTGTTTGTCTGTTGACCTCAAAAACTTCCTCCCCCCCGCTCTCTTCCCCAAAGAACCCCTTTATAAATTAAAATGGCTTTCTAAGTGCGTACCCTCAAATGCATGGAGGATGTTAGGTGGGCTCACAAAGCCCTGGCCTTTTTATGGAAGTTCACCCCCCCCTCCTCAAGGGAACCATTTCTATACATATCTATACACATTTCTGTCAAAACACGAACTAACAAACTTTTATTTGTTTTTCCTACCCAAAACATTTTTTCTATTTAGATAAGAAAACCTATTGTATGGAAAAATGGAAGAAGGCATTCAACTTTCATTATTGAGGAACAATACATTATTGCACGCTCGATTGTCTGTATGATTCCACAACATGATGCGCTAAAAAAAATTATAATGAATATATATATATATATGTTCTTATTTTTCAAATGTTTGAAATGTTAGCAATATTGTGGATTTTCTGTTTCTTTTTGATATAAGAAGACGACATACAGAGTTTGAACAAAATCGGTCAACATTACGGGGTTGCTCAACGAGGTCAAAGTTTTAAAAATTTAGTAAAAATATAGTTTTCTGCAAATATCTTGAAAATGGTGGGCGTTACAGACTTCAATAATAATTATTAATTGAAAGGAAATTTAATATACTACCAGACGTATTTTTGATGTTTTTTTTTTACTAAAACAAAGTTTTCTGTAAAAACAAAGAAAAAATGGAGTGTGTAATGTTAGAATATTTCATAGCTTTTTTGTATCAATTAACTTCACTCGCCTGTAAAAGATGACTTGTTTGCTTTAGAGTAAAATAGTATTTTTAAGTTTAGTAAACTTTTGGATGATAAATCCAAAAATGACCTTGGTTGCATTCTATCAATTCAGAATTCAGTACAATCTGAGTTTACATCATATGATTCAGAGCCTGTATTGACCTATAATAAATCGATTATGAAAAAAATAAATAATAATGTGTTTTTTAGATTTGCCTCAAGTATCCTCTCAAAATTTTACTTTGTCTCTGACGCATTTATAATCCATTATAAGCGTCATTTTGTACGCGAGATATGTTTTTTTTAAAAGTACATATAACTCTCCGCTTATTAAATTGACATGATTTAGTATACCAAAATATTACGGCTGGTTGACCAAGCTGTCATTTGATATTTTTGGTGTTCTAAAATTGCTATACTTTAAGAGAAATAAGCAAATACATTTTTGCACGTACTCTCCCCCAAAAATTGATCTTTTGAAATGAGAATATACAATTACCGCTTGGTAACCACTGTTACCTGGATAGAAAGAGAAAGAAAAAAGAGAAGCGAGAGAGTATTTTGCTTCACTTCTCTCGCTTCTCTTTTTTCTTCACCAGTAAACTTCCATTGCACCTTGATGCTGAGGGCTAAAGCGTTAAAGTAAAGTAGCACATGCAAGGAAAAAGTAAACAAAAAAATTGGCCAAAATTTTGGTTATTTCTTTAAAGTTAGATGTTGCCAAGTATCCTATATATAAGGTCGTAGCATTTTGATGTAAACAAAACTAAATAAAAAAACTGTGACGTCACACCCGGGGCATATATTTTTATATGTAATATAATTACATATAAAAATATATATTGAAGAATTGCTCAAATTTCTCCAATTTTTGTGCAATTGGTCTTAATTTACTAATTCAAATCTTCCATTCGAACCTCAAGCTACCCACTACACCAATCGTATGTTATGCAGACTCTTGATACATATAAAAATCACTCACTACATTCCTCCCGAGTTCTCCAGACTTTTTTCATGCATCACGCTTGAAGGATCCATTAAAAAATTACAAATACTGTTGATATTTCAATAGATTAGTCAAAACTGATTGAAACCATTCCCCATACTTCTACATGACTTATATATTTCAAACTGTATTGTACAAAATATTTCACAAGTAATAGTTATAAATGAAATTGGCCGAGTTGCTTTTTCCCCCTTATTAATTCGTTCCCTCCAGTTTTTAAATTTAATTGGGCATTAAGATATCGTAGTCTTATCATAGTTCGTGTTTTGGGAAAAAGAGAACAGATTTGTCATATTTACTCCCAAATGATTCCACCAGGACTTTAAAAAACCTATTTATGACTTGAGGACTACGATCCAGAGATGGCGAATGGAATTCTTTAAACTTTTCATCAAATAATTTACAATCATATAAGAAAGAATCTGAAGGCACCATCCATCCTCCTCTTGATGGAAATGGTACAACCAAGGTGTACAATCATTACTTAGTATAATGTCATTACTCTTTTTACCGAGATTTGGAAATGAGTGCTGCATTTTATAGGCAATATATCCAGACTTTTGTTTGCCTGAGGTATTCAAATACACGTTTACTCATAGACCTTACTATCAGAGCTGTAACGATATCTTTTGGAGTAATGGAACCATTTTTTATCAGGAGTTAAAACTCTCTTTGCCTGGGCTGGAGTACATTTCTGAATAAGAGTCTTCCTAATTTTTGAATGCTTTTTTACACTGGTTTCTAGTCGTATGAGCCTCTTTGTGAGAACTCTTACTTTTTTTTGTATACATAGATCAGACTTAGCTTTTTTAAATTTTAATTTGAGATCATCTATATTTTCTACAAAACAAGAATGGTCGGTCTGTACACCGACATCTCGTGTCCTATGTTCCGCGTCCTTTGCCATTAAATCGTTTACTATTCGGTTGGCTTCTCTACTCATTTGTCTCCTCGAGCGATGCGAATCAAGTCGAACTTGGAGTTCAGATCCCGGGGATTGAGAGGTAGTTGACTCATTAAGAATTTTGGGAGTCTTTTCATTGCTTTGGTCCACCGAATTGGGTTGAAGATACGATTAAGTAGAAGTTGGAAGTAGCAGACTTGGTACTGCATCTACTTTTAGCCTCTTTCGTGGGATCAAACCGAGAAGCTCATGTTTTAGATCCCTTTGATAGCTATCATGAGCGAAATGCATACTGCACACTTGTGCATTTTCTGGCTTAAATGAGTCCTTTCTCTTATACAGATTCTTCCAAATCCTCTATTGAGCCAAGTTCTTTGGGAAATCGTGGTAAACGATGCCGTTGGGGTTTTTACATCCATATATAGCACAAGCTTTTTTACCATTCTTCTTCAGGACGACCTTTAACATAAATTATTGTATGATGAATAAACTCCAATACATTAAAAAAATTATTTATTACCTTGTCTATTTGAATATTTGGGTCCATCATTGTAAATTAAATTGCAAAAAATTGATAATTATGTTTCTTCGGTGAGTTTATTTTGATTTCTGCCCCGGGTGTGACGTCACTCGCCTTGTTAGCAGTGTTGACTGAGATGCCTCGACCTTATATATAGTATACTTGGATGTTGCTAGTCCATGAAATTACGTCACAATCCTATTTAAAACCGGTTTAAAGGGATTAAGTTTGATGATTTGAAATATATCAAATAACTACAAGATAAAAAACGTCTCCAAATATAAATAATAAAAGGACTTTGTTATTATTTTCAAAGAGCTCTAGCATCAAAGCGCCCCTTACGGACTAAAGAAGAACTCAAATTTTGGCCAATTCCTTTTGGGAAAAAGGAATAATTTTATTTTATGCATGTGCTACTTTACTTTAACGCTTTACTGAGGGCCAAATAACGAACTGCCTCAAATATCCCTGATATTTTCCTTTTACTTCATATTCTTATTATTATTAACCCTTCTGATAAGTTCAATATTATTACATTCGTTTTATTCATAGCACTCATTAAGGGACAAGAATGGAAATGCTAGTGAGTTCAAGTTAAATATATGTACATATATTTATTTATGCCATATGCAAGAGGAAATGTGTCAATCTCATAAATGTATATAATAATAATTCTAATGATTATCCTCAGCAGGGAGTCTGACATATTATGTACATAAAGTTGTCATTCATTCACTCTCATAAGCCTATTCATGCTCCACTTATCTTGGCATTGCTTTAATGTAATATTATTATTGGACTGGATTCAAATGTGAACAATACACATCCATGATACTCCTCTATTAAACGATCCAAGTCCATGAGGGTCAACGGAGCTTTGAGCCCTGTAGCCCATCAGGGCGGCCTTTAACAGCTTGAACACCATTGATCTAAATAATGATTTCATGTGACGTCAGCCGTGACAGGTGAGGATACACTGACGTCATCACTCAGTTATACAAACATTGATCCAAAGTAGGTTAAGGATTCTGGTCCTGTAGATTTGACATATGACATCAGAGCCACGCCTCTCATGGACTCTGTGTACATTACAGAATGATTCCTTATTTAAGCAACCAGCCTTTTAAACAGTCCCATTCCTCATTTAAGTCAAGGCCAAGATATACAGAATACAAGATATGATTATTTCATGTTGTATGAAACGCTATACATCTTATTATTATTGTGACGTCATTAGACATATATTTGAATGTTGCCGGGGTTTTTTATCACATCAATCCGACAAGAGAAAGTTAAGATCTCTTGGCAATATGGACATACAAGGTATTTCAATATACCTCGGTTAAGGTTCAAAAGTTAGAGAATGAGGCAAAGGACGGGATATTGGCCATAGTTTTTTTGGTCATATTGTTAGCAATCCTGGACTACTGGATGGTTTCAAATCCTAGTTATGGCTATGTGTTAATTTTTTCTGTTTTCATGACCGTCAATATAACTTCATGATTGCGTAGGCCAAAGATATTCAGTAAATTTTTGTGTTGGGCCAGCACAACGTGAATGCATGAAAACCATGCAGTCTGAAGGATTTAGTAAGCTCTTGATCTAGACTAAATCAAGGCTTTACCCTTGTGCTATCAATTAATCTCCAAATTATTTATTTAAATCCTATTTACCAAAACAATTAACAAACAAATACAGGCAAAATGATATTTGGAACATTTGTTTGATAAATATTTGCATAAATTGAATGAAAGGCTGTTTCAGTTCTGAATGAAGGCCAAAGTAATTATGTAACATACAAGAATAAACATTATAATATAAAATTAGTGCATAGTGTTGTCGTCAGAGACAAGACCTAAAATATGCATATGGAAATGTATATTTCGAAAGAGCTTATTAAAAATATTTCTTTTTCCGTAAGTCTCAGTAGAATCACAGATTTTTCATCGCTATTTTATTCATATTCTTGAATTTCATGTAATTTATTATCACTTACAATTTCTATACATTATTTCTTTGAATATGTCTTTGATTATTAATTTAAAAAAATACTCTTTCCTACATTATTTACCATAATCCAAAGTTATTAACTTATAAAACCTATTTTTAATATACTGCATGGGGGCACTCCATTTTTTAAAATCTATATATGCAAAATACAATCGTCTGAAAAATTAATAAAGCATCATGTTTCTCAGATCATTCATTCTATTTGGATGCAGACTCAATATTTAGAAATAAACCAGGGTTTTTGATACCCTGCAAATTTAGTCAAATCATTTTTCACAATGAAGTGTTGGCTCAGAAGTTATATATACAAAAATGTTTGTCTAAAATTAAGTACCTTGTAGTAAACTGGGCTTTTGCCATCCAAACTTCCTGCAGATCCTTCAAAATCATTTTTTCAAATGTTATGTAAGTTTTTTTAAGCCTATTTTGTAATCAATAGCCTTTTACCCCCCCCCCCCCCCCCTCCCCCATTTTAAATCCTTTGGAAACGATAACCAATTGCAGAGTTACTTAAGTTATAATATCTAAGCATTTATATATTCATATTATATACAAGTAAGTTGCATAAGAAATACATGTCTAAAGATTTTAGAAATGTATTATTTAATAATACTTATAAGGAGTTTTGTGAGTAAAATTTATAAATATAACGGCAGTTAATGTGAAAGCAGGTCATCCAGGCATCATCAAAGGGTTAGTGTTGTTTGATGATAGTCTTCGCAAACTAACCTATAAGTACTATTTTTAAAGTTTTGGGTCTTCATAGCATCGTCTGATTTTTTTTGCTTGAAGAATAACACTCTGTCTTTAACGTCATTATTTCAAATGCAAACAAACCATTTTCCCTATGTAAGGACTTAACATCTATATGTAAGGAAGAAATTACCCAAGAAAAAATGGACCAGGACGAAATGACCCAAAATAGAAAAGAAAAATGAGGATGCACGTAAAAATGCTCAAATAAATATTTACTGCGTATAATGACAACAACAAGGAAATCATTCATCTATAATTGCAAATATAAATTAGTTTTTTGCCAGTCTTTATTCAATACATTTGGGCCATTTTTCAATGAGTCATAATTTTCCTTTTCTATCTTGGGTCATATCTTCCTGGTCCATTTTTTCTAGGTAGAGTTTTCTTCCTGGGACATATATTCCTGGTCCATTTCTTCCTGGTCCATTTTTTCCTGGTCCACCAAATAGCAGAGGATGTCTTTATTTTAATGGCTGGGTTAGTTTTATAAGTACACTTCATATATTTAAACTCCTTGTATGGCGATTTTTAAAAGTATTATTCACATATACATGTATTTATTCGTATTTATCTTCACTTTGATGCATATGTTTTGATGTTACATTTGGTACATGACTGAATAGCTTAATGGATTCAAAATAAATAATATTTTTTTCAGCTGATAATCCTTATGGTCAGTGATCTATCTTCAATGATGGTAAAAAACAAAATATGTACGTTCTTACACTGAGTGTGAGGAATATCTTTATTTAATGTGTAGTAATGGTCAATATAGAAATAATCTATTCTAAGGATTCATAAAATCCATTGGCCGAGAGGAAATGAAGTCTTTTTTTACTCAATTGCTTATCTGAAATAAATAAATTTAAAAAATCCTTTGTTGTTATTATGTAAAAAATAAGATATATACATAAAACCCAAAGCAAATGTTTTACAAAACATAATTAAATATTATAGCTTTAAAAAAATTATGATATTTCTATTATCTGAGTGAATTCTCAGACAACCAGGAGCATGAATTTCATTTCAATATGTCAAAAAAAAATCGCCACACGTTTTTTTCCTTTTAGCCTCTCACGTTAAAGAGAAAAGTCCTTGCATGGTATCCTTAGTCATGAAGTATTCAGTTTGATATCTTTGTCAGGCACATTTCGTTTAGAAGGCTCACCTTGTAGGCATTAAGTGCTTTTCGTCGACTCATATTAAAATATTGGCATTGCCCACCACACCTGTTGTGATGATGCATGGAGCAACCATGATTACTTCAATAAGCAGAAAGAAGCCCCCCCCCCACATATAAGCTGGTTTTTCTGGTTATACACGTACGCGCGTGTAATTATTTTTTTCTTTCTTGGGAAGTTAAGGTTTGGAGTTTGTAGAGTAATGTAATATAGTTTATATTATGGTATGAGAAATGAAAGGGGGGGGGGGACTTCTTAGAAGAAGAAAAAAAATGGTTTCTGAGATATCTGTATTCTTCCTATCAACATATATATATTCCTTCTCTCTCCCTCTTGAAGAACCTAAGAACATTGCAGTTGATGACGAATGGGGATTTTCTCTATAAAGAGTTTTCAAAGTTTTATTTCTTCTTCTTCTACAACATTTTGTGCAAAAAGGTGCGAGTACAAAGATTAAAGGAACCCCTAGTGAAACATATAAAAATGCTGTTGTCAAGGCATTTATTCCATGGTTGTTGTGCAAAAAAGTATTTTATTTTTATAAGGTGTTCTTTTTATTATAGTTTAAGCAAATGGGACAGCAAAATAAAAGGTATATACATATATAAAGTCAGCATGTTGACAAATTGAATAAAAAGGGGGTTTCTCAAAAGTTAGTGTTTGTATCTTCCTTTATTTGTTAATACAACTTGTTTGGAAGGCGTGGGTTAATGCAATACATATTTGATGAAAATTTAGTCGGGCATATGAAATTGCTGTTTACATTTATTCTATGGTTGTGAACGGGGTGCAAAAAACGTTTATTTTGCATTTTTATGGTTTGTAATTTCTAAAAAAGCCCTGATATGGAGACAAAAAATATATATATAAATATTCAGTGTTTATAGGTGTGTTCAACACTCAATGCTAAAGGTAAGGGTTTGACTCCCGAGAGGAGAAGGTTAATGGGGGTCAATTTAAGTGATAATATCTTATGTTTGATAGAATAATTTTAAGGCTATAATGCTTATTTATATCCATTCGGAAGCTGCAATTTTTTGAACCAAATAGGCAAAAGTTGGATCTATAAAATATGAAAGGTCGACTTGTTGACAGAAACTATGAAATACATATCTCTTAGTTGATTTTCAATGTTTTTTAATCTTCATTCAGTAGAATCAAGTTGAACTATTTTGCTAATGAAATCTATGATATTTTTAAATATCTAAACTCATTAATACTTTCCCATATATATATATATAATACTCCTAAATTATCATTTGTGTCTTCATGATCTTGTTGTACATGCTTACTTCTTAAGAAGTTAATATGTATATACAAAAATGAACTCATCTTGCATAATCAATCATTTGAGATTCAAACATATCTTCTCAAATATAGCCTGGGTCCTAAGGCGGCAAGGTCAGTATCTTATAACAGTACTTCTTCTACTTAACGCCTCTAATTTCCTTATAAGGATATCTTCAAATAACCTAAGGAAACCAGGATGCGTTTCATCATTAAATATATTTATGGAGAAACTATGAAATAGATAATACATATAGGAATATCTATTCTTTCTCATCATGTTAATAATATAATTGAATTAATTAATCAACTATATATATATAAATATATCTATCTATCTATCTATATATATATATATATATATATACATCTATCTATCTATCTATCTATCTATCTATCTATCTATCTATCTATCTATCTATCTATCTATCTATCTATCTATCTATCTATCTATCTATCTATCTATCTATCTATCTATCTATCTATCTATCTATCTATCTATCTATCTATCTATCTATCTATCTATCTATCTATCTATCTATCTATCTATCTATCTATCTATCTATCTATCTATCTATCTATCTATCTATCTATCTATCTATCTATCTATCTATCTATCTATCTATCTATCTATCTATCTATCTATCTATCTATCTATCTATCTATCTATCTATCTATCTATCTATCTATCTATCTATCTATCTATCTATCTATCTATCTATCTATCTATCTATCTATCTATCTATCTATCTATCTATCTATCTATCTATCTATCTATCTATCTATCTATCTATCTATCTATCTATCTATCTATCTATCTATCTATCTATCTATCTATCTATCTATCTATCTATCTATCTATCTATCTATCTATCTATCTATCTATCTATCTATCTATCTATCTATCTATCTATCTATCTATCTATCTATCTATCTATCTATCTATCTATCTATCTATCTATCTATCTATCTATCTATCTATCTATCTATCTATCTATCTATCTATCTATCTATCTATCTATCTATCTATCTATCTATCTATCTATCTATCTATCTATCTATCTATCTATCTATCTATCTATCTATCTATCTATCTATCTATCTATCTATCTATATATATATATATATATATATATATATATATATATATATATATATATATATATATATATATATATATATATATATATATATATATATATATATGTGTGTGTGTGTGTGTGTTTGTGTGTTTGTTGGTGTGAAATGAAGGTAAACAAATGAATATAATTATTGTAAGCTAACCATGATATTCATTCTAATTAATTTATAATAAAAGGAGGGAACTTGATAATAAATGACGTTTCAGTATAATATTTACTTAGTAATCGTAATTAAACGAGTTGCCTTCAATCTCCAATAATTATTAATTATAATTAATATTATCATGCAAAACATAATTATAAATATACAAATACAAATATGTATATTGCCGGAGTAATTGATTAATTAATTCATAATTGAAATGTATGTACAGTTGATAATAAATGTATGCAGGGTTAGTTTTACATTGACATTTATCTAAATAACAGAATTTGAAAAATATATCTGAATAAGGAATTGAAAAAACAAATTTATTTCTGCCAAAAAAAATAAAATATATATATATTGAGTCCCATTGTATGAAAAAATACATCCTTTTCTGACCCTACACAATTCTATTGAACTGATAAGTAGTAGGTCAACGTTGAAATCACGCCACCCAGAATACTGTCAGCATTCCCTTGGCTTTTCTTGTGGCTCTCCGTAACTGACCGGCAACTGAAATTCATCTTGTGTGGCGAAGCTCCTTAGTAGTCTTTAAGTAATTACAACTCTTTTAATTGTTCCTATAGACGGATTCCTTTACATCCATGTCTACATATGTGCAAAAGCAATAATGGTTATAGAAGCCTCAAAGAAAAAATAATTCCTTCCCTTTTTCAATTACCTATATTGACGGATTTTTTTCCCTTTATTATTTTCCTATTTTTCAATGACAATATAAAAACAAATTCTGGCCCTAAATATACAAAGAAATGAAGAATTATTAATACTCTCTAGCAAAACCGTTGACTCAATTATGGACTCTCTCATTCAATCCTACTCCTGCGGCCTAAATGAATTCCAGAATGCCATTGTTATTACTTTTTTGTTGAGTTTTCTTAAATGAAAGGGAATGAAAGAACGTCTTGGAATTTTAAACATTTGTAAGGCGACGATTAAAGAATAATAAAAAAGGAAAGAATAATCGCCTCAAAAGGAACATTGAAAGCTTTCCTGGAGCCAAGAGTGGTGGCTAGTACCCATCTATAAATTGATTTGAAATCCCTTGGCTCATCCATGGACGTTTCAATGGGTCAATGAGTCGGGTTTATACGATATTTTTTTCCAGACATGAATTGGATAGAAGATCTTGAAGCTATGGTTTAGAGAAAATGAGTGGAGATAAAACAACAGTTGGCATTATTAAATAATGTATTACTTTACTCGTCATCAAATAAGATCTTTAAATATCATCCCTCAGGACAATAAATGTCTTTTTTCTTGGCCATCCATCAATGTCATCTACTAATCCTTCAACTATGTCTAAATTAATATTAATCAGATGAAGCAATTCACGGCAACACATATTGTAACTCTACATCAATTGACAATGTTCCCAAATACTGATTATGTACAATGTATGTGGTTGGTATTAAATATACTATGCAGCAAATATCTTAAACGGAAGCCAATCCGGTGGTTACTTTTTCAAAACATCCCTAGAAGCATATTGGACGTATCGTAGTAAATTTATGTATAAAAAAAGGCAACCTCTAATGGACTTAGGAGCTAAAGTATTCACAGATATTTCCATGAATTACATCCCGGAGTTCGTTCCGCACAATTTCCTAGAAGCCTCCCAAAACATCAAGGAGATATATCATGAAGCTGAATGAAGGAAAAGTATAAATAGCGATCCATAAATATAGCAAATAAGAGTGTGTTCATTTAAATTGATAATTATATTTATATTTCACCACCCAGGATCCTATGTTAATTATTAGTTTGTCAGATGCGCTTTTTCTTTTCAACAAATGAGAGACAGGTACTAATTAGCCAAAGAGGATTAATTGGAAGCCTATTAGGAAACCCCCCCTGTATAAATAGCCGCATCCCGTCCAAGACTGTGTAAGGTATGAAGTTGGCTCACAAATAATTGAAAACTGCTTAAAGATCAATAGACTGATTATAACGCATCACATCGCGATCTGTTAACCTTTTATATCCGCAACATCCTCGAAAAAAGTTTTACTTACCTCGATACTAACTATATGGCAATGATTGCCTCCTCAATTTGCTTGGGCACAACACAAGTTCCCGTATAGTGCAGAGGATAACACTTCCCTCATGAATGTATATTGTTTGTGATGCATACGTGGTCTTACATAAACACATTTTATAAGAAGGATATATATATATATATCTGTAAGGATAATAGGCGTATTACATTGAGAATATTGTGCTGTTTAGGGTATATGCATTTAACTAAGATCACGTAATTAGGAATAGCGCTTAATAGGACAATCTATGTATATATTGGTCTTAATTATGCAATGGGGAACCCGAGGAATGGAGGATACCATCCTCTACAATAACGTCACTGGTAGTTTTGCTTTCGCCACTGACGTCACAGGAACCCCATGTGCTTCCCCCTTCTAGATAATTCTCTCTCATATATAAGATTTCAAAATAAAAAGCCATTTTTTGTATATAATGTGTTGTGTGTTATTTGGGATCCGTGAAAACCCTAAAGGATGACGTTTTTTACACACCAAACTACCTTAATTGTGACATGAAGATGCCAGTGGCCTAGTGACGCTTCATTTGAAACATCAATATACAAATGTTGTGGTTGGTGAAACCTGAGAACGAGGGATTCGGACTCTTCATAGACTAGGATTCTAGCCTTCGTAATACAATGTTTCAATTGATACTGAATATTACCAGAATATGTATTTTTCTTGAAAGATAGGAATTTCTATAATGTTGAATTATTGCAAAAATGAAATACAATTATGTTAAAGTAATTACAAAACGGAGATCACTTGGGTGCCATAGTTAAAGAAGAAATGCTTTAAAAAAATATGCTTATCCTAATTTTGAGCATTGGTGACTAGGATAGACCAATATTTTCATACTGATGCAGAATTGATACATTTGGGGAATCGAAAAAGACAGCCCTACTTGACGGCCGTGCAATATTTATTTATAGTTTTTTTGCCAACATAATCCTCATCATGCATAAAATGAAAGACGAAATATTTTTGCAAATATTCGAGTAATTTTATCACATAACAAAAATTACGAGTGACAAGGATTGCAAAGAAGAATAGGAATGATTTCAATCGTAGTCGAAAGGCGAAATATTGGTATTATGCAGATAAACAAAGAATGTATGCCATAGTTCCCCTCTCAACTTTGAATGGGAAACAGAAACCCAAACAAAAAGTATCACCTTAACCTAATACCCGTTTGTTTTCAACTAAAGCACGAAAGTATAAAAATGAGTGCAGATATTTTACCCGCGTTTTTTCCTGTGCTACCTTTCCGATTCATATAGCGAATCATTCGCTCGATGTCCCTCTTCTCCACTCACCGGATATCCTGGAGGAGTCTCCTTCCGAAGTCTCCAGGAAAAATCTTTATCTATAGGAGTGCTTGAAAGTAGGTAGATGGATCAGTTCACTGATATTTCAACAAAGACAAATATTTCTTTAATATATATTTTATGTGCTTATATTAGCTTACATATATATAAGTTAGAAAACTTATGAATCTTTGAGACAAAGAGGGGGAAAAGAGGCATCTTAGTACATAAAGTAACATAAGTATGTATTTCCCCTCTTCTCAGAGTTCTTGGTACAAAAAAAGAAGAAGAAGCCATGTTGATTCTTGTGTTGTAAGCGGAGGATCTATCTATCTCCCAACTCCAACACAGCTTTCTCTCTGGAACATGTCTTCTGTGTATGTGTATATAAACACAAGAAGAGCACCGACGCAGCTACACTTACTCCCCTTTCCACCCTTCCCGCATAGCCAAAAGGATATTGATTAACCTACATATCCCCCCTGTATTTCCACATATATGAATGTTGTATTAAAGTGGTCCATATATATATTTTTTTTCTTTGACTGTTAACAAAGCGTATGGAACGACATAATGCCGACTTATACAAAGTGTAATAATGAAGAAGAATGCCGGATTGGGGGAATTGGATTTATTAGTAAAACTAAGTGCCTATTTCATTGGACTTTTTTAAAGGCTCAGCATTTTGTATATTTAATGTTTTTAGACTCGGCAGTTAGTCGATTCGACAATTTGTTGGTTAGACATTTTGTTAGTTCGACACTTTATAGTTGTTTTTTTCTTGCTTTTTTGCCGATAAAATTGCAGTATCTAGCTGGATATAAATAACCATATTAGCGTGTAAATTGATCCTATCGAACCTAGGATCAATGACATTGACCCAAATGCACCTTCCCCTCTCGGGAGTCGAACCTGCGCCCCCAACATTGAGATTTAAAAACGCCTTGACGCACTGAGCTATCGCTTTTTAGGCTTAAATTATGCAGGCTCTAAGTTTTAGTCGTCGGTGTTGTGTATTTTGACGCCATATAAATATGGTTTGGTTGTATTCATATATATAATAATATCCAAGATACAATCTGCCGCTCCGATAATAATCCTTCTAGACATTGACCTTTATCTGATGAAATTTTTTAAAAATGTGTAATTATATTGGAGCCATTTGCAAATCAACACATATCTGTTTTTAGGAGCTTTTGAGGAGTTGAATGGAGCAACTATGCCGGGGTTTGGAGACATCTTTGGTAAGGCTTAGACAACTGTCGACAATCGAAGTAATTCATTATGCCCATTACATCGGATGGAAAAGCACAAATGTCTTTTGAGAGATCAAGTATCTAAGATCGATGTAATGGCTAGTGGTTAGACTAAAACATAAGTTTGATATGAGAAAACACGATTTTGTGAAAAATATGAGAAAACTCCCTACCTCTTAATTTGCTGCACATGGCAGGAAATGGCTGAATTCGGGTGAGTAGGCCAAGAAAGAGAGCTATCCTTGGAGGAACAACTATTAAAAATATAAAACGTTTTATGAATATAAAATCATTGGATAAAAGGGTGAGATAGCCGTGCGTGTTAAGCCTTGTCCAACTCTCAATGTTGGGTGTGGAGGTTCGAATACTCCCGAGAGGGGATGCTCCTTTTGGGTCCGCTACCTCATTGATAATATCCTAGGTTCGGGTGACTAATTTTAATGCTATAATGCTTATTAATATCCTATCGGAGGCTGCAATTCTATCAAACTATATAGGCAAAAAAGATTCTTCTCCATAGGTAGACCTTTAACGTCTGATGGCAGATTAAGTTCTGGTGTGATGGGGTTTATCTTGGAGTTAAGCAAAAAAATGTACCGCGCATCATAATGTTGAATGATAAAAAACGAGTTTATAAAATGCTATATTTGCTAATTGACAAATATAATATTAATTGCTTATTTCTTCTTTACTTGTTCAGTTATAATACTTATTCTAAATATTTCAATGTTTTATTTTTATTCATCTAGTTCCTTATTGCAGTTTATTTTTTTTTGCCTAAGATTTAAATAAAATTAATTTCTTCCTTTTTAGTGGGTTATGAACAATGTATTTTGGTTTTTTAATCATTATGTTTTCATTTAATTACTTTTGTTGTTTCTCATAACTGTTGTCTTTGTTCTTCCCCGAACTAATAATTTTGTCTATTTATATTTGGGTTTCAAAATAAATGCTTATAAATAGGTAAAAACAGAAGAAATGATTCTTTTTTATAATAAATAATACATACTAGTACACCAAAATCATTCCTCTCCGGCATTTGTGAAAATATTATTTTTTATTCGATTACTCTACTTATAGAAATGAAACAATAAAAAAATGATTTTGAAACTAACCGGTCTTTTTCTAAAAGTGAAGTATCATTTTAAAATATTTGATATAATACAGATGTTAACAAGCAGGAATAAATAAATATTTTATAAAAATAATTGTCATTCATTGTCAATAATTCGCAAGAAAGATTTATAAATATTGAAATATTTTTTTAAAAGAATTTTAAAGCTATATTTATCAACTCATGAAGAGAATTATATATTTATACCTATATATATATATATATATATATATATATATATATATATATATATATATATATATATATATATATATATATATATATATATATATATATATATATATATATATATATATATATATATATATATGTGTGTGTGTGTGTGTGAGTATATAAATATATATATTTATATTTATGTATATATATCAAGTTAAATTACGGTATAAATTTATATAAAATAGAAACGGTATAAAATATATGTGTAAAAAATGGGAACACTCTTGTGTATACATACATTTAAAAAACCCTCCCTTTCTGTTCCTTTTAAGTCTTCCTACTTCCCCTCAAGGCAAGGTCCTCCTTACGTGTCCATACTCCGCTTTACTTGAGGAAGAAATTTAATAATAGAAAAATCATAAATAAGTATGTTTGACGAGATTCAATTTCATATATTTTGGTTGTGTGTGAGCTGGAAAACAAAGGAATCCATTTGGAAGAACTATACATATAGTTTATTTATGCTTCAATGACTTCCTTATGTCTGAGATCCTTCACGAGATTATTATTATTAATAATAATAATTCTTTCTTAAGCCTCTTCTCTCAAATAGGGGTGAATATGCAATCCAGCATAAACGAAGCATGCGTGATTAACTCAATAATATCGACAGCAGTTCTTTCCTTCTTTTGTTTCTATTATATCAAATTCTTCATTTGGTAATAAAGTCCTTTGTTAATATCGAAAAAAAATATTTGTTACCCATAAAGTTTAGAATTATTCTCTTTAACATTTAAATTATAAGCAGATTCCTTAACTTATAAAGCAAACATAGCTTTTTGTAATGCGCAATTGATATTGTCTGTTATAAAAACTGTAGCAAGAGTTCGAACCATGAACTGGACCGGCTCATCACTCTGGGCCGTCTCATCACTAGGAGGGAGTTTGTATATATATTTTGGCGGCTTTATTAATCTGTGTGAATATAGTTATTTAAGTGTTAACACGTCCGTAGTTTTATTATGCCTAAGAGTACGAGACAAAAAACATAAAAAATACAGAATAAAAAATGGTCTTGAAGTATTTATAAATAATTTGGATTTTCGGAATTTCACATTCAAAAAGTCTGCATATCCATCAGTAATGGCGCTTATCTGGGACTCTGTTTTAAAACGTATTTTAATTTGAAATAAAAGAAGTGCGAATTCAAAACAGTTGGCATTAAGAATAAATATCACTTTATTCATGGATGTTGAGATGTGAACATTAACTCATTAACTCAGAGCTAATAATTTCATCGTAAGGAACACCAAGTGTCTTTTCTTATCGGCCTCCTTTAATGATTTTACGAATCCTTGGAATGGAGTCCTCTAACATTGTATATAATTACCTCCGCCGAAGGAGGTATTGTTTTCACTGGCGTTGGTTTGTTGGTTTGTTTGTTTGTCAGCAGGATAACTCAAAAAAGTGCGGATTGTGGAGTTGTTGGAAATGCCAAAGGAACAAGTGATTAAATTTTGGCATCTCTGAGTGCTCTTTAATTTACAAAATGAGCTAAATACTAATAAATATTTTAAGTTAGCCGACTCTACCAATAGATGTCGCTGTGCTGTGCTCTCCTCTTTGATGACGTCAGTTTCTTTTCTTTCCATGTACCTCTAGAGTGTAAACAATGATATGTTTTGAAATATGCGACTGTGCGTAGAGGGCTGGAAATGACATAAAGATAAAGTGATTCATTTGGTGGGGATCGGCGGAGGTTTGCACACTCTGAGTGCTTCTAGTTATCAATTTACTTAGAGCAGCATTTAACACTCTGAGCAAGAATTGAATGTTTTACTATGCTTTGTCATCATTGACTATAAACTGACCGTCATGACTGTAAGATTACCAAAAATAGGGTCGCCCATAAAAAAAACTTTAATATCAAATTTGCGATAATTACTTTACATACATTCAATCCATATATGTTAAGTAAATATTTGGAAGAACTATATTTTTTTCACGAAAGCCTTTTGCAGGAGAGCATTATTCTATTACATTATGAAAAATCAATAATTATCATCTACCCACCTGTCTCATAGATTTCACAGCTGTGCAATGAGGTAGGAAGTTGATAAACATTTCACTCTATACCCTTAACATCCTCATATTGAACAAAAATACATTGACACCCCTGTTCTATGTTTTCGTAGAACTGGTGTATGATAATATTAGTTACTGGAAGAGGTGCTCTTGAGCTATGATGGCTTTATAGCATTCTGCTGAAGACAACTGCCGTTATAGAGCAGTGGGCGGCTTTACCTGATACTACAGTAATTAATGTTTGGGAGGTCTTCTGGCCAATAATACAACTCATACTAACCACCGTAAGTTGAACTTCAAAATCATATTATATTTTTATGTTTGATTATAATATTGTTTGCTAAATGTTTTTCAATTATTAATTTTTGTATATAGTGCAGCTAGATTTTTGATTAGAGATTTATTTTAAACTAAAATGTTTATTTATATAGATTTTATATGTAATATCTCTATAACAATAAAGTCTCTTTAAAAAAATCATATATATGTATATATATATAATATAAAGTCAATAGCTTTATCAATTTTTATTATTATTCAATTTTAACCCATTATATTAGGACCTAGAATGTTTTCCTTAATTTTCCACAATTTCGGAAACCATCCAAATATGCTAAACCATAATATGCCCACGATAAACTATGTCGGGGGGGGGGGGGGGCTCCTGCATTCATTATTTTAAAAACTATGTTTCACCATTGTTAATATTGCTTTTTCTTGGAGATATAGTTTATTTTATAAATATTAAATGAGGTTCGATGGAATTTGCCGTGGATTATTTTCTTTTATATGAATAAATAAAGTGTTTTATTTTTTATTTTTAACATTCCTGTCTATTCTTTCCTATGATATTTTAGGCACAATATGATTAAAATGATCTTCACATTTATGGTCACTCTCCTTATTTAATTAGTCAAATGGCTATACAAAACATGTATTATATTTCCATCACTGCATTGTCTTTCTATATAACAATAATTATATCCTGTTACATTTGTTTATTAAAGTCTAAATATACATGAGCTCAGTTCGATCTTATCTCCCTGAAGTTCAAAGGAGATTATGAAAAGGTACTACAAAGGAATAAATATCATATTACATAAATTGTTTGTCAAGAGGAGTCTGATTAGCATCAAAATCTTGTATCTGATTTCGTATTTAGAGAACCTTTATCTTTTAAAGTGCTTCCATTTCTCTATACTTTGATTCTCACCAGTGATGAAAGGGAGCCAGAATATATATATATATATATATACCCTTTCAGACCTGTTTTTATTATAACAAGGGAATTTCAACGTTCTATAACATTCGCATGACCCATTAAAAATATATTACAGAGAACCAGCAAAAACTTTCTTCCTTGGTTTTTACTTTAACAGGAAAATTGTAATCTTTTTATAACAAATACTATAACAACAAAAAGTATTTTTTTCGGAGCTTATTCCCTGCTCTTTTCATTGAAATTCCTTCCACAGAACAGTTTTCAAAATTTACTCCCTTGTCATGACAATTGTTTTATTCCTACTTTTGCTCAAAAATTAAAATAATTGAGTAATAATTATTCAAAGACTCTCTAAAAATTCATAGCTATAAACATCCATCTTCATCGTCTCATAGGTGGTCGAATGAGTACATTTACCTACATATTCTGTGGCATTTGTCAATTGAGTAAGGTGCGGCTCCGTGGAGGAAAAAAACACTTGCATGCATAGCCATACACCTAAGTATGTATATTCAAGTCCAAAGAGTATTTTCCCTCGCAGGCATATAAAACGCCCAGGTAAACACTCTCAAGACACTTCCCCCCAAAACAAAATAGCTGCATATTAAAGTAAGATACCCACGATTAATACAATAACAAAAATGACCTCTTACATGAAGAAAAATTAGTATATGTATCTAAACAAGAGAGATAATATTTGATGGAGATCCCTGTTCCTTCACCTTGAGAGGGACAAAAAATATGTACATCTAAGAGACCCATGGAGATCTTTATTTATATGATTATGTATGTAGAAAATGTATAGCAACGGGGACTTATAACTTTTAAGCTCAGAGCTAAACAACTCAATATTTTTGTTTTGTTTGTAGAATCAAAATGCACGGTCATAACACATACCTATATAGTCATTCTTTCTTGGGACGCAAAACATCTAAGCAATGTCTAAAAATGGCTGGAATCAGCTTTAGCTCTGAAAGAATATAATTCTTATATATACATGAATACTACGATCGTATTATATAACGAGAGGAAGACGCTCCCGGCACCCGATTTCACAGCACAGCGACATCTATGACAGAGTAGGCTAACTTGAAATATTTAGTAGTATTTAGCTCATTTTGCATCTTAATTCTGCACTCAGAGATGCCAAAATTTAATCACTTGTTCCTTTGGCATTTTCTAAAACTCCACAAAATTTCATCCGAATCCGTGCAGTACTTTTTGAGTTATCCTGCTGACAAACCAACAAACAAACCAACAAACCAACACCAGTGAAAACAATACCTCCTTCGGCGGAGGTAATAAATAGTAACATGATGTCTTTTTTGTTCAAAATAAAATGGGCTTTCATACTTACTAATACCTTAAGGGGTTCTGGGAAGAAATTGCAAGGGACAAAAAGGATCAAACAAAACGATTCGATGATATAACTCAGCTGTAAATAACTAATTTCATCATGGACGCAAGAAATCATAAATGTAATAAAGGACAAAGTCTCTTAAATAAATATAAGCTGGAGGTCCTCCTCGTTGAATGTATTATCGGAATGATTCCAAAATGAAGCATTTGTATCATATTTCTAACCCTAAACATGGAAAAGGGCTCTGCAGTCGAGGTTGAGTTATTTTAAGAGCCCCGAGAATGTATGAATAACGAATGTGTTTCTCCCTTTGCTACGATATCTACTCTGGAGACGCTGTGCCATATTTATGTCATTGGTCGGTTTATTCATATATGTACATATAACGTCGTTTGTCCATTCTTTCCCTTTGAGACCTATGAACTATGTTTTCCTCTCTATCTCTCAGGAGACCAATCATTTTATTGTTATTATTTTACGTATCATCCTTTCCTTACTATCATCTATCAGATAAAGACAATAATCTCTTGGCAAGAGGTGCTGAATCACGGTACTCAATAATGAGCATTGGAAGAAATTCCTCTTGTATGTTGATAGGCCAATGCATATTGTATGTATGTGTATATAACCATGCTCATGAATATAAAAATATACAACTAGATCTATGGTTCTTGGAAACTTGATTAGAGCATTCCATAACTCCAAAGTCAATCATAAAATGACTCAAGTGACTATAGACAGGTGCAGTTTAATCTGGTTTTTTATATGCCTTAGAGTTCTGTGACGTCACTAAGGATGGACACTAATAAATATGTATATAATCGTACATATATATTGGAATGTTGACAGGGACTACTCTTATATTCTTTTGAGCAAACTGTAGAAGAATTGTGAAGTGTGAAACAAGTTTATTAAAATAAGGATGTCTCCATTTACTTACTGAAGAATCACAGGCAGATCTTGGAGTTACAAGGATAATTTGCTTTCCAATGGATGCCTTTGTCAAACATTAGCTAAGTTCGTTATTCGGTAATTAATTTGCATATCTTACAATATTGATTATACTTCTTGTTTATTTGTATCATTCACCTAACGAATAACTGAATGTACAATAGTTTGAATAAGAGGAAGGAAGATCAATGTCGGAGTAGGGAGCTGATGAACCAAAGAAGAAAAGGAAGGACTACTTATTATTTTTATCCCTTGAGCAGTCAAAGCAGTGTAAAGTCTAAGACTCCCTATGGAGCAAATTGCAAAACCCATTGACGCAATGGTAATGAAGTAAGCATAAAAGTTTTTCTTTCTTTCTGAAGAATAAACAAGGCCTGACGTCACTGGTATTTATTGAAGGATTTTTCTTCTTTTATTTCCTAATATTTTATTACAACGTAGATAATATTTTAACTACATTACTGACGTCTTCAAGTTGGTGAAAGTTTCTTTTCAGTTGATTATCGAGTTATTATATAAACTGGTGGTTAGCACTGATGCGTCATATCAATAACTGGATTAAATTATAGTTACTCCAGCATATCTTTACCTTGTAAAGATATTCAATGCTATATAAAGAGATAGCAGGTTTATTTTATTGAAAAAATGTAATCAGGGTTTTAGATTTCAGGTTAGCTCCAACATTGTTGTTGTTATGGATCATCAAAATTGCTCATTTATAAATCTTAATATTTAGCCTTGTAAACATACACTGCTCCTACTTTTAATATCTTTTTTATTATTAAGTGTTAAATATTTATTTTAAAAAACCATCAAAACAGATAAAAAAGGAATGATTTCCCTTTTTGACGATAAAATAAGACAGTGTTTATTTCTCAGATGCAGAGATTAAATATATAATTCGTCAAGGTACTAATTTTTTCGACTAGAGAGTAATAAAAGCTATTATTGCCTGAAGCGAAAGATAATCACTATGAAAATTATGATATTTTTCAAATAAATCTATATTGGTGTTAATGCATCACTAATGATCACTACAAATTAATTAAAAATGGTAAACGAATACTTTTCCTCCGAAGTGCTGTAAGAAAAGTAAAAAGTACAATGATAATTTTCATAAATTGGGATGACTTCTGATTGTGAGCATAGAGATATAAAGATATAGAGAGCTGATTTCCTTCAATAGCAGAGAACATCGTTCAGCTGATTCTGTATGTCCAGTATAAACAAAGTAATTTGACCTACGTCATCGTAAGCTTTTCATAGAGATAGATTCTCTCTGTATGATCAGCATACGATGACGTAGTACAAATTACTTTGTTTATATTGGACACACAGATACATCTGCAAGGAATAAGCTCTCTATATCTTTTTATCTCTATGATTGTGAGTCCGACAACTGTGTCGTTGTACATTTATGTGATTTATTCAACTTGAAATCAAGTGGACAAGTTAGAGACAATAAAAAATCATTCAGTTTAAAAATATATAATAAAGTACATGTATTAAAATAATATCTTCCTTTTTTTAAAACGTCAGGCACATTAAAAACATTAAGAGATTTCCCCCAGTATTTTAAGTGGTTTTATACTTATGTTGCTTCAAATTGAATAAAATATCCCCCCCCCCCCCGTATCAAAAAGCAGCATTTTGCTTTAAAAAATATTAAATCTTTAATTGTAAAAAAATGGCAGCAAACTCTTTCATAGAGGTTGACAACCTACACACAATCATCAATGGGACAACGGCACGTACTCGACGGTTCTTTCTCTAAGAGTTTCCTTACGCAGGCTCTTCTTCGAGGGAGTAGGGTTGGCGACTTAATTCGTTATGTGCCATCAAGGCAGCGGAACACATGAATGTTTTAAAGGGGTTTAAAGAGTCATCGTCCTTTTTTACGAAAGAAATGATTTTTTCCATTTAATATAGGTTATTTTTTCTGACAGTCATTTTGATCTACGATGTTCGAACTGACAAACATATTTTTTTATTACCTCCGCCGAAGGAGGTATTGTTTTCACTGGCGTTGGTTTGTTGGCTCGTCAGCTGAATAACTCAAAAAGTACTGAACGGATTCGGATGAAACTTGGTGGAGTTGTTGGAAATGTCAAAAGTACAAGTGATTAAATTTGGCATCTCTGAGTGCAGAATTAAGATGCAAAATGAACTAAATACTAATAAATATTTCAAGTAGCCTACTCTGCCAATAGATGTCGCTATGCTGTAAATCGGGTGCCGGAACGTCTTCCTCTTGGAATTTCCTTCGCGGGGACCCTCCCCCGTCCCTCTACGCCGCCCCAGTCGTGAAAAATCCGCCTCGGAAGGTTCATAAGGACCCCGTGACGGCGGAGGTTTGCACTCTCTGAGTGTATATATGCCTCTAGTTTTGTTTATGTTATTTATTGTTGTATTGCAGTTTTTTCGGTTAAAAAACATTTTATTTGGTTAACTGCGAAAATTTTATAAAGTGTAAAAATAAAATACACTAAAATTATATACAGAAACAAAGTAAAACTATTCAGGCAGTTGCGAGAGTACATAAATGAACATGTAGTTCAAATTTACTGCCCTGCAGAATAACCTTGTATAAAAGGATAAATCATTGTTAGATTGGTTTAAAAATGCACAATGTCTTCTTAAATTCTTTTGATAGTGTTTATATGAGCTTCGATTGCTATACTCTTTTTTAGATAACAATATAATAATTTTATAAGCAAAAAAACTTGAAGTTTAAAGATATTATTTTATTATTATTGATATATTACTTACTTTTTATTATTTTATGTTATGTTATAGTTATACAACCTTTTTTATATAACAAAATAAAGAATTTTATTATAATAAAAACATTAAGTGCAAATACTTATTAATTCTAGTATATAATATTATTTGTTTGCAAAAACATATCGACATTTTGGTGATTTTTGTATTTAAAGTATCTTCAAAGCAGTGAATAACAGATCATAATGTCTATCTTCATTAGATAGAGTCATGTCGCCAGCCTTTGTTCCAGCCAAGAACTTATGATTAACACCTGCCTAAGATTCATGCAATGTAGTAATCTTTAACATAATAAAATGTGTCCTTCCCAAAAAGATATAATGACTGCAATCTTAACTGCTCTACAGATGAAACGCTGAATTAATGCTTTTGGTTTGTTATATTCAACAAATGACGTAAAGTGAATAAAAGCCTCTATTTATATAATTGAGTAAATAATAAATTGTACATGCATATTGTCAATTATCACTCATGTAAAAACAAAATTGCTTTTAATTTAGACTAAATAAAAATGCTTCTTGTACAATTGAGTTACATGTTTTCTAATTATAGAACTCAAATTATGAGATTTATAAAACTTATATATTTGTTAACGCAATAATATGGATTCTCATATTCTGAAAATATGAACCTTTCCTACACCATCAATTACGTCATGTTTTTGATACATTTCTTTACATCCTGCACTCCAATGTATTTGAATCAGCAAATATAAAAAGTATATCCCTCAATAGTTACTTTCATTAACATTGAAGGGTTATCTTCGACACTCGCGACCGACTCCATTGTGTATTTCCATCAAAACAACTATTATGATCATACTTTGAAAATTAGTATCAAGATTTTTCAAAACGTGAAATTATTTATTGTATTTTTAAGCTTTAATATACTGTTAAAAGCGGTTAATAATAGATCGTGATTCCTGTGTCCATGAGACAGTATCAATAAAAATGTTTGACTGCCGTCTGTCTTCGTCCCATCCATAGAGATAAAAAGATATAGAGAGCTTATTCCTTTCAGATGTATCTATGTGTCCAATATAAACAAAGTAATTTGTACTACGTCATCGTAAGCTGATCATAGAGATAAATCTATTTCTATGATCAGCTTACGATGACGTAGTACAAATTACTTTGTTTAAAGTGGACACACAGAATCAGCTAAACGATGTTTCTATGCTATTAAAGGGAATCAGTCTCTATATTTTTAGATTTCATGGTCCCATCAAAGTATTTTTGTTTGTTTTTGCGACATAAAAGACTCTCTGGACCAGTGGCGTAGGGCAGTGACTACGGGCCCCAATGCAAATAATGTAGGACGGGCCCTATCACAGCTCAAGCATTTTTTTTTTAAAATAAGTTTTGGGCGATTTTTTGAGGTATTAATCTTTGAAATGGAAATTATTTATCATTGAGTAATTTATTCAGTGGGTTCTTTTCATAAATGAAATGCATATTTAAATTAATCTCTTTTCTTAATATATATCATATTATTAAGTCGCTGTTTGGGCGCTTGCATTTTCCTTTCCAGTAGGCCTACTTTTCCTTGTTATAGGTAATGGCACTGCGAGCCTTGCGTTGTTCGAAGTCCTCGATGATTTCTTTAATGTCCAACTCCTGTGCTCGTATGTTTTCAATGGACAGAATAGCCAGTCCACTAAGCCTCTCCTGGGTCATATACTCCTCAGATAGTTCTTAATAATTTTTAATTTTGAAAAGGATCGCTCAGCTGAGGCCACTGTTCCAGGTATTGTCAAGAACAACAGCAAGGCAGTACATACATCGGAGAACGTGGATGTTATAGACTGATTATCCAAAAGTAGCATTTTAGCAAGCTGTAACACAGTCATGGAGGAAGACTCCTTTGCAATCTTCTCTCTGAAACAGGTCCTAAATGACACGAGCTGAGCTGAAAAGCCTTTCTATGTCCCTGTTGTAGTGTTCAGAGATACGTTTTGCCTTGTCATGAAGCTCATCGTCGCCTACCAGCTGTAGGGTGGTGGGGTGCCACCTCGAACATGTGTGAAACTGAACGCATAGATTTAAATCTCTGGGTCATTGGTTGATTTATATCCAAATTGGCATAGAAAATGCTCACTCTGAAATAACTTTATGGATTTGATAGGCGTTTATCTTCAGCGAGCTCGTCAAAATGACGTTTAACTCTCCTTGTTCTGACATTTTCAAAAGTGAGCTGGATCGGATTATGAGCTCTTCCTCCCCATTAGTCTGTGTCGTTATTTTGCCTCCTCGAAAGCATTTCGATACTCGGACCTAGTCTTTATGGCATTCTCCAGCGACCCACTGCCCTCATAAGTCCATTTTAGTGTCTTGGAGCAGTTTGGAGACGACATTCACACTCTCCAATATCTTGGTCTGGAGAACCACAAGAAAATGAAATAAATTTCTCCATCTCTTTCTTCAATCCCGTGCTACTGTACGCTCATCCTTTGTATCACTTGTTAGCGATATTTTTGTTAGTGTCTTCATGACGTCAACATATCTGTAGCGCAGAGCTGCAAGGAATCATAACGAAATGAGCAGCGGGTAGGGCACAGTCGCTTCAACGTGACACCAGGTGAGATGAACCATCGGATGAAATAACCCAGCCAGCATGGCCCACCGTTTAATACTGTGGCCAAAGAACGAGTAAATATTTTCAACAGTGCCATAAAAACTTCTTGAGCTCAGTAATGTCATTCACAGCATCATTAAGGACTAGATTTAAATTGTGGGCTGCACAATGTACATAAGTGGCAAGTGGTCCTTTTCTTTCAATTCTCGCCTGTACACCAGAATAAATCCCACTCAGTTAGCTGCTCCGTCATAGCCTTGCCCACGAACTTAGAAAAATCAAGACCATTTGCTTCAATGCTCTTTATTATTGCTTTTCAAGCTCACTAGCAGACGTATCCGTTGTCTCCTTGAAGCCCAAAAAAGCTTCTGTTATTTTTACATCAACAGCTACATCCATTTTATTCTGACTATGGTTACATACTATTACTTGGCTTAATGGTCGTGCTAACAGATCCTGTGTGGTATCCATAATCACCGAATAAAACAGTGCTTCGTTTATTTCAGCTGTTATGTCCTGTTTACTCGCTGTGCCAATATATATATGATCTCGTTCTGGATATCGGGGCTAAGGTACTTAACTGAGCCTTCGGGTCGACTTATCAGCTCTTAAGCACAGGGTCGTAGGTTGCCAGCAGATGGATAATGGAGAGAGAAAACTTCCCGCTGTTTGCCTGTCCCGAACGTTCCTGTGCCCCCGGAATGAGAGGTTGCAAGAGCCAGCATTAGTGTCACATGACAATGCGTTCTAGCACTTGCTCCAAAACGCAGCAGCGTTACGCACATCCCTCTCCATTTCCGCATCAATTGTACGTTCAGTTTCCACTGCTCGTACACGTTACAGGCTATACAATGCATTTGGGAGGATTCATGGATATTATCTTTTGAGCTAAATCCCCCAATCTCTAACTCCATTCACCCATGCCTCCTTAAAGAATGGTGAACTACGGTCTCCAAACAGCAACATGTCTCGCAGTACGCACGGTCCAATATAAGGGAGTAGCAAAGCCACCTACGGGGAGTTTTATACCAGCCTTTGTTCTGGTATGGTAATGTGCCACATAAAGGAACGCCTTTTTCCTTCATCCATTGGGAATGGTCCGCTGGGTTTACAAGGCCCTGTAACTATAATATACCGTTTTAAATCGGCAGAGATGTTTTCGTCATATAGCCCCTGTCTGTGGGGTACTTCGGCGGAGGCACAAGGGGGCGCTGCGAGTGATGTGTTGTTACCACTGTGTTCCCATTCTCTTGTGTCGCGTTAGCGGCCCACAAGGTACTCAGTCCAGGTTCTTCTGATCCTCCTGTGGCTGTGACTGTGTTTGACACGGAAGCCGCGACTGTCCCCAAGCCTAGGGTCTCGTTAGTCCTGCATGAAAACAATAAAATGAATATGTTTATCTACCTATTTGTATATATGTCCTTCAAAGTTACCTGCTTGACAGTTCAGGGGTTTTGGTTCCTCATGTACCGCCGAGAGCGAGTAAAACGGGCCTAAGCTAGACGAGCATAACACTGATTCATCAGGCAGCAGCAGCTAGGGAGTGCCAGTCCCGGGTTCAATGACAACGGTTTGTCTGCCTTTAAAAAAATGCATTTAATTTGGGCAAATTTGCAATTTTGTCAGCCTCTTCTTTCTTTTGTTTTCTTTTCTGACTGCCGCTTTTGTGCTTATACGCTCCTCCTGGGCTAGGCATGATGAATAATAAGGACTTGTCAGCTCAGATATTTTGTTTGCAGAACATAATTTCATAACTAGTTAAACATGCAGTGAGAATTTTGTACGAAGTAAATTGTCTCATGCAATACAAGCCTTATGTCGTTTTCAAGCCTTATGTAGTAGCTAAAGAAAAAAAAAACCCAGTGACGCAATCGTAATGAAATAAATAGTAAAAAAATATTCTAAAGAATAACATGACGTCACTGGTATTTATTGTACTACTTTCCTTCTTGGCTGGGGTTTATTTATCATAGAGATATAAATATATAGAGTGCTAACCTACTTCATAAAGAGGGGGGGGGGGGGCGAGCTGAAGGTACTGTCAGCTGTTGTCTTTTATGCTCCGGGGATCATAACTTTAGATACTTATGTAGTGTTATCCTTATTAAATATTTAATTGCTTATCATTCATTATTTTATTAAAAGAAAATGTTTTTAATTTGTTTTTCAATCACATCATTCCATAACGCGCAAAAATGTTTTCTAACTTTATTATAACCTCTTAATATACAAATAGTTCTTAATTTTATTAATATCCCTAACAGTAGAGGTTTGAAACGACGTGCAATCGAAATTGATAAATATGGGGGAATTTTAATTATGGTTATCATAAATAACATTCATAAAGGGTACATATCATATTATCTAACGATTTTTACAGAAGGAATTTTGACAGATATTAATTTTCACGCTAGGAATTTTGCAAAGCGGAATTTTTACCGAAAATATGTAGAATTTTTATTTACTGAAATGATTATGCATTGGAGAAGGTGGAATGGCCGTGAACCCTAGCATATATTCACCCTAAATAATCCCCTTCAAAAAACAAATACTCCCGACGCCTTCGGGTTCCGGAATGGGGTTCGGAATTGGAGTATCTCGAATCTGATGACTTAAATATCCGTGGAACCCCAAGGAATATGATTTCTTTTAATATTCTTCCTTACTTATTCCAAGTTCTTCAATGTTTGATCCCCACCTTTCTTTAAAAGGTTCACAATCGACACCTTCATTATTTTCCAACTGTAAGCACTCTATATATCTATGTATATCTATGAAATGAGTATCCTGTTATTATATAGGTCGGTAACTCAGCTAGTCAGAAACATTATAGCCAGCAAAAAAATGACAGAGATAGTGAGACTCAGACACTAGACCGGTCATTGATTTGAAAAAATTTATTTATTCTCTTTATGAATTCATGTGATTTTTTTTCTTCCTTCTTATTTTTTTTCTTTTTCTCCCGTGGCTCGGGCCCCTCATCCTCGGCCCCAATGCATATGCATCGGCTGCATTACTGGATGCTACGCGCCTGCTCTGG
>CP045892.1:7785821-7829604 GCA_013387185.1 Caligus rogercresseyi | reverse complement strand
ATATATATACGTATATATAAAAAGTATCTTTTGCTTGGTATTTTCTATTTTTTTTAAGTAGTACGATACTATTGAGGTACAATTATTATTTGTATAAAACTTTCATAAATTTCTTTATAAATCTTATGTTTCTAACACTTTCATATACAATATCATTACATTTTTTTAGAACGTGAGAGACCGATGATAATTGCATTAATCAATTGAAAAAAAATTGGCTGTCTGTTTATTTAACATATGTTTGTTTGTTAGTTTGTTTATGACTGTAAGCTATGTACAGGGTATGAATAGGCTTTGATTCAAGATGGGATTGAATGAAGAATCATATACCAGATGCTTATAACGTCTTATAGTATAATAGTATTTGATAAATATTTTATGATAGATGTGAGAAGGATTCTTGATGAGAAATTTCAAACCAATAACCTATTAGTATTGCTTAAAAAAAATTGATGGTAGGTATAACAACCGTAAGATGACCATCAGATATTCTCAGCAGCATTAAGGAAGTTAGAATGAATGCTTTGATTGCAGCTTAGTGAGCCGTGACTAAGTTCCAATCAATTTTTATGACTCTTGTATTTATTATGAACATATGTGAAGATCTCCTTGACTTCCTATTTTTCTTTATTATTGAGAGGTTGACTGTTATTTTATGAGAAGATGTCTTTTTGATTCGATGAACGAATCGGTAAGTCATAGTTAGACATTTCTTATGCTTCTTTGAAACAACCGAATTCAACAATATTTTATAGATATTTTTAAAACATCGTATAAAATATGATATTATTAGTAATTACGTAATTTATTAAACGTAAATATACGCTTTTAATCGAATCGAATGAAAAGTCATTTAGTATTCCGATTTAGTATATTATGTCATGTTCCTTCATGGAACAAATTTACGGCTGCTAAGTAATTAATAAAACAAATAAAACAAACATTTTTGCTAACACCCTCTTGGTATAACCATTGATTTATCTTAAGTCTCATTTGTGTGTGTGTGTATGCTTTTATTGTCGAACGAAGGACCTCTCATAAAAGTCCTTTATGTTATAAAAAGAAAACAAATAAGTATATTTTGAATCTATTTCAGATACAAAATCATACAATTTTTTGACTACTTCTAATCTGTTAAAGAATGTTAATATTATCAAGACAATACGGAGGAAATACAAGGCTTATAAAATTGATAGGTATGTTTTTAAATGAAAGAAATGAGGTAATCAAATTGTACGTCATAAATAACAAAACTAATGACGGAAAATTAAAATATGTATGCATCATTATTGTGTATATTGTCTTGCAATCAAGTAGTGAGTAGCCAAAAAGGTCTTAAAACACATAAGAACTCGTGAAAACGTGCTGCCTATGGAAGACGTTGTTGACCTCTTTTATTGTATCGAAGTGATCTTGCTGAGACGTAAAATAGAAACGATACATTCGGATATTTTGATGGTAGCGTTCTAATCAGGCCTTCTGTCGTCAGCTCCACGAGAGACTCTACCCTGCTAATATCAGCAAAGAGGTGAGTGGACGTTTCCAGTACTAACCCTTTAGATTTTCTCGGCATTTTTCAAGGAAGCCATTCTATATCAGAACATTTTTGGATGACTTCAGAAATGGGCTTTTAAAGAGCCCATTCTGAACAAAATATTAGAGTATTCTAAAAATTATTTCGAGAAAAAAATGTGCTCCTGGTTTTCATTTTGTCATGCACAAAGTGCCTTCTTATTATAAAGTTTAGAGAGAGAACACACGCCAGGTCATAGATAAAGATTTATCTTTGCACTCACTGGGACAGTTTAAAAATATAACCTATGACTATCTTATAATTTCTAATTGATACGTAATCTTACAAGCTATTAAGATAGTCAATTCATTTTGAGCCGTACTAATTGACTCACCATTAACCATAACAAAAGATTAGGGTTTTCAGTTGGGCAAATACATACGTCTTTTTAGTTTTTCTTTTTTTAAGCTTTCAGCTTTTAGTTTTTGCGTTCATTTCCAATATTTTTGTCGGGAATAAGTTTTATTAACTTAAAACATATTTTCCCTCCTAATTGGACGCATAAAAAAGGTAAACTATTAATTTAAAAATGAGAGATTTCGTAGACCATATTATAATTATTTCTTCTTATTTATAGTAGAAAGGTAATGGAAGAAAGATTTGAAATTAACATTTTTAGTGTCGGATTTTTTTGTTGTAGGCGACTTTGATCTTTGTTTGTCCTCTCCTCTGACACTTTAAAATATTTTAAATAAGTATCTTTTAAAATAATTAAATTTCTTGAATATAATGCAAGACAGTAGTTGCTTGCAAAATAAATCCAAATTTCGTTCAGGAACATTATTTATTTGGGCGATAAATATTAACTTTGCCTGGCGCAAAGGAGAGATCTGTGTTATTCTTTAAAAACACACACAATACAAATAATAATGGCTGTTGAAGAATGCATGAATGCTAAGAATAAAACACTTCAAAAAAAGGCAATCATGCGTGTCACATTGGGTCAGTTGTGGCTCAAGAAAGAGGTTAATTTGCAAAGAGTGTATATACTTGAAATCTAACAGATGTCTGCTATAAAAATGTAAGTTATGGACTAAAAATGTATTTGTTTTATGCGCGTTGATTCTCTGGAGGACGTTTTTATAGAGGAAACATAAATTTATGGGGAATAAATAGATGAAAACAAATAAATATCGCTGTATTCATCATTGGAAAGTATTTTTTATTTAAAATCTGACCATCTGACAGTATTTTATTTTATTTTTCTTTAAAAAATCATATATTTAATACAGATGACCCATTAAATAAAGAGTTTTTTATGGCCTGTCGTTTTATAGTATAGTATGTAATTTGCATTTTGGTAATTTATTATGAGTTACATTTTATAGTATAGTATATATTCTATATATATATATATATATACTTTTTTTTAAATTTATTTACTAATATAATTTATTAAGAACATAATAAAAGAGGAACTAAGTTAATATATTTTTATAATTTTTATATTATACACTTTTAAAGTAGTTTATAAAAATACTGATATTATTATCGAATAATATTTTATATATCCCTAAATGCTTTAATATAGGTTATAGGTATGGGTTCGTATAGGACAGCTTGTGATTCCGGACTTGACCCGCCGTCCGCTTATTAGGGACCCCTCCCCCTGATTTTATTATTATTATTTAATTTGCTTTATACACTATATTTTCTTGTACATCCAGAGTATGAAGAGTAGTTATTGATCTCCTTTTTGCCGTATTATATTACCTACAGTAGTAAAGGGAAAGTGGTTTCTCTTCTTCATGTCTTGTGGTGATGTTGGGGAAGCCTTTGAATGAATGAATACCTTTGTACAAAGCCTTCTTTTGTTGTTGACTCAGAATAACAAGAGATAGAGAATGAGGGAGGTATTCAATTCCTGGAAGATATTTAACCTTTAATTACTTCTCTTCGCATACCTCTTTAGATGGCGGGTAGCTTTTAGGAAGTGTTTGGAAGTATGGCTGTTATCCTCTCACTACAAAATATTTATGATTTGATATTGGCTTATTGGGAGTATGATATTAACTTATGGGAGTATGCTATTTACTTATTCTCAGTATGATATTTACATAGTTTTATTAAGGCTCTATTGAAGATGAGATATAACGTATAATAAACAATATTCTTTCAGGGGTTTTTATTATTTATTTTTATAATAATATTATTTCATTCCACCCTTCATATGACTATGAATTATACATTATTCTTATGGATATCAGTTAAACCATATTAATGCCATCTGTCATCGACTAGGTTATCTGCTACTTGTTGCCTAGTTTGCATATGTGGTGCTCCAGCAAGAATCCAAGTTTAAATGGATTATTGCGAAAATGATTACCATCATTATAATGTAGTTGGTTAAATTTTCCTTCGTTTGTAAAAATAAATATTTCGATTAGTTGAATCAAGGCTCCGATAATTGCTAATGGTATATTATAATTGCTGAGGAATACATTTCTCATGGCTATGCAAAAAAGGGACTATCTTTGAGGGATCATATCGGATAATAGATAGTCATTGTTTATAGGCGTCTTTAAGCTTCATGTAATTGGGTTAATTTGTTATGAGTTACATTTTGAATACTTCTTGAGTTGGTTATAATAAAGTAGAATAATTTTAAAACTATAACAATTCTATACATGAACTTTTACGCATTGTTATGCATAAAAAATATTGTATTTCATGTATTTATGTTCGTATAGTTGTTATCGTAGATCTATATGCATATAAGTTACGTTATTGATTCAAATATTCTTACTTCATATTTTCAGGGAGGACATTAATCAAGCTCTCATTTTGGTAAAATAAAACAATGACCTGCCAGCTATTTGATTGAATTTGACAAGATAACGGTATGGGATACCTGTCCATTTTCATTCAATAAGTTCAGAGTATCTAAATATGAATGGATATATGTACTTAATAGATTTTGAGCTCGGACATACAGATAATCAATTCAAAACCTTTGATAAATGAAATTGATGAATATAGGAAAGTTTATTTGTCTTTGATGTAAAATCATGAAGCAAATGGGCCTCTAATTGAAAGCGCTTTCTTAAAAGTATTAAATATCCATAGTTGGGGGTTACGTATGTTCAAAGAATGATAATTAATTTTTGGAAGCATTCTTCATTGATATGAAGGCAAATTGTGTTAAGTTTTTTATTTGGTTTGGATTTAATGATGATTATTATGTATTTTGGTTATCATAAAACTATGATACTTTGAAGAAAAAGTCATTGGGAATGTTAGCTTTATAAAATAGTATATTGAGAGCGATCATCCTTGGTGCAGCGGCTCGTTACGAGGCGCTCGATGTTAAAATCTCCTTCTTGGAAATGGGCGGGAGATATTGTACGATTTGTGCCATCTCGCTCAGGAGTATACCTCAAAGCTCTGAAGAGGATTTTAAGACGTCATCGGGATTTTTTAAAGAATAAATAAACGCTGTTTCGTCCATGTATATAAGGTTATAATCTCTTGACAGTAAATATGTTCTATAATGTTCATTCATGTGATTTATTTAACACAACTGTCAAGAGTATTTTTTATATATTTATTTATTTATAGTTGTCTTGTATTTTAGTGTATTAATTTTTTACACTGTCTTATATATTGGATAGCCGAATAAAAAAATTTTATAACTGTAAAAAAGAGAGGGGGAAAATAGTATATTGAAATTAATGATTTAATTTGTAGAACAATCATGTTCTCATTTTTAAATTGATTTTGACAGCAGCTAACGATTGAAAAGAGCATAAAATTCTAGTCGTTAGCTGTTATCAGAATCAACTTCAGATTCCATAGGACATGATTGTTCTACAAAATCAATTCATTTAAATTAAGATATCAGCGTATAAATATGACATTATGAATTATACTTTTTAAATATCACAGTTTCATGATATGGACTTTAATTATGTACGAAACATTTTTTTTAAAATACAGTAATTTCTGTATTACAATACACAAATAGTCATTGTAGTCTAAAATTAAGACTTAAAAAAAGATTATTTCTATTTTACTTTTTAAAATCAAATAAATAACTTTTACTAAATAAAGAATGCAAAACAATAGAACAAATAAAAAATATTAATAAAGTTTCAATAAAATTTTGCACTATTCAATAAAATGCTTTCATTTGGTTAGAAATTACTTGTTTATTTTCAGCGACAATTCAACAATTTTCCATAAGCGAGGGTATCCGTAGAGAAAAGCGTTCTATATCTCTACACCGCGCTAAGAGTATTATAGCTCTAAGTTCCTCGGAAACATTTTACATTTTATTTTGCAATACAAAGCTGTTAATTAGCAATGATTTATTTTCATAATATGATTCATTAAAACCAGAATAATTTAGGTAGTCACAAGACGCTTTGTCGCTTATTCAGAAAAAACAATATTTTCCCGAATGAGTGTCTTACTATCACTTTATTATTGTTGTTCATAAAAAACCTTTCATCTCGGAAAACCAATAAGTCCATAACATTCATAATAAACAAATTATAATTCCTTCAAAAAATATATATGGAATTTTGTTCACTATCTAACTCCTGATCAGGAAGGACCAGATACAAAAGGCGGAATACTCAAAAGGAGTAAGGATTAATTTATTTCTGTGGGAGCTTAGGATTAGGGTCTTCCAGGGTCAAGAGATCTCCCCCCCCCCCCCTTTTTTTCTTTGTGTTGCGGATTGTAAATTACTTTATTTCTTAGAGCAAAAAAAAAAAAGATGGAAGATCCTTATCAATTTAGATGACAACAGTGAGTTTTGTTGTTCCTTGGGTGAGTCATTCATATTTCATCACGAGGGACGAAAATAGAGGAGTTATAGGCAGATCGATGTGATAATATATAAAGGTTCCTCAGATGAACTATTTTGGCAAATGTGATTGGCTGCAAGAAAATATGCCTGCTTACTTAAAGAAAGTAGTCTATAAAATACAGGATTTGTTGAGGTATGTGCATGGAATATCATCTTCTGAAACACTTATTGCCTTTTATCCATTGATGGGCTTTAGGAATTTTGTGAATTGAATATTATGATAATATAAATTGATATTAATAAAAATAACATACTTCTTGCGCTCATGCTAAGAATGGATGCTTTTATTTGGTTTTATCTCATTCATGTTGATAAATAGGGCAATAAGACCCAGAAAAAGATGACATATACATGTTTATTGGTGAATTGCAAAATTAAAGCATTCATAATAAAAAGGATAACGACTTAATATGGAGATGGTATGATGATGTTATTCTAACTATATAAATTTTGTCCGATTTCTTTTCAGATAAGTATCAAATTATTATTATTATATATAATACATAGATATACAATGTAAGTAAAACTTTGCGTCGCATTTGCTTCCTTGAACACACAAATGAAATAGCTTCCACCAAAATATAGTACAGAAATCGAAAAATGAATAAATAGTTTTTACAACTTCGTAAATATTACCATGATATTTAAGTCGTCATCTCTCCTAGAAGAGATAAGGATCGTAATCTCTACCATTAGAGTCAACGATTCTCCTGCATCTTCATCTCTGCTGGGATATATATATATATATACCGGGGTTGCATAAGTCTTTCCCCATGTTTTAACTGTATTTTTGAGAGGTTTAAAGATATTTTCTGTGAAACTTTGTTGCTTGAGAATTGTAGAGCATGACGTCATCTTCAAAACAAAGTACTGTACATGTAGCTACACAAACGTGTGCCCGGCATGGAAGCAAAACGGCATGAAGTAGCAGTTCTCATCCGCGCCGGCCACGGCACCAACGACATCGTCACACTCACCAACGTGTGTCGCAGGACCGTCTCCAACGTGCACAAGCGCATCAAAGACGGCCAAGACCTCAAGGACAAGCCCCGATGTGGCCGCCCAGTCAAACTGTCCACAGAAGTCGTCCAGAAGGCCTTCACGGCCAATCCGAAGCTGGCAATGGCCACATTGGCCAGGAAGAAGAACGTAAACAAGTCCACCGTGTCCCGGGCCGTCAAGAACGCGGGAGGCAAGTCTCTCAGGCTTGTGGAAAGGCCTCTCCTGAGTCAACGTCATCAAGATCTTCGTCTGGAGCGATGTGGCAAGCTCCTGAACAGTTTGAAACATCACGGAGACCGCGTAATTTTCTTTTCGGACGAAAAGACGTTCACGGTTGACCCGGTCATCAACAAGCAGAACGACAGGGTCGTCTGCTTCAACAAGGAGGACTACAACATCCGCAACGTAACCACGACCAAGTACCCGACCTCCGTGATGATGTTAGGTATAGTAGCCTCGACGGGGGACAAGATGGCGCCCATCTGGTTTGACACGGGCTACATGCTCACAGCGGCGGACTACTTGGAGATCTTGAAGACCAAGGTCCTCCCGTAGGTCCTGAAGATCACCAAGAAGGCCAAGAAGTCGTCCTACGTTTTTCAGCAGGATGGCAAACCCGCGCATACGGCCAACGTGGTCCAAAAGTGGATGGCTGACAACATGGAGACCTGGCCCAAGAACATGTGGCCCCCCCAGAGCCCCGACTTGAACCCCCTGGACTTTTCCATCTGGTGGCATGTCGAGAGCAAGGCCTGTAAAATCCGCCACAGCAATGTCAACGACCTCAAGACCTCCGTGAACAAGGTGTGGAGGTCCATGCGCAAAGTGTACGTGACCGACGTCTGCAGGGCATTCCGCGGCCGCCTAGAGGCCGTTATCGAGGCCAAAGGAGGTCAAATTCATCAATAATAGCATCTGTTAATATGTACAACAAACCCCTAATAAACATTAACATGTAGACATTCGTCATGATTAATCACTAGTGGTTACTGCTCACGTCGTCCAGATGGGAAAATACTTTTGCAACATACAACATATATATATATATATTTATATCTATAGGTATCTATAGACCACACCTGTTTCTTCTCTAATTTTTCGTTATTATGTGGTTCTATGATGCTATCTTAACTTCAAAAAATGCTTACAGAAAATGCTTTGGTACTAAGAACTCTTCTCTTCTAAAGATCTTAGACATAAATATATCGAATAAATCAAATAGCATTGAATAAAAACCAAGCAAAGCCAAGAAAACTCAACACTGTTAAAAAAAGATTTAGCTTAATAATTTTGAACTTGAAAAAACATCCAACACGACTCCCAAATGTTGTAGGAGCAATACAAAGTGAATATATCAATATTTCTCACTTATGTTTCATATTTTTTTGTCTTCATCCACTGATCTAAAAACTTATTTTCTTATTTCCTTCACTCATAATCATAAATATAGTTATGTTTTTATAGCATCAAGAACAATATTAAGATCTGTTTTAATTAAATAATTATATTCCGCAGTCAGGTAGGAAGTTATTGTGAATAAACATTTTTTCTAAACGCAACCAGTATTGGCAAAGAGACGGTCAATCATATATATTTTAAAACAAACTGCGTCTTTGGTAGGGCATCTAAAAATATTCAATCACTGAACATTTTTCTCAAATTCGAAAATAAAACATTGTCAAATATATTTTACTATTAACTATCTACTATATTATTATGTAATAGTAATACATTATGTAAAGAAAATCAACCATCGCTTTTTTTTTTTGTGCCTCAATTGTTAGTTACTTGGAAATATTTCTTTCATTTAGAACAAAGAAGTTATAGAATTTTGTTTGTATGATTCTGAATACCTTCGAAACTATCACGCAATGATTGCATTGGCTAAAAACAGACTATCACAAATGTTTTCATTGGTCATATACATTCTTATTTGGTTTGTTTGCTAATATCTATCCATGATAGGTAGACAAATGTGGCTACTATTTTTTATTTCATACTTTTGCAAAAATAAATATCACGTTTTATTTACTCTCATAAATATTAAATATATATTTATTTATGAAAAAATCCAAAAGTGCAAATATTATGACCATATAATATGTGTGTGCAGAAAATATATATTTATTTTTTTGCCAGAGGATAAAGTTTAACAAATGCTACATTGTGCAAAGAGATTGGCATGTGATAAGGGGTTCCAACATAATTAGAGGAATTATTTGCTCTATAAGTAGTAGGCGTTAAGTTCTAAAAATAAAACCATCAAAATGTGCCTTCCTATTTAAAAAAATAAACAGTTTCATAATATTTATAAAATAAAAAAAATAAAAAATTAAGCAAACAACTAAGAAGTTATGCATGAATACAGTTCGTGCCTTGTGAGTTAGAAGGTAAGTAGTTAGTTTTTACGACTGGAGGTAAACCAACAATGATATTATATTTCAAAGAAGGTTTGTGTTTGTATAAGTGACAATATAAATCGATTAATTGAATGAATGAAGTCAACCTTCTGTTTTATTCATTTTTGTTCAATTATATTGTTAAAAATCCTAATATACTAAACAACCTTAAGATCACGTTGGATCTTACAATCTTTGTTTTTAAATACTGTATTCCGTACATGGTGTTAAAATACTTTTATATTCATTCATTTTATTTGTTTGGTATCATCTTAATATGAAACAAAATAAATTAAATTTAAGTGCTATACATATAAGAAATGACTAATTTCAGAGCTGTATTCCGATTTTTTTAAAATAATTTCGACCAATGTTAAATCATGCATTCTTTTAATAATTTTGAGCTGGATTCTTATTGTCTTTTTTTGTATTGGTTTAAGAACCAATAAGTAATAAATGAGTTGCCCCTTTATGCTTGGGCATTTTATGAAATTATAAAATTATATATATATATATATAATTTTATGTTGTATATTTTCTGAACTATAAACTGAACTGTCTAAAAATTAAGGAGCCAAAATAAAATAATATGTATGAAGATTAACATGCTTGTTTAAAAAACCTGCACCTATGACAACTCAAGTTAGAGGTTTTCGTGATATGTCTATCCTTCTAATAATAGCATTTGGTACACCACATTAATAAACAAACACTGTCTTTGTTCCAAAGTCTTACAATGATATAAAGTCTTCAAAAAAAGCTTAATCATCTATTTTGATCGTCAATTGAATTAATTTTTTAAATTGATTATTTTGTTAATGAATATTACCCCTTTCCTAACAATCAAAGACTATAGAAGCCCAGAGACGTTTATTTCATGTTTTCATAGTGTAACGTCTTATTGTGACGTTTCAAAAATATATAATGTAACAATAAGTGCTTGATGACGGAAGCGGGGCGAATGCCATTATATAAAGTGTGACGTCATAAAAAAAACAGCAAGAGAAAAATTAGCTCTCTTGGCAATATGTTTTTCTTTTATTATAAATAATATTTGTTTGTTGGAATGGGTCAGTAGTGCTCCCGTGACTCATATGTTGAAACATACACCCAAAGACTCAAGATAACCCAAACAAGCCATCACCGAGAGGTCCTCGATGAGTAAAGTAACGGTTTGGTTTTTTTGATACATTTTCTTTATCTAATTAGATGCAACACGAACTAAGTCGGGGTTACTTCAATGCATGTAGGTAATTATGAAGTATTTTTGGAGGGCCAGAGGACAAAGGAAAAGAAATTGTCTTCGTGCCAAGAATACTTTTCTTGGCCGTTTTAGTTTCCCTGAAAAATATTTTCTAATTATTCCAGTATTTATGCATAAAATTACTTTTCAGATATGTTTTTTGAGGGGATGAAGAATAGAAAAAACAAAAAGGCAGAGCCTTTGTTATGTAGACTAGTTTGAAGTACGATACGAAGTGATCGCCTTCTACACTAATTAGAAATGTATTATTAATGAGGGAAATACGAGCTTGAGCGAGGGGAGATATTGATCAATGCTATCACATATATGTGACTCCTTAGCTACAAATCAATTTAAAAAAAGTTAACCACTGTTACATTATATATGTGTTAGAGTATTTGAAAAATGTATTATTTAAATATTTTTATTGTTAAAATAAACACCCAAAATATGAACCATAACTGAATTGAATAAAAGTCATACCAATTATACCATGTTCATCTATAATCTTTGGCCTTTTTCTCCCTATCCTTTTACAGCATGTGTTCCATTCTCTTACCCCAAGCCCTGCGTATTAGATTGCTCTTGGAGTACCCGTTATGGCTTTGTATATCTCTGTGTAAACTCTTTCCTAGCATTATATATCAATGCAAGCCAAAATCAATGGTTTAAAGATATAAATGGTTTTGTCTTGTCACCGTGAGCATTATAGATTATATCTGTATTATGACAAGGTTGATTATAGACGAAAATAATTATGTTATCTTTTGAATAAGGGCGCAAATTTTTTTTTTCCCCTCATCAGTAAGGCCTTTATTTATCTAAGTGACAAAAAGTAACATACTTAAATAATAGTAAAATAGGAAAATTGTGCTTTTTACAATAAAACATAAATAAACATTCTAGTTTATAATTAGTTTCCCATTCAAAGACCTAAAATTCGTACCTTAATGAATTCTGTAACAATGATGTAACGAATTTAAAATACCAAGTTAATGAACAAAGACAGATAATACGCATACATAATTAAAAATGAAGATAATAATCCGATTTAAAGTCCATAAGCTATCAGTTCTCCGTGTCCTTAGTGTTTTCGTTATAATAACTTAATATACGTTTATATATATATATTTATTATACGTATTTATTGTTATTTAATTCACATGACTTTACAAAAATACATCGTGAAACATTATATGTACATGGGGACTGTATTATTCTAAGGCGGGTACGCTGGGAATTCAGTTGATTCTTATGATGAACCTTGCTCTAATATTGGAATATCTCAATGGTTAATTATTGAACCACATTGGATATGGAAATATACACTCTTTGAGGGATCAAAAGGAGACCCATTAGGAGTTTTATGGGTGTATTGTATTAAATATAATTATTAGATATCCCTGCTGTTTTCTTGAATGGGAAATGACATTAATGGATATAAATTCCCGCCCAAAATTTCAAAGAACAATTTCGGTTCAATTTTCATTAAGATAATTTGACAAATTAATAATTATTTACTTTGAATATTCTTATGTTGTTTATCAGGCTTTAGGATTAGCTTTCTAGTTGATTCTGCACATATGCCTATGTATGTTAGTATTCCTCCTCCCCGTACAACAGCTGACAATAACGAATGATCATTAAAAGAAAAATAATGAATGTATAGATTTATCTGGAGTAGCCAGCGGACTCCCCATTGCATGAATATTATCAAGGCTACATCTTTTGAATGAGAAAATGAGCTCTACATTAAATATTTATCAAAGCTAATATCAGGCAAAATATTTATATACTTTTTGCACATGTGTTTTAATTTCAGGTAAAACCTCATGGTGTAGGTTGGCAGAAGTTATAGTCTATGATATAACAATTTCATACACCCTTCAAAAGTCAGTAATGAAATAGAGGATCTACCATTTCTTAATTACAGAGGTAAACCATATCTTATCGAAGAGGGTAGTTTGACCAGTAAGATGCTATTTACATATATCGATTTATTCTTAAAACCACTGTTGTCTAGTCTTTATTGTATCATACCTTTTTTCTATTCTACAAAAATAATCAAGGCGACTAAACATAGTATAACTTTTTATCCAATTTGCATATTTATTTATAATCATAAACATAAATACATTCTTTTTATTTTTCTGTTACGTTGAGGATTATCTATTGAAATATATAAAATTATAAAAACTATATAAATTGTCGATTTAACAAATAGAGACGAATGTCTTGCTCATTTTAATGTCAGACATATGGCCAAACATCGCCTTTTATGCGCCTTGTCAATATCTTCTTTTATAAAAACAAAGAAACCCGTTTTACATAAACGAATAGGGCTAAAAGTGGCCTGGTAAATCAAATAAGGAGTAGTCTTCATCAAGTGCGGATCGAATGTAGATATACCTGCGAATAGCTTATTGCCTATGCATCATTTGTATGGTTTAAATACTAATTAATATAAATATAATGTATATGAAAGCCTCCTAGTTCTTGCTTTTGGAAATACATTTAAATTTTATATCCTTGGCGAAGGAAACTTACATGTAACCTAAAAGCCAACATTATACTTTTTATATTTATTTTTCACTTTCTATGCAGCGATGATATTTTTGTCACTTCATTTCCTTATGGAGACATCTTCCTTATGATGAACTCACTAGCGGTCATATGAGTCAGTAGAGGCAAAGATTGCCCTGTTATACGATACCAAGTGCATCTCCAGAACACATACTACATTGTAAAATATCTCCCCTACTCAAATAACACTTTTTACTACCTCAGAACCACTTGATGCTCCTATTGAAAGTACAAGATGCATAACTAATATTTTATATTTTGAAAATTTACCTCCTCCATATTTTAAATAATTTGTATTTTACAATGTAATGTTATTTTGATCCCTATATTTATAAATTAACACCTTTTTTAAATAAATGATTTATTGATCGATATCTTAAAATAAGAATGAAAAAATAAATATTGCTATTTTGGTAGCATATATTAAGAATGAAGCTATTACAAATGAAAATCAACACTTGGCCCCATGAAGAACAATTTCGATGTGATAATATTACATTTCAATAGCTTAGTTATTTCAAAGGCTTATGAGTTATTCATAAAAATTACTTTGTACAATGAATTGGATTGGTTGTTTTATGATAATATCCTTGAATACGAATTGAGGTCGACTTTTTAATGCACTGTGAAATCATATTAATGATCTTAGCTCATACCCCATCTCACATCGACTTTACCCACGTCGTTAACCCATTCTACCTCAGGAACTAAATCTGATAACAAATATTAAAAAATAGTCTTTGCCAGTAGGGAATAATTTACTTATCAATGGCCGGGTGTCTATATTTTAATAACCCTTGTGTTAATTGTGAGGCCGTTTTTATCAATACCTTACATGATTCCGTAAATCACCCTTTCACGATCATTCTACATGAATTTATATAATTAAATTTTATTTTTTGTCTTACGAAATGTTACTCCCAATTTTATTGGACATTCCAAAAAAACAAAAAAAAAATACTAAATTCATTTCGTAATATCAAATGCAAAAGTCCTCATGGGATCGAAATTCTCGAGGGAGGAACCGCTACTGTGTACCGTCTTGATGAAGATAAATTACTAATATCACCGCTGTCATTGGTAATATGGTTTATATTGAGATTGAATTGTTGTTCAGTTGAGTTTTTTTCCTTCATGGGTTTATTCTATTCATAAAAGTCAATAATAATAATAAAAGATATACAAAATATTTGAGATAGGTGTTTCGTAAAAGCATTAATAAACACTATAGTTTAAAACTAATATACCCTCTAAGACCTTAAAATTCTATTGAAATTTAAATCTTATAACGTAGTAAAAGACGAACACCATACATAATTTTCTTTAGTAAAAACTGAGATTCTTTTTTTAAAAATTTTTTATAATTATTCTGATGGACTTGGCGTAGTGCGGAGAAGTTGACGGGAAGTATTTGACGAGTACGGACGCGTTATCCCGAGATCCTCCACCGAGAGTCGGAATTTTTATAGCAAAAGCTGTGTACCGAGCTGCCGCTGATATTAGGATTGCTTGGAGCTCGCTGCTTTCGATTATATCCTCTCCAGTTAGCTTCAGGGATATATAGGTTTTGTAACTACTTATTGCACCCCTGATTGCTCCTTCTTCGTAGGTCAAGTTCGATATCAACGGAAAACAGAATAAGATGTACGCTCCCAGAAATTCCACCTCAAAGTCCACAATGTTTGATGCATTTGTTTGTACGAATTATTTCAGGATTTTCAAAGCCGGAGAGTCGTAAAACGCGAGTTTAATATCGTTGTATAATCCTCCACAATCTTTGCTATGGTTTCTGAAACTGATTAAATTTGCAGATATTTACAGCTGAGAAGTAAACTTCTTGCCATTATTTATTCCCCTCAAGGAATGTAAGGTCCTTTTCTCCCACTCTTTAGGAAAATCGAAAATGTTCATAAATTTTTGGGTGGAATTCAAAGCATTGTTTGATACTTTGTCTTTTATTTGAGTTTTGTTCTTATTAAGTGGAGTAATCTTAAACTCTAATATTTATTTTATAACTTTGACGCAATTCAATCAATTTTTATCAATTGTATTTTATGTTTCGTACATTTAAACAAATCAATGAAACAAAAACTTAATAATTGCTGGAATCTGATCGGAGGAGGATATGTATAATGAATATTTGTATCATTAAAAGGCACAAAAGCAATGAATATCTTGCACATATTCGTAGTTTTATTAATGAGAGACAAAATAGATTTATACCCGAAGATATATCAATTAATGGAGTATTTGACAAAAGTCAACGCAGTCTGCGCAGCAGAGATGTACGAAAAAAGTGAACAAACGTTACAATTTTTTATGCTTGCAACAAAGTCAGCGATATTGAAGATCAACCAAGGAAATGCTTTATTTTTATTTACTCGCTAAACATCATAATATTTGCAATGCTATTGAAAAATCATCATCCTTATGCTTCTTCAATAACATTGCAAAAATTTATTCAATATTTTCGTATATCTCTGATCATAAGAACTTCCATGCACGGCTTAGGGCAGCTCACACCTCTATGGACCTCTGTCCCTGCTAGTTGCCTGTGGGTCATTAGAGCCTACTGAAATAAATAAACTGATTAAAAAGATATTTTTCTATTATCTAATATATATCACATTTTATATAATATATTTTAGACGCAGAATTTTTCAAAGTAAGTTAAATGACACCTATATATACAGGTCAGATATTATTGCTAACTAACATGAAAACCTTTTCATACACACAAATCCTTCTTGAATGTGATCCTTTCAATTCAATTTTAACTTTATACATATATTAATTTGTATAATTAAATAATATCAAAAATTTCTGGAAAAATACATAGAAAAGTCAATTTTACGACTCATCAACATATCTACATTTATTTGCTTTATTTGCACATTTTCAAGGTTAGAAATGGCTGTTTTTGTTCTTCAAAGAAAAAATATTTACAATCTTATTCCCTTTTACGTTCAATAACAAGCAGTCGTGGCCGAGTGGTTAAGGCGTCTGACTAGAAATCAGATTCCCTCTGGGAGCGTAGGTTCGAATCCTACCGACTGCGAAAGTCATTAGTTTTGTGTCTTGGTTTCTCGAAACAAAATTTATGCAAAAGTATATTTCTAGCAATTATAATGGCTTTTGATACGAACAACCACATTATTTTAATTATTTGCATTACAAGCATGAGATTATTCCATTGTATTTATGCCAGTTCTCAACGAATGAAATATATACCTAAATCAATCCTCTCGGACATGTTGAATTCTTTTATCTGGAAAAACGTTTCTTAGCAGTTGATAGGATGCTAATTCGCTGATTACGAGTTCGAACCCTTATCAACTGGGTCACGACTCCTTGTTGAATGAAGGAGAAAGGAATAATATTTTCATTCAAGCTATCTTTCAGAATATACAAAATAACAAAAATATTTGAAAAGTGTTTTAATTTTTTAAATATAAGCCCTAAAATCGTACTAGTTGTCCAACATCAATCATAACTTGGTTATAAGTTGATCTCTTACCAACGATTAAACGATTTTTAAATAAAAATAATTCAATATGCATCCCTAATATTAAAAAGATTGCTTAAAATTATTTGAATGTAAGATTATAATGGACCCTAAAATCGTACTAGTTGTCCAACATCAATTAAAACTTGTTTATAAGTTGATCTCTCACCAACGATTAAACGATTTTTAAATAAAAATAATTCAATATGCATCCCTAAATGTTCAGAACTTAATTTAAATACATATTTGTTAAGGTCAAATATGGTGCTACATGTCCATCTTGAAGCTTCCTCTATTCATTCAAATTTTAATTTATCCACATAAAAATCATGTAATAGCAACAAAATTTTCGGAAAAAAATACATATAAAAGTGAACTCTACGACTCATCAACATATAAAGGCTTTTTTTTTTGCTCTATTTGCACATTTCAAGATCAAATGTTTCTATTTTTGTTCTTAAAGGAAAAAAGATTATATAATTTATTCCCTCATATTAAATTACAAGCAGTCGTGGCCGAGTGGTTAAGGCGTCTGACTAGAAATCAGATTCCCTCTGGGAGCGTAGGTTCGAATCCTACCGACTGCGAAGAAATGTTTTAGTTTTCTGAATAAATCATATTTATAATAAGAATAACTCCATAAAGCAAAATACTTTATTATACCGATATACTTTTTTAAATACTTTTTTCTTTCAATATATTTTATTAATAAAGGATTCGAAATATATTTACCCTTTTTGGGGAATAATTTAAATGCCCTGCCTTTTGTTTATATTAACTCTTTTGCACAATATAAACAATTGTCACTCACACCATAATGTATTTTAGGAGTTTGTATGAGCTCAAATCAAGGTTAAAAATGTTTAATACAATATGTTCCAAATCGTTAAACACTATACATAATCACCAAAATGATTTTCTGTAGTCAGTATACATAAATATATTCAAAAAGTATTTTGTTCTCATCTAAATATATTAAGAAGACCGGATAAGTTTTACCGACATTTTAGTGATATCGGAAATGAAATATTTTAGAGATTATTATGAGTATATTTTAAGAAATTAAAATTTTGTCTGAATTATCGGATGACGTGATTATATCAATAATTATTCCATATTCCTTACAACTACCAAATGTGTACTATTTAATTTCAAAAGATGAATTAACTCATTCTTCATGCAAATAAATTATAATAAAAACCATACTATTAGCGAAAAAATATATTTTATGCCAGTCGCTGTCCTGAGTGTATTCATCGATGCATTCCACTATCTTAAATCTCTTACTTAGAAAAGTTTGAACTCCTCTTTTGAAGCACGATCCCGTGTAAAAAGCATGATAGCGGCATGGCTTACATAAAATACAATCAGCAGAACTAATCGATGACACTTCATACCTAATATCCTGCAGACATACTATATCCCAATTTGCTAAAAAAATGAATTTTACTTGATATATATATATATAATCATGTAATAGCAACACATTTTCGAAGAAAAAAATACATATAAAAGTGAACTCTATGACTTATGAACATATATAGAAGTATGTTTTTGCACATTTTCAAGGTCGAATATGGCTTTTTTGTTCTTTAAGGAAAAAGGAAAAGTATTAATATTCTCGTCCTCACATATAATGAGCAGTCGTGGCCGAGTGCTTAAGTTGTCTGACAAGAAATCAGATTCCCTCTGGGGGCGTAGGTTTGAATAATATTTTGTATTGCCGATTAATTAAATTATTTCACAGAACTATAGCTCACATATGTTTATTCTAAGAATAAGAATTAAAACTTTAAATTCAAATAAAACTGTTATTAAAATATGAAAAATCTTTTTCCCTTTGAAAATTATCAATTTTTTTCATTTAATACGTATAAAGTTGATATATATAAAATATATATATATAAGGTTTTCATAAGGATTTTTTTAGTACGCTTCATTTCTAATATAAAGTGAATAATTCGATTACTCAGTTCATGTAAAATGAAGAGGAAGTTAATATATGACTCAGTTTCCAGCAAATATGATCAGTATAGTTACAGAGGTCACTTCCGCAAATAAAAAGCCATTCATTGAAAGACCTTTGCGGGTGGTTGTTTTAGAATATTGGAATGAAAGTATTCAATGTACAAGTTCCTAGTGAACTCCTTTAAAGGCAGGGACGGGCCTCAATAAATGTGGACTGTATCTGTAATTTTGGGAGACATCAGTCCCCTTCTATATTCAAAGACGTTCTAAAATGAACTATGTACAACAAATAATAATAACCAACTAGAGGCATATATACACTCAGAGAGTGCAAACCTCCGCCGTCACGGGGTCCTTATGAGCCTTCCGAGGCGGATTTTTCACGACTGGGGCGGCGTAGAGGGACGGGGGAGGGTTCCCCTCGACGGAAATTCCGAGAGGAAGACGCTCCCGGCACCGGATTTCACAGCACAGCGACATCTATGGGCAGAGTATGCTAACTTGAAATGTGTATTAGTATTTAGCTCATTTTGCATCTTAATTCTGCACTCAGAGATGCCAAAATTTAATCACTTGTTCCTTTTGGCATTTCCAACAACTCCACAAAGTTTCATCCGAGTCCGTTCCGTACTTTTTGAGTTATCCTGCTGACAAACCAACAAACCAACGCCAGAGAAAACAATACCTCCTTCGGCGGAGGTAAAAAGGAAGAACAAAAACACGTGTAAAATTATACATTAATACTACAAATATACTACATGAGATCAACAAGAATATAATAATACGAAGGGGACGCTGAACAATACAATAAACAAATAATATACATATTTATAATTCCCAAAATCAATATAATTGTTTATTATCCACAAAGACATCTATCAAAGAGCTTTTTTATGTACATGTTTTAAATTATAGAGATGTTCGATTTATGATTTTGATAGGGAAATAATTATTATACAATAAAGTTTATTTCAAACAAAAGATATCTCATCATCATATGGCATATATGACGCCATAACAGAAAAGGAGGGAATTTTAAGGTTTTAGACAATATTTAATTATGTTTTCCTGTGTATGTACTGCTTGAAAAAATGAAATCAAATGTATTTAAGAAATAATTTGATGCAAATGAATTTGTAATCGACGTTGAGAAGTTAAACCAATGCTATTCAAAACCTTAATTAGTTCTTCTTATATCAAAACACATTTTTAAATACAGTCCGAAAGTAATGCTATAAATATAATTAAAACATTTTTGATTATTTTATTCATATATGCACATGCCAAAATGAAAACTGATATGCTTATAACAAAAAGCTATACACTATTAAGCTCAGGATCAAACAATATTATTATTATTGTATGAAATTATAATAATAACAATGAAGTAACCTTCAAATCATTTCCGCCTAAAAATATAACTTAAGGAAACATCACACCCTCGACGTTATAATACTTTTTGTAACAATTATATTAGTTTATACAACACCTGAATATTAATTAACAATCATCGGCCAGGTGGTACAAGAAATCGCTTCCTTTTCACTCAGAACCTTGAACAGGAGCCTTCCATGAATAAAGACATGATCATAGGCTAAACGCATTAAGTTGCCATGACTTCATAAATATCCTTTAGTGATTAACAAAGGTGATTTTTTCCTACTCATTAATTTACTCTTGAAATTATGTAATATATAGATTTAAAAAATTAAAAAGTAGACTTATTTTCTGTGAAGAAAAAACATTCAAAAAATCTTTAATTTACTCTTTAAAACCTCAAAGAATAAAAAACACTTATATACATATTTATATATTAAATATATAACTAACTATATATTAACTTAACTATATAAATTATATATTATTAGTAGCCATGAAGGCTAGGGCTATAGTAGCTCTGTAATAAATCATACAACAACATATAATACTGCAATCTGCTAAACATAAAATAATATATTTTATAAAAGTGCCAAAAAATCTAAAATCTTTATGTTTTTCCGCTTTAAGTACTTGTAATCATGACTTCATAAATATCCTTTAGCAATTAACAAAAAGGTGATTTTTTTCCTACTAATTAATTTACTCTTAAATATATGTAATATATAGATTAAAAAATTAAAAATGAAAATGATGTTCTTTTAAGAAAAAAGAATTAACGTCCCATTTATGTACATCCCCTCACCTCGCAACAACAATCAATGTTCTTCTTCGGCAATACAAAAACACCAAAAACGAACGCTTATAGATTGATCTCAGTTATTTATCTTCTTTTATTGCATTTAAGAATTATATATATTTTAGACTTTTCTTGAATATTTGCTACATTACTTTATCTTTTGCATTTCATCATTGTGTTAGTTGCTTTTTGGTATATATTTCAAGAATGTTAATTGTTTTTAGAGATTTAAGGACTTTAAAATTATTTTCCTATTAAACTAATTTGTTTATTTAGGAGATTTCCAAAAAAAATCCTTTTATAATTATTTTACATTATGTATTTTTTTATTCAATTAAGACGTGCTTATGAGAAAACAAAACATAAAAAACCTTAATTTACTCTTTAAAACCTCAAAACATAAAAAAACACTAATACCTATATAATACTGCAATCTGCTAAGCATTAAATAATATATTTTATAAAAGTGCTACAGAAATTAAATTCTAGATGTTATTCCACTTATTGCACTTGGAGATGATTATGGGCTCTCGCAAGACATATACCATGCCAAGCCAATTAAACCATTGATGCATTATTTTTTTAACGTTTAACAACATTTAATTTAATATTTTGGTTCGGTTGCTCTGTTTAAATATTTAAATTACAAAGAAAATTAAGGTCGCATACTGACAAATCGATGTAGAAGATAACTCAATGAACCGCGTGGGCTTAATATATGAACAGACATCTATATATATATTTTATCCCTGCCAAAAAACTTAAAGAGGGTAGCCAAGATGATTTAACGGTGAGTTAAGATGTAAAAAATAATAATTGTATTAAGTTGCGGTAAAAGAATGAAGGGAATACGTGAGATTAGTAAGGGAGCAGATAAGCTCAGTGGAAGAAGCATGCTCGACTCTGAAGGTGCAGGCTCGACTCCCGAGAGGGGAAGATCAGTTTTTGGACAACTTGATTGAAAATAACATAGCTTTGAGAGATCCATTTTAGGACTATATTGTTTATTGACATCCACACGGATACTGTAATTCTATCGAACCAATTAGGCAAAAAACCAATTTAAGAAGTATGATTCAGAAATAATTTAGATAATTTTTTTTTCTTCATCAGCAAGGTCTTTAATCTATTTTAAATATATAGAACGCCTAATTAATTATGAATAACAAATAATAAAAAGGAAAATTGTTTTCATGAAAACATAAATAAACATTCTAGTTTAAAATCATTTCCATTTTTGAATTAAATGATTTTTCTATTGATAAGTATAAAGAGAGAAATTAAGGAAATTTATAAGTAAAGCGATATAGATAAACCAAAAGCTTTTGAGTATCAAAAACTGTTTGGAAATGTATTGCAACTGGGTAATAGTTTATAATTCGCAAAAATTATATATTCTTTATATTTATATATGAACAGCTCCGTAACTTTTTGCATGTTCGCTGTACAAGCTTTGAAATTTAGATATATATAGTGAGTGATAATTGTTATGACGTCATACCTTTTGATTAATTCAATCATCTCAGTCTCTCTAAATCTATAAACTCAATATATAGCAGTCGGTTGGATTCGAACCATCTCTCCTAGAAGGAATTTTATTATTAGTTTGACTCCTATATCACTCGGCCACAAATGATAAATTGTGACACAATTCTAGTAAATTGTCCTTTTCCCTCCCTTACAAGTTACATAACTTGAATCCGTACCTTGAAACAATGTACATTAGGGGGTATTATAGAAACCTAATATTAAGATATCAAAATTTATCCCCCCGCGAAAGTTGCGTCATAAGAAACTAAATGATCGTAGAAAAATGGATTTTGGTTTGACCCCCCCTTACCGCCCCCCCCAAATTGCGTTCAAAGGTTTCGTTATGAAGCAAAACTTTTTTGTTATTACTTATTTTGGAAAAATTTAGTTTTCCAAAAGTTAGCTATGACCAATTTATGACTTTGTTATTTTTTTGCAAATTTTCGTCAAATAATATTTAGTGCCAATAAATGAACATAAATGCCGACGCACCAACCATTTTTTAAATAACAGCTCCTACAAGGGCTCTTTTATAGTTTCAAGAAGGAAAAAGAAATAGAGGGTACTCAAGTTATTTTTTAAATACGTTTGCTTTTCACATCTTAATTTTCATACAGTAACTCCCTCACATGGTTGATAATATAAATCTATGACGTTGATTACATCCATAAACTTTTGCAGATAATAATATAATGACGAAAAATGTTTTTTCAACTGATAAAAAGAAGTTATTGTTAAAGGCAACTTGTTATTTTAAAACCTAATTATTATTTCTTTAAAAAATATTTTTAGAACTCCACCATAAATACATTGATCATGTATTACTAAAAAGTGGCATAGCGGAAGATCAAGCAAAATAACTACTTTCAGTAGTCGAAGAACATTAAAGACTTGACACTTTGGTCACTGTTGTGTGTTACGGATGCAACACCAATGTTAGAATATGGTAAGGAGTAATAAAAAGACTCGAGTTATGTCTTAAAAGACCACTTCAGTGGATTATTTGTCTTCTACACATGAATGAGTTACCTTTTAGAGAAGTTTTAAACATTTAGATGGCGCTGAAATAGGACCTCGGACTTATAAAGGTACCATAGGAAAATTAATTAATACAGACTTTACCAAAAATTAAATAAAAGTTTTTAAATACTTATAGGAAACGTAAAATACTTAAATCAAAGTTTACTGTATTCTTTAAGCTCAGATAAAAATATTTATACGAAATTACATTAGGAATACAAACAGGAAAATTTTCGAATTCAAGCTTTTGCTACAGGTCTCCAAGAGCATTACATGAGGCAAAATGTCTTACCAAAGCCAACAGAATTTTAAGATCCTATATTTCACAAAAAGTCCATGCGAATCTCACATAAAACCTGTAAAATTTATACTAAATTTTTACGCTCCTATATGGTTTTAAACCAAGTTAAATCCTCTTTTTATTGAAGGCTCAAAGCATTATCAATTAGCTATAACTTTATTACAAGAGATTGATGAAAATTTAGCCCCTTCAATAGAAAAAGTACTCAAGAGAAACACTTTTTTGCCCACCCCGAAAATATATTGCTAGTCTGTTCCTCCAATTGTGCCTGAGGAAGATCTTATAAAAGCAAAAGAACATCCTTTAAAATTAATAAGTATCCTTGCCATTCACAATCAGTGGAAAGAGCTGTAAAACTAGTAACGGAGGCATCTGCAAAAGTTTATGGATATAATCAACGTCATAGATTTATATTATCAACCATGTGAGGGAGTTACTGTATGAAAATTAAGATGTGAAAAGCAAACGTATTTAAAAAATAACTTGAGTACCCTCTATTTCTTTTCCTTCTTGAAACTATAAAAGAACCCTAGTAGGAGCTGTTATTTAAAAAATGGTTGGTGCGTCGGCATTTATGTTCATTTATTGGCACTAAATATTATTTGACGAAAATTTGCAAAAAAAATAACAAAGTCATAAATTGATCATAGCTAACTTTTGGAAAACTAAATTTTTCCAAAATAAGTAATAACAAAAAAGTTTTGCTTCATAACGAAACCTTTGAACGAAATTTGGGGGGGGGGTAAGGGGGGGTCAAACCAAAATCCATTTTTCTACGATCATTTAGTTTCTTATGACGCAACTTTCGCAAGGGGATAAATTTTGATATCTTAATATTAGGTTTCTATAATACCCCCTAATGTATGTACATAGAGTAGAAAATAAACCTAACTGGTTTTGTATAAAGAAGAGTATTTGGTCGTATATCTGTTGTTTAATCCAAATGGTATTTATTTGTATTTGAAATGAATAATTGAATATTCCATTTATTAATTTTCAAATATTAATTTTTATTCTAGACTAATTTGCATCTATTGAGTTATTTCATGTATTAAAATCAAATAGCACACATTTCCATAAGTTAGTTGTAAGGAATATGTAATAATTATTAATATTTTTTTTCTTCCTCTAGGCCATGGGTTTCCAAACTTTTCAATCCGCGATCCCCCCCCAAACAATTCCTGAGACTGGGGACCCCCACTATCTTCTGAGGTGGCGCAAACCTAACAAAACTTATACATAGGTCACAAGCATTGTGGCGTCTCGCGACCCCTCCCTTGACGTCTCGTGACCCCTCGGGGGGTCGCGACCCCCACTTTGGGAACCCTGCTCTAGGCAATGCTCATTTTTCATTTATTAGTCATGCCATCAGATAATTCAAGCCAAATTTTAATTTCTTGAAATATAAGCATAATAATCTCTTCCTTGACAATTTCAAAATCTAATAAATTGTATTTCAATTCTGATATCACTAAAATGTCGGTTATATTTATCCGGTCTTCTAAATATATTTAGATAAGGACAAATTACTTTTTTGAACATATTTATGTATACCGACTACAAAAAATCATTTTGGTGATTATGTATAGTGTTTAACGATTTGGAACATATTGTATTAAATATTTTTAAATAAAAGTTTCCCTTTAGAGATTCAACCTTGATTTGAGCTCATACAAACTCCTAAAATACACAATGGTGTGAGTGACAATTGTTTATATTGTGTAAAAGAGTTAATATCAACAAAAGTCAGGGCATTTAAATTAAATTCATTCCCCAAAAAGGGGTAAATATAGTTCGAATCCTTTATTAATAAAATATATGGTAAGAAAAAAGTATTTTGCTTTATGGAGTTATTCTTATCTTCTATACTAATAAAAAAAAGAATTCCGTTCGTTCGTTCGTTTCCCTGTATCTCCCGAACGGTTCATTAGATCTTGGCGAAATTTTCAGTGAATAGTTTTGAGAGCTCAGGGAGTGTTTTATTGGGGTTGACAACTCCCGGAAAATTCGTCATCGCCATGCTTATTTTATTTGCCAAAACATTTTTTGTCCTTTTATACAAATTGCCCAGTTAGATTTTTTCCAAATTTTCTGTGGATGAGTATGAGGTAATAAGAAGTGTTTTTGTTTTATTGAGTGTTTCCCGGAAAATTCGTTTTCTACATGATTACTTAAAAATATTTTTTTTCCTGTCCCTGAAGTCCCCCCAAATTTAACTTTTGTGGAAAATGACAACATTTTTTTATATTGCAACGTCGTGCAAATCGAATTTTAATAATGCCTAAAGATGGAGAGTGATGTCAATACCCAGTCTTAAGGAATGTAAAAGGGAAAAAATGGCAATGATGATGAAATGACGACTTTTTAAGGAACTACTTTTCATTACAAAATAACATTAGCACTCTATGAGATGGCTTAAAAATATCTTCTTTTTATGATATTTAAATACCCAGCCTTAAGGAATATAACACGGGAAAAATGGTAATGAAATGATAACTTTTTAAGAAACTGATTTTAAAATGAAAAATCCAATGCAATGACATCACTTAAAATATTCGTGTAATTTCATCTTTTTACGATGTTTAAATACTCAGCCGTAAGGAACACAAAACGGAAAAATGGCTATGAAGAGCAATGACAACTTTTTAAGGAACTGGTTTTAATATGAAAAATCACATGCAATGATTTCACTGAAATTATTCGTGTGATTTTTTCTTTGTGCGATGTTTAAATACCCAGCCGTAAGGAACATAAAACGGAAAAAATGGCAATGAAGACACAATGACAACTGTTGAAGGAACTGATTTAAATATAAAAAGTCACATGCGATGACATCAATGAAAATATTCGTGTGATTTCTTCTTTTTACGATGTTTAAATACCCAGCCGTAAGGAATATAAAACGGAAAAAATGGCAATGAAGACATAATGACAACTGTTGAAGGAACTGATTAAAAAAATGAAAAGTCACAAGCGATGACATCACTGAAATTATTCGTGTGATTTTCTTTTTACGATGTATAAAATACCTAGCCTTAAGGAATACAAAACGGAACAAATGGCAAAGAAGACTCAATGACAACTTTTTAAGGAAATTATTTTAATATGAAAAATCACATGCGATGACATCACTAGAATTATACGTGTGATTTTTTTCATTCCAGACTATTGTCAAGTTGGAAAATCCCGGGCAGCGCCGGGTAACATACGCTAGTTATAAATATGATTTATTTAAAACTAAAATATTTCCTCGCAGTCGGTAGGACTCGAACCTACGCTCCCAGAGGGAATCTGATTTCTAGTCAGACGCCTTAACCACTCGGCCACGACTGCTTGTTATTGAACGAAAAGGGAATACGATATTTTATAGTTTTTTCTTTAAGAACAAAAAAAACATATTTAACCTTGAAAATGTGCAAATAAAGCAAAAATACTTCTATAAATTTTGATGTTTCATAATATATGTATTTTTCGAAAATGTGTTCGTATTGCATGATTATGAAAATTAATAAAGTAAAATTTGAGTAAAGAGAGGAAGCTTAAAGATTAACACCATATTTGACCTCAACAAATAAGTATTCAACTTAAATTCTGAACATTTAGGGATGCATATTGAATGATTTTTATATAAAAATCGTTTAATCATTGATAAGAGATCAAGATAATACCAAGTTTTAATTGATGTTGGACAATTAGTACGATTTTCGGATCCATTATGTAGTCGACAATCAAATCATTTTCTGCAAACTCTTCGAATATTTTTGATTTTTTAGTGTGTATTCTTAAAATTATTTTCTGCTTAATGTACATATTTTCAAAGTTAGGTATTTCTTTAAAAAAGTGATAATTAATGAATGTCATGCTACTAATCGATTTTTTAAATAAAAATTTATTCAAAATGTATCCCTAAATTTTCAAATTCATTCAAATTTAACTTTATCCGTATATTAATTTGAATAATGGTGTAATAGCAACAAATACAAACAAAAGTAAACTCTTCGACTGACCAACATATATATATATACAGGGCTTTGCCGGTAAATTGGGACTGTTTCAATGAAAAACGAAAATGACTGTAATTAGGTTATTAATTAATTGATTTGGATGAAATTTGAACAGAAGTTTAATAAGGTAACATACATTGATATATTCTATATACCCTCCTTTATATTTGTTTATCAGATAAAACATAGCGGTGTAAAATTTAAACTACATAAAAATCCTATTTAACTTATAAAATAAAAAATATTGTCGACAGTTGCGTTAAATAAATAACATAATTGAACATTTATGAATATAGTTATTGTCAAGAAATTATAACCTCATATACAAGAACGAAGCAACATTTATTTTATCTACTTCTCTTTATTTATAAATACATAAACAGAAATCAATTATTTTAAAATATTCATTTGAATCAGTATAACAAGTGCATGGAGTAAATTCCATATCACCGTAGTCGTAGTTTTCCAAATATGAATAATTATAGGTATTTGACATCTGTCGGATTATCATTTTGAGAATTATAGCAAGTTGAGTGTAGGAACTTTTCATGTAACGAAAAATAAAAAAATGGAATACCGTTTCTATATAAAGTGTTTATAAAGTATAATGTTCAAATCCAAACCTGGCCCAATGCCAAGCTTCTGGCCATTGCACCAGGAAAATCAATCATGTAGAAATGGCGTCCTAAGACGTGGTTAAATGAGCAGCATAGATGGAAACTGAATTCCAAACTAAATTAGGCAATATTTTTGCCTTTATCCTTTTCTAAAATCACCTATATGTAATTATTCATTGAATTAAATAAAACATTTCTTTAAAGATGTAATTATGTCGTAATTAAAAATGAGGTAACTAATTTCTAGAATCTGTAAATAAAGTTTGCTCAATATTTAGACTTCACAACATCTTTAGAACTAGAAACATTACTATGTTTTCTCTAGGATCGTAGGTTCGAATCCTACTGCATGCAGAAGGAACGTTTTACATCTGATAGAAGGCGTGACTAGTTATGGATTATATCAATTTTTTGAGACGTAACGTGTTCTCTGTATCCCTTAATCTTCTATAAAGGGTGAAGTTAATACAGTTCGAACTCCATATTGGTAAAATATAAAGAAAGAAAAAAATATTTTATTTATATAGTAATTATTCTTGTAACTGTGATTTATTTAGAAAAGTAAAAGATTTCTTCGCAGTCGGTAGGATTCGAACCTACGCTCCCAGAGGGAATCTGATTTCTAGTCAGACGCCTTAACCACTCGGCCACGACTGCTTGTTACTGAACGAGAAGGGAATAAGATTATAAATATATTTTCTTTGAAGAACAAAAACAGCCATATCTAACCTTGAAAATGTGCAAATAAAGCAAAACACTTCTATATAGATGTTGATGAGTCGTAAGGTTCACTTTTATGTGTATTTTTTCCAAAAAAAATGTTATTACATTATTATATATGTGGGTAAAGTAAAATTTGAGTAAAGAGAGGAAGCTTAAAGATTAACACCATATTTGACCTCAACAAATAAGTATTCAACTTAAATTCTGAACATTTAAGTATGCATATTGAATGATTTTTATATGAAAATCGTTTAATCATTGATGAGAGATCAACTTATAAACAGGTTTTAATTGATGTTGGACAACTAGTACGATTTTAGGCCCATTATTTACTTACATTCAAATAATTGTAAGCAATCTTTTTGAATATTTTATGTTCTTTTGTGTGTTCTGAAAGATAGATCAAATGAAAATATTATTCCTTTTCTCCTTCATTTAAACAAGGAACGACAGTCGTGTTTTTAAGGTGTCGAACTCGTAATCAGCAAAGGTTTGCATCCTATCAACTGCTAAAAAATGTTTTTCCAGAAAAAAGAACTCATCATGTCCGAGGAGATTTCTTTTCATTTATATTTCATCCGTTGAGAAGTGATGTAAACACTAGTAATAATTTCGGGCTTCTAATGCAATTAAAAACTTCAGAGTCGTTAATATCAAGAGATGCTGAACATAAAGTTTTACATCATTTTGTCTCAAGCAACCCAGACACCAAAAGAAGTTTTCGCAGTCGGTAGGATTCGAACCTACGCTCCCAGAGGGAATCTGATTTCTAGTCAGACGCCTTAACCACTCGGCCACGACTGCTTGTTGAACTCATGGAAGAAAATGTTATATTTATTAGTTTTTTCTTCAAAAGTGTAGGTATCTAACCTTGAAAAGGTGCACATCATGCAGAAAATTGGTCTAGCTTACGTTGAGGTATAATCGAATCGCATTCTTATATTTTTATACATAAAACAATTTCTACATACCGAAATTCCGTTAATGGAAAAATAATATATTTCGAATTGATGACAAACCAAAGAATGATTTCTATATGATGATTAATATGCAATTTACAGTTTTAAATCATAGATTTACATTTATCAGGTAAGGGAAAATGGGAGATCAATTTAAAATTGTTTAAAATATAGGTAGTAAGGGAAAAGAAAAGTTGTAAGAACTGTACTTTGGGTGTCGCGTTCATTATCTGTGCAATTTCCCTTTTATTTAAACTGTGCTTGTAAACATTCTAGAATAATTATTTTATTTATATAATGTTTACTTTTCTGTGTTTTTCTAAATAAAGTTATATATGTATATAATATATTATCTCTGCAATACAATAAATTAGAATTGTGATCTTAAAAGTAAACTGATTGTGCTAGATAATGGTTTTTACAATTATAAAAAATAAGTTATAAGATGTATAGGTTATATTCTGAGTTATTATCTGATAATATAACTCAAAATGAAAATTTGTTATATGTCTATCCATCTCTATCTATCTATCTATCTATCTATATATATATATATATATATATATATATATATATATATATATATATATATATATATATATATATATATATATATATATATATATGTATATATATATATATATGAATTATTACTTCAATTTGTATATTACAATTTTTTCACTGTCAACAATGCACAAGTCTTTATATTTTGTTTTGGAGTTGATGTTTTTGTACCGTGTACTACATTATTGTTACTTTATGAACTTAAAAACAATAATAATTCTAGCGAATGCTTCCCATCATTGTTTGACATTTTCTGGGAATGTACACTTTGGCATCTCAAACTTTCCCTTGTTAAATTTATCAATACATAACTATGTATGTGTAAAAAAGAATCAGAGGACCGATCAAACAAATAAATTATTTTTAATGGCATATATTTTTTCAAGGAACAACCTCCCACTCAAAATTATTTTTTAGTTGCTTATAATCCTTAGCACAACATTTTGTCCATTATCGAATGTGCCATACTCAAGAAATAATAGAAAATATTTTTATTATACAAAATAAGTATATGGAAAACTAATTTTACGGGAAACACAAAAAGGTCCAAAACACAACTACACACTTCAATGTCATCCGCTGAAAATTTGTTTCAAATCTAACTTGACAAATTTTAGAAATCGCTAAAAAGGTTTTGCCAAATTAAATCAACAGGATGATAATGAATTTTTAAGGAAGGGTCCACCGCTAATAAAACAATAATAAAGCCCTCAAAGTATTTGTCTGAAAATTTCGCCAAGATGAAATGAATAGTTTTGGGGAACGAATAAACAGAATCCTTATTTTATTGATCATATATATATATATATATATATATATACATATACATATACATATATATATATATATATATATATATATATATGATAATAAATAGTACACTTCATAAGTCATTTTCCTTTATAAATAAAATTTATTATTCTCGAATGTTATTTTCTACTCGATAACCGAAAAAAAGTTAACTAACGATAATCAAATTTGAAACAACCCCCACCATCTTCATTATCGCCTTCATCCTAAAATCTAAATAGACGGATTTCTTCAGAAAAGTAAACCGTATTCAGCTCCCTCAGAAGGAGTCTTATCAGATGCCCTAGATATCATCATGATTTTCTAATCCCCTCTATCCCATAAAAATCCTGATGGATTCATGTATTGATTTCAAGAAAAATAAAGAGAAAAAATCTCTTTGATTTCTCCCTCCATCTGGATTCTTATCATAAATTATGATGTTTAAAAAGATAAAAAAACTTGGAAAAATACATATACTATATGTCTACTATAATTACGACAATCATCATAATTATATTTTCGCTCTCTCTCTCTCTCTCTCGTTGGGAGTAAGATTGTTGACCAATATACTTCATTTGTAGAGACAATATGACAATGTTGGAAACTGAGCAGGTGTGAGTGTTTTTGATGGATTTTAATTTGGATTCCCTACCAGTAGAGAATGGAGAAACGTCTCACAAATCGATCAAAGAGACATTATAAATCTTCCTAATCAGTGTATAAGGAATTTTGTCTGTTTGTTTTTAAGCAAGAAGCTTGATTTTATTTAACAGTTTAACTCCAAGAAAAACTTATTGGGCGAAACGTACAACATTTATGGGAATACAATAAAAAAGTAATCGTATTTTGTTAAAATAGATTTTTTTTAATATTACAAATAATCAATTCTTCTGGTAAAGGAATTCTTGTCAAAAGAATGGTTTTTTAAATATAGAACTTAATTACTCCTTAAATGCTTTTGTATGTATTTCGCCATATTTAGAACTGGGTTTAAGGATGGATATACGGTACTTTGGTTAATCGATGGTATTGGTGACAATATTTTACAGATATCTTTTCTTTAGTAACCTACTGACTACTGCTACCGATTTCATGACTTCTTTGAATTGTTAGCGAAATATTTAAAAGAAATCGCAAACTCTTTAATATTAATTTTTTTATGAAAAAGAATAGTCATAATTTTGAAAATATCTATCAATATTGAACACAGATTGATAACAACAACCGATAAAGCGGGATTTTTTTTTCACCAAATACAGGTTCTTTGTACAATTATAATATTAAATATGAAATTAAAATATTAAGTCTGATGCGTGTATAAAAATCTATTTATAAATTTCTCGAATTTTTCTAGTCTATAGAATGCTTAGATCATTTTTAAAATAAAAAACACCACGCTTATCAGTTATCATTCTTGACATTAAAACGAAGACATTTCCCAGTTTTTTAAATTTATATCGAAGTATTTCCCTTTCTAACAATTCTGTTATGGTATTTCTATTTGTTATGAAAATAATTAATGATCCATTATAGGACTTAATTGATGTATAGATAACAAATATTTAGATATATATATATAAGAATATTATTGTGGAAAATAAAATCTTTAGTATAAAATAACACAAAATTAATTCACAACTCTATAATACACTCTAAAACACAATAATTTCCAATTGTACCGGTTAAAACAAAGAGTTAAAGTGTTCAAAGGCACACACATGATGTTATAATATGTTGATATATATATATATAAAATCAATGAAGTTAATTTGAAACTAATTTAAAGATATGTTGTTTATACATTATTTGTGACAAATTATTTAAATTTTGTTTGATTTCCTTACATTTAAGAGTGAGTTTTGTATTTTTAAAATATAATCTAAAAAGCGAGATAATTCTTTTTGATAGAAAATAATATTTTTTTTTTCGTTACATACTTTTACTCTGCCGATAGCTTATTTGTTTATACTTGAGGATTAGTGTATTAGCTTAGAATGGGCAGAACAAATATACTGCCGGTAGAAGGTGTCAGTAGTAAACTGTATTCAATCGGTGTTGGTAGATTTGTAAATATTCCACCATCTGTATTCAAATGCCTGGACTCTTTCGCTTCTTTTATGAAAAATGATTCATGTTTATGAGAAAAGTATTGTATTGTTTAAGAAGACTCTCATAGTCCATGAAGTGACTAGACAATAGAAAAAATTAAAAACATATCCATCCATTTCCTATTATTTGTGTTAGTTCATTATTATTTTTATTATTTAATTCATTTTGACGTTCAAAAGAAGGGAAATAACCAAACTTTCACCTTCTGAGTGCCTTCATTGTCTCCTTTGATAAAAACTTTTAATAAGAAACTTAAATGGAACGCCAGGGAGTTAATTTACCACTTGCTGGTTTTATAGTTAATCTATCAAACGCATGATGAAAAAGACGCATTATACAACAAATTACTTCATTCAAGGTCATTTTTTCTTTCTTTCCTGCCGTCCTGACTCAACTCCAAGTCATTCAGGACATAATTAATCCCTATATATATATATATATATATATTAGGGATGTCAACGAATATTCGAAGTTCGAATTCGAGTTCGAATAGTATCCCAAAAGCGAATTCGAACGTGAAAATTAATATTCGAATGTTATAAAAACACTTCCACGGTACAAGCGACAAATTAATATTTGAATGTGAAAAAACACTCCCGCGGTACAAGCGCCTCCATCTGTTTTGTGAATGAACGTTATGAATTGTAATATTATATAGGCTATATATGATGATTTAATTATCTGATTTTAACTATATTTTTGCCGCATTATTGCCGTATGGGGCTACACGGCAAATGTGTAAAATGGGCAACCAGATATTCGAAAAGTTCGAATTCGTGTTTTTTTAAACAAATATTCGAATGTCATTTTTAGCAATTTTGACAGCCCTAATATATATATATATATATATATATATATTATATATATATATATATATATATATATATATATATATATATATATTATATATATAGTAGAGGGTCTTGTCAATATGATGTAATTGACCTTCGATACATTTGTGTTTTTCAGTGTAGGAAATTGTGTATTAACTTGAAATTGGTAGAACAAATATTCTGCCGATATAAGTAGTCAGTAGCAACTGTGTTCAAAACGATAGTGGAAGATGTGTAAATAATCTACCATCTCCATTTTCGAAAAATTATCTACTGAGGGAGGAGTGCAAATAGAAATTTTATGGCTATATATTATTTTACGAAACGTTTACTTCAATAAGATTTATATTTAAGTTTGATATTATGCTTTGAATGTTCATACACGTGTGTACGGTTTCCGTATGAGCATACTTTAATTTGTGTTTATTTTATGTAGTTAAGTTATAAACTGCAAACAACATAAACTGTTAAGACTCAGAGTTTTTAGTAGCTTCACATTTTATTATTATATTTTTAGTAGATTTTATAGGTCAGGAAGGGTGACTATAAATAGCTTGTCTTTTTCCTTTTAGGTCTGAATGAGAAATGGATGGTCTGAATGTATTTTATTTTGAATATAATAAATAGCAAAGCAATGAGTCATCGCATCTTATTTTGTTTGCTTTGAGATGATCAAATATCAACATTTATAAGAGACAGTATCCAGGAATCAAATCAAAAAACAAAGTTTTTATCTAGCCATTTTGTTGAATAAATAAATAGTGGAACGTGAGCAAATAGTGATTTATTTGGGAAGTACAGTTAATAATTTTCAAACTATAATTATTCGGATGTTATCACTACAACATACATGATTACTTTTCTATTATTTTCTCCATATGTATTTGTTTCATAGATAATCTAAGAATGAAACTCTATCTATATACAATTTTGAATTTGGTGTGTTAAGTAAAGTTTTCTCTTAATACCAAACTTATGTTAATAGGACTCGTCCCAGCTAAAATTTGTTTAGTTTATTCTTATCTATCCTTTTTTACATAAAAATTGTCATCAACTCACAATTGGAAATTTTGCATTTATTATCAGTACAGCATGTATATATATATATATATATATATATATATATATATTATGTATGCTATTATGAACTTATTTTCTAATTGAACTAACAATTTTTTTTTGAAATTTAGTAATGTAAGTGCAATTATTCTAGAATTTTACAAGTACAGTTTACATAAAAGTGAGGTCTCCTATGTTGCATTATGAGATATGTGCAGAGACGATTAACGCAACACCCAAAGTACAGTTTTTTTTTTGTCCCCTACTACTTATATCTTAAGCAATCTTAAACTGTACTCCCTTTTCGCTTACCTGATAAATTGATAGCTATAATTTTACAGTTATTTATTAATTAATTATCATATAGAAATAATTCTTTGGTTGCCATCAATTCAAAATATATATTTTTTTCATTAACGTAATCGGTACTGTAGAAATTGTTTTATGTATAAAAATATAAGGATGCGATTAGATTATACATCAACTTAAGCTAGACCAATTTTCTGCATGATGTGCACCTTTTCAAGGTTAGATACACTTTTGAAGAAAAAACTAATAAATATAACATTCAATCCCCCACCTTCAAAAGGCAGTCGTGGCCGAGTGGTTAAGGCGTCTGACTAGAAATCAGATTCCCTCTGGGAGCGTAGGTTCGAATCCTACCGACTGCGGAGTACTTTTTAGTTGTCTAAATAATCAAGATACAATAGGTATAACTCCATAAAGCAAAATATTTTTCTTTCCATTTATTTTTTAATATGGAGTTCGAACTGTATTACCTCGCCCTTTATAGAATATTAAGGGATACAAAAAAAGGTTGCGTCTTAAGTATTAATATAATCCATAGCTAGTCACACCCTCTATCAGAAATAAAACGTTCTTATAAAAAATATTCTCTCTGCAGGCAGGTAGGATTGGAATCTACGCTCCAGAGAGAAAACATAATAATGTTTATAGCTGGTTAGTTGTTGTAAAGTCTAATTATTAAGCAAACTATATATACAGATTCCTGGAAAATAGTCGCCTCGTTTTTAATTTTTAATTCTGCAATTAAATATTTTTTAAACTCAAAAAAAAAATTATAGGTGATTATAATAAAGGATAAAGGCAAAAATATGGTCTACTTTAATTTGGAGTTTCAGTCACCATCTATGCTACTCATTTAACCACGTCGTAGCACATCGTTTCTAGATGATTGATTTTCCTGGTACAATGGCCAGAAGCTTGGCATTGGGCCAGGTTTTGATTTGAACATTATACTTTATAAACACTTTATGTAGAAACGGTTTTCCATTTTTTTATTTTTCGTAACATCAAAAGTTCCTACACTCAATTTGCTATATTTTCAAACTAATAATCTGACAGATGTCAAATACCTATGATTACTCATATCTTAAAAACTACGACGAAACTAAATAAATATTGAATTTATTCCCTGCGCTTGATTCAATGAATATTTTAAAATAATTGATTTCTGTTTATGTATTTATAAATAAAAAGAAGTAGATAAATTAATGTTGCTTCGTTCTTGTATATGAGGTTATAATTTCTTGACAGTAATTATATTCATAAATGTTCATTTATGGTATTGTTTTAACACAAGTGTCTAGAATATTTATATTTTATAAGTTATCTAGGATTTTTATGTACAGTGTGTCCATCAGAAATGAAATTTTTAAATTGCGAATTAGAAGTATTTAGAATAATTCAAATCGTATTATTGATACGCTATTTTGTTCATAAAGAGGGGATTTTTATCAATATATAAAAACATCCAATGATTGTCAACCTGAAAAATATTTTCTGAACTTGAGAAGAAACGGATCATCCTGCAGTTTGGTAAAACACCTTATTCTTCAATAGTACGCCGAGAATTTATACTTCACTTCAAGATCAGTGGGAGGGCGGCGAAATCTTACCAGCTGATCCAGTTCACAAGAGCTCTTGATCATTCCAATGAGATTGGTTCCATCCACAAGAAAAAAAAACAAATGAAAACAAAATCAAAAAGAACAGAAAACCCCAGTTGCTCACTCAGAAAAGCTTCTCAGCAAATTTCACCCAACAAAACAACGTTGTGGAGGATCGTAAGACATGATCTTCGATTCCGTTTTTATCATTACACTTCAGTTCAACCATTAACTGATAACCACAAAGCGCAGAGAAGGCAGTTTTGTCAGTAGATTCTACAGCAAAAATCCAACATTGTCGATAGAATCATTTAGACTGACGAGAAGTTCTTTTGCCTCCATCAAAAACCACAACAAAAAACGACGGAGTGTGGACAAATTAAAATCCTGAAATATCTGCGTAACAAATGATAGGAATGATGTTAAGGTAATGATCTTCCTTGCTATTATTAATGGAATGGTTCCAATCGTTCATGCATTCCTTGAAGATGATGGCCATTTGTCGTCGGTTAATGGTGTTTCATATCTCAGATTGCTCCAGGACATAATTTGGCCCAGGCTGCGCCATTCTGCAACTCGTTCTTCACTTTGGTGGATGCAAGACGGCGTTCCGCCACATTGCACAAATGCAGCTTTAGAATTTCTAAATGAAAAGTTTCGAGGCCGAGTCATCAGCAGAAGGACGGAAAATCCCTGGCCAGCTCACAGTCCAGATCTCAACCCTTTGGACTTCCACTTCTGGGCTGCAGCACAAACTCGAGTTTATAAGGAAAACCCAGATTCCATTGAGTCTCTCATACAATGTGTCCAAACTTTCGCTAAAGGATATAGCTAGGAGATGATCAAAAACGTTTGCAAGAATGACCTGAAGTGTGCGTCGTTCTGTCTTCAGGCTGGAGGGGGTCATTTCCAGCAACTTTTGTAAGGTTTCAGATGTGCCTCTTATGATTTAGGACAATAAATTTTTAATAATCATAAAAATCCATTCTTTTCCTTTAAAATGATGTATCTAAGAGGGCATTTGACGAATTTTAAGTATTTCTAATTCGCAATTTAAAATTATATTTCTGATGGAACACACTGTAGTTTATTTTACACTGCTATGTTTTATCTGATAAATAAATAAAAAGTTTTTAACCAAATTTTTTAAAGAAAACATGTTTTTAATAAATGGAAGTCTTTTTTAATAACAACTAAATTAATTACAATTGCATCGGAGGCATTCAACAAAAACTATTTTTCGCAGTCGGTAGGATTCGAACCTACGCTCCCAGAGGAATCTGATTTCTAGTCAGACGCCTTAACCACTCGGCCACGACTGCTTGTTGAGGACGGGGAAGAGAATGTTAATTTTATTAGTTTTTTCTTCAAAAGTGTATCTAACCTTGTTATGAAGAGGAAGGGAATAATATTTTATATACTTTTCATTAAGAAAAGAAGGAAGAAATATTTAATCTTGAAAATCTGCAAGTAAAGCAAAAAAATTGCCTATATATGTTGATGAGTCGTAGAGTTCACGCAACTTTGTATTTGTTGGTATTACATGATTATACAAATTGATATATGGATAAAGTTCAATTTGAATTATAAGAGGAACATTCAAGAGGATAATAGTAAGTAAAAATATTTGACCTTTACAAAAAGGTATTCAACTTGTGTTTGATAATGTGTGATGCAAATTGAATTAGTTTTTATTTAAAAAATCGATTAGTTGTATAGAATATATAAGTGATCACTATATTCTTTAAGAATCTAGATAATAATTCACCAATCTCTGTCCGTCCGTCTGTATGTCTGCATGCTATCTCCTCCCACATTTATGGTCAAATCTGAACTTTGAAGGTACCTATAGAAGCGTTGGGTCAAGGCAGACCTAATAACTATTTGCAAAGTGATGGGACCAGAAATGAACCAGAAAATCACCTTTTCTGATTTACTACCTACTTTTCAAGGTAAAGAGAGGAAAAAAGAAAAAGAAAAAACCATCTCATGTGACTTAAGACATATTCTTTGTACAAAGTCAAACTTTTATGAGGAATGTTTGTGCAAAACAAAATCCATGATACAAATTTTAAGAAACTTATGTAATTATGAACTGTACATGAGAAATTGAAATAGCTGTTAATTAATCAAATTACTTTCATATTTTTTCATATATATTAAGTGTAATTTTATTCTAATGTAACCCCTTTTGAGAGAACTATTTAGTGTATTGTATTCGTGATTAATATTAAACCACGTGTTTAAATATATATACCTGTGCTCCACCCCCTTCCAAAAAAACCAGCTCCTCCGTTGCAATACATTTGTGGAATATCAATGGAGAGTTCGGCTTTAAATTGTTTATTTTCTATCTACAATAAGTGACTTCTACTAATATGTATCTCATTTTATATATATATATATAAATACACACACACACACACACACACACACATATATATATATATATATATATATATATATATATATATATATATATATATATAATATATATATATGTATATATATATGTATATATATATATATATGTATATATATATATTATATGTCTTTTTGAGATATATAACATCTAACATGTTTATGATTGATACCATCTCCTATATAGCTATGAATACGGATGATTAAGTGAACTCAGGTACCGTCAACGTCCTGTCTATTATACAATAGCAAATTGTTTTTGTTTGTTTATAGAGGAAGTGAACATTATACGCTCAACAAAGGCGAGTGGCATATCCTTATCGATTATTCATAAAACATAGAAATACTAAACAATAGACACAATCCCAAAAACAACATTTCTTAATGTTAAGGCTCAGCCAATGAAAAGAACAGATTCATTTGTAATTTTAATTAATATATTGATTCATTTTTTTCGATTTTAATTGGATATTCTAAATATATTTTCTAAATGCTATAAATTTTAATAATAAAACAGCTACTCTTTAAAGTGAAATACGGTTATATTTTCTCCAGGAGTAAAAAAAAAAGTATCAAATTCGCAGTCGGTAGGATTCAATTCTACGCTCCCAGATGATGAGAATATTATTTCCTTCTTCTTTTTACTCAACAAGGAGTCGTGGCCGAGATGTTATGACGTCTGACTCGAAATTAGCGAAAGTTTGAATCCTACAAACTTCGAAAGAAACGTTTTTCTAGATAAATGAACTGAGGTAAATACTAGTAATAGTTCATGCTTGTTATGTAAATAAAAATTCAGAGTCGTTAATAGAAAGAGCCATTATAGTTGCTAGAAATAAACTTTTGCATTAATTTTGTTTCAAGACACAAAATAAATACTTTTCGCAGTCGGTAGGATTCGAACCTACGCTCCCAGAGGGAATCTGATTTCTAGTCAGACCCTTAACCACTCGGCCACGACTGCTTGTTGGGGAAGATTGAAGAAAATATTATAACTCTCCTATTTTTCCTTTAAGACTTAAAAGGATATTTTTAATCTTAAAAATTTACATATCAAGCAGAAAATAAGTCTTGTTTTGTTGATAAAGTAAAGACTTGTATTATTTTATTTATTGTATTAATCAAAATGATAAATAAGTCTGCATAACGAACCGTGACCTTTTTCTTGAACGGTAGGGACGGGGAAAAGTGCCAAATATAATTTAATTAATCGAATTTTGGCATCAATTCACTCGTGGCTGTGGAAGTGTGAGATACAAATTTATCAATTAGAAGTCTTATTTTCTAGCTGAAAGACCTTAATCATTTAAAAATCTTTTAAGTTTAATATCCTAATCTTAATAATAATGAAATATAAATTAGAAAGAAGAAAATTGATTTGTGAAAAAAATTTAGAATTCGCGAAAATGTGTCTTCAAGCCTTATAATAAATATTTATAAAGCTAAATATCTGTATCATTGATTAAATTTAAATAAAGGAATTGAAACCCTAAGCAATCAAAAACCCTAGGAATCAAATGTTTTCTCAGTTAATGTCACAATTGATTTAAGAAGCGAAGACTTCATTGGATACTCAATATTATTCCTAGGAGCTCCACTCAAGTCATTTGGCAATGACTGCATCAATCTCCTGTTATCAAATTCCTATGGAATATGTCTTTAGAACAATGGTGCCCCGCGTTTTTGGAATTGAAATAATCTTTTAACATATACATGAACCCGAAGCTGTACGTAGAGAATTTCGTCAAACAAGAGCCAAGCCGGGACATTTGTGTATAAGAGATAAAGAAAAAAAAAAACATTTGTAGCTCTATGGAACATTGTCGTGAAACAGTCGGGTACCCATTTGATTGCTACTGTATAATTGTTGTTACTGGTTAAAAACCATGGGATATAACAATGTAATTTTTGAAGGTATTTTTTGGTGTTATGGACAAATAAAGTGAAAAAAATAAATATCAAATTCAAATGGCAAATCATCAACTATAAAAAAGAGAAATAAAACAAGGAAGAAAGGGACTGCAACCAATTTGGGGCTCTATTTATCGGCTGTTTTTATATAATAAACATATAAAGTTAAAATTCTAAACCCACAGACTTGTTGATCTGTCGTTCATTTGTAATCGTCGTCGTTCGCGAACGATGAACGTCGAACGACAAAAATTTGACGAACGAAACAAAAAAATCCTATCGTTCGTCGTTCGTTTTGGCTTCAAAGATTTTTCTTTATTAATAAATATGTCATCAATTTTTTGCAGAATGGTGAAAAAATTCCTTTCTAAAAAAACGTCGTAACTTTTTTCAGAATGATGAAACTACAAACGAACGACGAACGACGAACAATTCAATTCAAATTAACGACGAATGACTCAATTCCAATTAACGATAACTTTTGGCGAATGACAAACGAACGACAATTTTTCGCGAACGTCAAAGGTCTGCTAAACCATAAATAATGGTAAGAATTATTAACACTTTTTTAACCATAATTTTATTATGTTCGACTTGATATAGCGAGTGATTGTTTTAAAACATTACAATCCATAAAATATTGAAGAAAAATGTGTGTGAGCCATTTATTAGCGCAAGCCATGGATGCAAACATACTGATTCATATCACATCAACATCCTCAGCATCATTCACAATAGCTTCATTATTTTCTTTGACATCCAGCCCTTCCTGCAATTCCATTGTCTGAATGTGCTTTTTATCTTTGAATCCAAAGGCAAAGAGGGGGGGGGGGGATCTTATGTATTGAACGGAGTGAGTGATGTTTCATAAGAACGAGAAAAATAATGATAAAATTAAATGTGAAAGAGAAACATCAAGGACTTTAAGAAGAAAATATGGAGTTCCATTTTTCATCTGAAATGATGATTATTACATCCATAATGAATGTTATAAGCAATCCTTGGGATTTTTTTTCTGTCTCTTAAATATTCTTCATCCTTATATATCATATAGAATACCATGTTTTTGACTCCTCATCATGTGTTTTTTAATATAGATCATTATATCTAAAAGCATGCGCACAACTCCAGCTTATATGGAAGAAAAAATTAAAGGAGCTACTTGTTTGGTTTAACGAGATAATATTGTTTATTCGATTCAATCTAAGCTCAACCTTTCGAATACAATTCGTACTTGCAGATCCTATAATCAACTAGACCAAACAAGAATTCAATGGCTTGTTCATATTCAATTCAATTCCATTGAAGTAAATATGTAAATAATGTAAAATTCAACTAACGTTGCATATGTTTATGCTTCTTCTAATGGGTTTTATTTATTTTGTAATTTAAGTCATTTTAATTATATACGTTTTACTGAACAAATAATCATAGTTCAACTATGCAAACCTAGAATCTCATCCCAAAATAGTTAGCGTTTGTTGGTTTTAAGTGTTTGGTGCTACAAAAATATATTACTTCAAAAACAGATAGTCTCTTTTTTACAGCAGCATTTTAAAATTATTGGGCTATTTGTAGTCTTTTGCGTAGTCTTTCAACATCTCAGGCAATTTTTTATTAATAGTTTACATGTATTAACAGTCCTTTTAGGTCATAAAAGGGTCGTTGAATAAAGAACATTTTTCCTTATGAATAACTTAATTCATTTCTAGGCATGCAGAATATATATATATATATATAGATATATATATATATATATATATATGTG
>CP045892.1:7752934-7785721 GCA_013387185.1 Caligus rogercresseyi | reverse complement strand
CTCTTCGACAAACATTAAAAGCTCGGAAAAGTCTAAGAAGCCATCTATGACTGACAAAGCAATCTTGGTGGTTAGAACAAGAGCGCAATCAAATAGTAAAAGAACAGACGCGATTCGCAAACACAGTGGAAAAAATTGATATAAACCAAAACAAAAAGACTCGTAATGACCATGAACCAGTCTAGAATAACAGATTTCTTCCTCTTGAATACAACAAATGAACTTTGCACAAATATTGGCTTGTCGAAAATTATATCGCTTAACATAAGAGGAGGAAGAGACCGCCGCGTTCGACATGCTCTAATGAAACATTTGGTATCTTTAAGCCTGAAATTTTATGTCTGCAAGACATAAAAACGATCACCTCCTCAACATGCTCTGAGTCATGCAACTTATGTCTTCCCAATATGTTCCACCAGTTTTTCTCCGGGTCTGGCAAGAGGGGAGTTCTGACGTTCATTACTAAAAAACTATCGAGGCCAGTATTTGTCAAAGAATATATCGATGAGGGTGATTGGCATCAAATAATCATTAACCCTTCTGGATGCACATTTTCTATATTTAATATCTACGGACCCAATATCCGATCTTCAAAGTTTTTCCAGTCAATTTTAAACGCCCAAAATGACGGCGATATGCCTCTTTTAATGATTGGCGATTTTAATGTAGATATTGACGAACCCACACATCTTTACCCCAATTCTGCGATTCTTTTGAAACTAATAAACAAACTACGGCTTGTGGACTTAACCAAAAAATTCAATCCGAAGGATAATATCTCATGGAGTAGTGGCAATAAATCTTCTAGAATAGATTTGGCACTAATTTCTAACATCTTAGTAAGAAATATTAAAGACGCTTGCTATAGAGCTGAACCATTTTCCGACCACAAAATGATTACTATTACGTTGCGCTATGTGCCAAGGAAAAACCAATTACATGTTCCAAGATGGATATTTGGTGATAATGACTTTATAAATAATCTTAAACAAAATTTCTCGAAAAATAACGGTATGATTACCCCAAAAAATGCATACTCACTTCTCGCTCAAATTGCTACTAAAACGGTCAAAAGGTTTATTAAATCTTTTAAGAAGAGATCTGCAAAACTTCAGAGTGAAATTGAGAGTCTTCTGAACAGCTCCTCTATTTTTATTAAACAATTTTCTTCTGATCTTTTCAATTCCTATAGAATCTTTGACATTGTGGAGTCAGAAATGCTAAAGAAAAAGCAATATGAATCAAATCATAGCCTGAGGATAAAGTATTTGCCCAGAACGAATACTGGTTCTGCTCCAATCATACGGAAGATTGTTGTTAATAATATAACTATTTCTAAATCTACTGATATTTTAGACTATTTCCATCTTCGTTTCTCAGATATTTTAGGTGGTCAACGAGTAGATTTTCCAAAACCGAAAAAATCATCAAAGACTAAAGTTTTTACAATACAAATAATAGAAAATTTTATAGAAAAACATTTTACAGATTCAAAATCGTCAGGCCCGGATGGCTTAGCTGGGCCTATCTTCTCTCTTGCTCCTAAGGAAGTTGCTCCTTACCTTTTAGCTATTGGCGAGATAATGGAAAAATCGGGTAGGATGCCGCGATCGTTATGCAAAGGTAGGATTGCACTTATACCAAAAAAAGGTGATGGGACAGATTTTAATCATTGGAGGCCTATCACTGTTTTAAACTATGCTTATAGAATTTTATCGGGAATTTTAGCTCAACAAATAGAACCTATTTTAAACAGAAAAATTTCAGAGGAACAAAAAGGATTCCTCAAGAAAAGAAAAATCACTGACATATCGCGAAACATTCTTGCAGCTACTGAATCCCTCAACAGAAGTCAAAAATTTGGTGCAGTGATTGCTATTGATTTTAGAAAAGCGTTCGATTCCGTCAACCATGGCCATATTTTAAATTCGATAAAAAAACTTCTACCTAGACATTTTTTTAATCCCATAAGAGCTTTATTAAACAATGGCTCTTCTATCATTTCTTTAGATGGCAAAAACAGTGAGCCAATTTTATTAAAAAAAGTTGCAGACAAGGCTGTCCTATGGCTCCACTTCTCTTCATATGTGCTATAGATGAACTTACACGAGCGCTAAAAAGGAAATATGGGGGGTTTGGAGTTTCCTTCAATGGAAAAAAGCATCTTAGATCTCTATGCGGATGACATTACTTTGTTTATTGAAGCTTCATCTGCAAGGCAACTTATTGCTCGTATAAACGTTCTTGTGTCCTTCTTCAACAAATTCTCGAACATATCAGGACTTACCATAAACAAAAATAAAACAACCATACTACCTTTGGGATCCTGGTTTCCCGAAAAGTGTATGGAAATTAATGGATTTAAAGTTGAAGAGGCTATTAATGTTCTGGGGATACAATGGACAAGAACAGGTGCGTCGCGAAATAATTGGACAAAGTTGAATATAACTATTTATAAACAGATACGTCAGTGGAGAAATCTTGCTCTACAAACCCGTATTGATCTATATAATTGTCGTATAATTCCTCTTGTTTTATATAAAGCAACCTCTTTGCCGTCTTTAGCTGAGTCTGCAATAGCTGAGGAAGATGCATGGCTTCACTCCCTCTTCCACAAAAGCTATATTCCTTCTCTGAAGCGTCCAAAAGACAGGATTGGCGGCGGATTGTGCCAGTTGGGATTTATAATTCCAAAATATTATAAAAAGATTGTAGGGGAGTTAGGAGTTTTTCCTGACAAAGAGTGGCGACTTTTATATACTTCTTCAGAGTACTATTCTTGGCTACACTTAGGTACCCCCTTAACTAATGAAGTTTTGGAAAAATTTTCACCATTTCTTGCGTCGATGCAAAAAATTATATGGCATGCTACCCCGGAATATTTATCAGACTCTTCGATTGATATTATTCACAAAAACAGGGGTGTCCGACCTTTTATTAATAGATTTGGTGATCCCTCATCCTTAGAAAAAACAGCTCTTGTGAATGGAATTATTACAATCCACGACGTGGGGGCAGCTTCCATTTTCGCAGAAGGTAGATTTAGGTTTCCTCTTCAGAGGTCTCTCAAAACCATGTGCCCTACAATGCCGTGGTTTTTAAAATTGAATCTTGACAGGCAGAAGTTTTATGAAGAAAAAGAAATAATAAGTAAGTTTTTAAGCATTTTTAGTCTTCCTTCCTCATGGAAAAAAAGAATTTCGTGTTCGACCTGGAGTATTGCTGATGGGTCCAAATTTACAGCTCAATTTCAAATCTCGACTCGGCTCATTAAATTTTTTATCCTTGCAATAATTGTGGCATTCTATACAATAATATAATACACGCTTTTGTAGATTGTCATTTTTAAGGACTGTGAGGTATTTTATTCAATTAAATGTCTTTCCGCAAGAAGATATCGACTCCAATATCATTAAGGCATCGATCTTGTTTGGACCCTTCAGGCGAAAACAGAAGCTGGCATCTCATCATAAGGCAATTGAATATTCGCTGTTAAGCATAAAATCTTTAATAGCAAAGAAATTGACAAATCATTCGTATATAAAAATTGAAGACCTCAGAGCTATAATGATTGGGACAGCTGCTCGGTATTGCGCTATGGCAATTAAAATTCCAAGCGTCTCTGCATCTTCGTGGACATGTGCTGGTGACCTAATAAGGTTCATTCCCTCCAATTCCCTCCAATACCTCAATATCATCAAATCTACCATACGTAGACACCGCCGTTACAGATTGAATAGAGATTAAGTTTGTTTTGTTTTTAGGTGCATATTATATATTTAGGTTTTTTTTTCTTTAGACAGTAATTTTGAATTACAATGTTCATTTATGTTTTTGTTTTAACGTAACTGTCTTTAGATTTTTATATTTATATATTTGTTTTCTATGTTATTGTGTATTTCACTATATTTTTTTAGAATAATAAATATATATTTTAACCCCCCCAAAAAAAAAAAAATTATTCACAAAAAGTAGATTTGACTCACACGCATACTTGTGGCACCGTTTATATTCGATAAAGTGCAAGTAAGTATGATATAACTATGTCATTGTTTTCATTGCTAGGAGAGTATAAAACGCGGCGATGGATCGAATTTCTATAACTCTAACTATTGGGAGAATATTTGGGGGTTTCAGTATTAGAAATTGCAGGCTTGTGAGCGTTCAGCGTTCAAAAAAAATTAGCGTTCCGTTCAATGTTTTTGCGTTCAGCGTTCCGTTAGCGTTCAGCGTTCAAATATTTAAAAAAGAATTTCCCAAAAAAGTACTGCGTAGCGATGACGTATTTTTTTAAAGAAAAGAATTTCCCAAAAAAGTACTGCGTAGTGATGACGTTTTTTTAGAAAAGAATTTCCCAAAAAAGTAATGCGTAGTGATGACTTTTTTTTAGAAAAGAATTTCCAAAAAAGTAATGCGTAGGGATGACTTTTTATTTTTTGAAAAGAATTTCCCAAAAAGTACTGCGTAGTGATGACGTTTTTTTTAAAGAAAATAATTTCCCAAACAAGTAATGCGTAGTGATGACTTTTTTTTTAGAAAATAATTTCCCAAAAAAGTACTGCGTAGTGATGACGTTTTTCCGAAAAAGTCCAAGAAATGTTTTGGCAAAATTGAACGCTGAACGCAAAACTCTTTTATTTTGCGTTCAACGTTCAAAAAAAGTTGCGTTCCGTTCAGTGTTCTGTTCATTGAACGTGCGTTCAGCTGAACGCCGTTCATTTTGCGTTCCGTTCACAAGCCTGGAAAATTGATTATAAGAGAGATACTAAACGGAATCCCTTTCGTAAGCTTCCATCATGGAATTGCCATCAGAAAATGAACCAAAATAGTTTATTATACCGGCCTAACGACTCGTTTTCGTTCCTAAAGTCCTTTTGGCTTAAGAAATATATTTTCCTCAAAAAAAAATTACGGTTCCCTTAGTCACCATCGCCACTACCTATTATAATTTTCTTCCTTATCAAAGCGTAAGTTATCGCTGGTCTCATTTATTTCCTCAAACATATAATACACCACCATGGTTGTTCGAGTATAGATATAAAGGTAATACCTATAATATTCGAGTAATAAATATACTATAAAAACTAAAAATATTTTGCCATTAAAAAACATACTTTAAATCCCATTTTTCTGAAAGGTTTCGCCAGCTAGTCCCTCGTCTTATACTTTCGAGTCTTGCAGATTGTCTAAATCATTCCAAAGTTTGTGTGCACTCCGTTTAAACAAGGGTGCCGGCTTGTACAAGGGCGGTGGTAGATGCACATTCGTTGCTGATCGAGTGAAAATAAAACCGGGTGTATCTTGACTGGGGTGTGTTGAATCCATAGTCGTAGCAGATCATTTTAGCTGGATATAAAGTCAAGAAAATAAATGAAATAATGACTCAGAGTTGAAGTAGTTTATTTTTTTCTTCCTATTCATCATTCAGTGAAGAACGAGGTGTCATTGAATATTTAGTTATACCACAATTTATCCCAAACAACAATTAAGATAAAAGAGAAACGATAGAAGTCATTTATCTTTATTATAATGTAACGTACTAGATTTATACATCATATCAGTGAGTCAAAGGTATACCGATAGTCTCTTTGGAATATACATTGCAATCAAGATCATTTTAACTTAAGGCAAAACCATATCATTCTTTTTTAATTAATATCATTTCTTAGTGTTCTGATCAATATTTACGGGTCCGTATGCAAGTCCCGTGGTTTTATTGGTGAATGCATGATTAATAATAAAAATAATAAATAATAAATGATAAAACTGATCCAATCCATTCCTTTCCCCGAAAAAATCAATTTCCATAAAAAACATTTTTTTATACTACATTTAATTAAAAAAATGCATGATTAGCATATGCATATCCTGGATTCCTGAAGACTATGAGTCAAATAGGACGAACTTAATTAGGTTCTTCATTAGAAGTAATAAGTCGATTGAATGAATATATAACATATGTATATCAAAGCTATAGAGGGTATCATCAAAGATGGTCCTGCTTTTTTATTGACATAGCTATAAAATATTCATCTAACACAGGGTATACAGGCTGATTCACTTAAATTGAGACTCACATATTACAAACTACATACAATCTTTGTATTAATTTTACACAAATAATTTTAAACAAAAATGATAGCACAATGTGTAATTTACAAAATGTATTTCATTAAATTTTCACATATTCTTCTTTGGCCTTCACTACAGCTTTGAACCTCCTCACGGTGGAGGCAACACAGGCAGGAATCTCTTCTCAGCTCAGACCATGACTGAGGGTGGCTTTTGCCTTCTGAAGAGAGTCCTCAGCTGCACGGGGATGTCTTCCTTTTTTCAAGATAAAACCCGGTCATTCTGACTGTTGTGGGTGGCCTGGACCGTGAAAATCTTTGTCTGAGGAAGAGATTCCTGCCTGTGTTGCCTCCACCATGAGGAGGTTCAAAGCTGTAGTGAAGTCCAAAGGAGGATATGTGAAAATTTATTGAAATACATTTTGTAAATTACACATTGTGCTATCATTTTTGTTTAAAAATTATTTATGTAAAATTTAATACAAAGATTGTAGTTTGTAATATGTGAGTCTCAATTTAAGTGAATCACCCTGTATATATATATATAATATTCTTGTTTAAAATATGATATTATTATTCTATCAAAAGTCTATCTTAAGCTTGTTTGACATAAATGATTATGAATAGAGTCGTATCCATAAATGGTCTATTTTTTAATTTTTTTTTACAATCAGAGCCTCTGCAACTTTTTGTTAAGAGCGGCAATAGATCATCATTTCACAATGGAAGAAAGGAAATAAGTTGGATGTGACAAATGTACAAGATCATATGTAATTAAATATACCAAAATAAAGTGATTGATTTTATCAAGACATTATGACACTTTTTCTATACTCCAAGGTGTTTTTTTTTTTTTTTTTTTTTTTAATCTCCTTTATTATTTAGAATGTTATATAAAAATTATATATAAAGAAAATAAACATTATAGTTTATAATAATATATCTAAATAAAAGGCGTTACGATAAAAACATCACAAGAGCTAATTAATTAAAATGTTTCATTATTCTTTTCAAAATTTTAAAATATTTCTTCGACTTTGAAGGGTAAAACTTGATGATGTTTCCAGCACTTATCCATGAATCATCGGTGTCGGATGGAATCTTGAGGCTGAAGGCGGTATATCGGGCGGCAGCAGAAATCATCGCGGAACGAAGAATTTTGGGGTTTAGGCTCTCCCTTTTTGATAGACAACTCGCAATGTAGGCTTTGCAATTTAACAAAGAAAACTCGATTGCCTTGCTTTTGGGAGAGTGGAATTTATTGTTTTTTGAAAGTCCAAAAAAACCGTTGCTTTTAGATACTTATTGGCGGCGTTCTCCAAACCCTTCAAATTGATGGACAGGAACTTTTTTATGGTAGCAACAAATGGACAGTCGACAAAAGCATGATCTACGTCATTGTATAGTTTGCCGCAATTTAAACAATAGGAATCGAAGGATATGCAGTCGGCCGATATCTGCAATTGAGCCGTGAATTTCTTGTCATCGTATATTCTTGTTATAGATGCAAATATCCTTAATCTCCAATTTTCCGGGAGAGACAATCTTTTTAAATGGGCGTTGGCTACAACCTCGGCTTCCTCACGAAAACTTACTGATGTCATTTTGAGGTGCCATGGACAAGGAGGTTTATGGAGACGAGCAGTTCTTGTTAACGAAAAGTGAAAACGGCCATCCCTAAATACAGAATTAGGTGGCATATTATGAACTGTTAAGATTTTGTTCCTAATTACATTTTCCTCCAATTCAGGCGGATTGCCTAAATTTTTGAAAAAGAATTTTTCTTGGAGTGTTGACGGATAATATCCACCGTAGACTCACTTTGAAAATTTGGGGTACATTTCCAAATAACTCGTTGTGCTGCAGCCCAAGTCTCTGATAACGCTACAGTATATATATTCGTTAGATCTGTTCCAAATAGGAGACGGAAATACAGATCGGTATGAGTTATAGTTCTCCTCCATTCCATATCCGGATGTCTGGAGATGTTTATAAAAACTTTAATATATATTCGTGGAATTATTTGGGATAAAAGAGCAAGACCTCCACCAATTTGTTTTTTAGGTCTCTTCAAAGTTGGAAGGTAGCGCTTATGAAAGAGTTTAAGGAGCCAAGCATCCTCCTCAAGCATAGCTCTTTCTGCTATAATTGGAGAAACGGAAGCTTTGTATAGAACAATAGGAATGATCTGCGAATTGTAAAGATCAATTCTCGTTTGAAGGTTATACTGCCTCCAGCTTGATATCCTACTGTTGATTAGCCCAGTCATTTGATTCCAATTATTTCTGTGAATGCCTTCAGATCCCAGTCGACTCCTAATATTGAAACTCTATTTTTTATAGAGCAGCCACCAACTATTTTACCCTCCACAGGACTCCACAAGCCTATTGGTAAAATGAAAGTTTTGGAACGATTTATTTCCAAGCCAGACCTACTTTAAACTTTTGGAATGACATCAAAAGAATTTCAATTCGTTTTATTAATTGTGATTCGGAGTTGGCTTCAATCGATAGGGTTATGTCGTCCGCGTAGAGATCAATAAGGTGTTTTGACTTACATAATTGGACACCACAACCACCATATTTAGTTGTAATCCCATCACAAGCTCTTCAATAGCTGCTATAAAGAGCAAGGGTGCAGACGGACATCCTTGCCTACAGTTCCTTTTTAACAGGATTGGTTTACTCTCCATGCCTCCGAGGGTAATAACAGAAGATCCGTTGAGTAAAAGAGATCGCACAGGATTGAAAAACTCTTTGGGGAGCAATTTTTTCACTGATCGGAGTATTTGTTGGTGGGAAATGGAATCAAAAGCTTTTTTGAAATCTATTCCTACCACAGCTCCATATTTTCCTCTAGATCTCACAGACTCAATCACAGCTTGAATATTTCGGGAGACGTCATGTATTTTTCGATTTTTTAGAAAACCCTTCTGGCTATTTCCAATTTTTTTATTGAGCTCCTTTTCCATTTCTTGAGCCAAAACTCCGGAAAGAATTCTGTAGGATTGATTGAGCACAGTTATGGGTCTCCAATGGTTATTTATGTCCCATTTCCTTTCTGGGGATAAGAACTATTCTTCCTTTTGTGAGCGATCTCGGTAGCCTTCCATTTTTTTCCATTGATTCTCCCAGACGAAGAAGAAAAGGAGCTGTTTCTTCCGGAAAAGATGTATAGATTTCTCCAATGACACCATCAACGCCAGAAGCCTTTTTTGGATTAAATTTCTTTTTGATGTATGTTGTAATCCTATCCATGGTAAAAAATTTACAATGCTTAACATTCACTTTTCTAGGAAAGTATACATTGTTAGAGTAAACGATTTCCTGAAATTGTGAATAGAAGCAGTTTAAAATATCGTTTGGCCGAGTCAAGACTCTACCCTTGTCCTTAATTTTTGAAATCGAATTTGCAGAGAATTTTTCTTTTGGCGATAAGTCTTTCGTCCGTGTGTAAGGGTTACTTTCTGCTTCAACTTTTTTGTCATTTCCGATTCCGCCACTTCAGCAATTCTAAAAGAGTTAATCACCTCCGCTGAGAATGTTTGGAGAAATAACGAACGTTTAGTAAGTGTGAGGTCCATTTTCTTCTGTCGTTCCTTTGCGTGCTTCCAGCGTTTATATAGAAAGTCTAAGGTAGATATACGAACCACTCTATTAAAAACAGTGGCAATCTTATCTGACGATAAAGAATGACTGAAGCTCTGTATCAAATTTTCTTTAGCTTATCTCCAATTTAGGTTCTTTGGTAACCCACTTTGGAACTTTAAAGGACTTTTTACATGGGGAGAAATTCATCTCAATTTCTAAAATGAAATGATCTGAAAAAGGCTCTGGTTTATAGGCTGTACCTTTAATTTGTCGAAAGACTGACGATGAGACCAAAGCGTGGTCAATTCGCGAAGATTGGGATCCTCTCTTCCATGAAATGAGCTGCTGGGGACTGTTTTTCTTTACGCCGTCGATCAAATTAAGTTGAGCCATTAAGATGATAAGCAGATGCAAATTAGGATAATTCCCATCTTTTTGTCTAAATCAACATTTAGATCACCGACAATTATTAAAGGAATATCTTTAAAGGTTGTGGAATCCATTATTGACTTAAAGAATAGTGGAGAATGTTCGTTGGGTCCGTACGCGTTAATAATGCAGAAATTCATGCTATTAGTCGATATGTACAGCTTATGCCATCGCTCTGCATTGAATGTTCCTCAGCACACTTCACTGTTTTAATCCTTTTTGTGATGAAAGTGAGTACTCCTCTTCTCGAATTTTTCCCCGTGAAAAAACACATGGTAGCGCCCGGGCTTACATATCAAACATCCAGGAGGACACGATGAAGAAACTTCTTGTTTTATATCCTGCAGGCAAACTGTTTTTTATATATTTCAATATTACTTAAAAAACTTCTAGTCAACACATTTCTTAATAGAGTAAAAAAAATCATTTCTTATAAGGGTTGAATACATGCGTAAATTAATTACGTAAATAGACATTATAATCTAAAATTTGCACTCCAACATAACAATACTAAATATAAATTCAAACTTTATGAAGCTTTCATAAGAGGTAATTTTGGGTTCTATCATGCCGGGTCTGATAATTTTGAATACGGGGAGATCTTACACATTCTTACCGGCGAGACATCAGCGAGTCCATTGAGATAGTTATTGAGAGAGACATCTCCATAACACGGTTATGGGGATGGGGGTGTTTGATGGACGTCTTAAAGATGCCCTTTTTGAGAGAACCGTTCGCAACCGGTCTGCTGGTAGGAGATGATGTCGTTGATATTCATTATCTTGACTTTTCAAAAAACTTTTATGCATCGCACATTTAGATATTAGTATATAAATAAATCTTTTAAAAATATCTATGAAAACCTTAGGTATCATCTAAAAAAACACATTTCACAAAATATTAAAACATGAATAAAACAATGCTATGAATAAACTTGTCGAATCAGTATATAGTCTAATAAAACTTTAACATCTCTTAAATTTTTTAAATGGCTTTAAGACTTTGTTGGGAAATACTTTACTTCTTTTGACGCAAAAGTCCAAGAGTCGTTATTAGGAGAAGGAATTTTTAAAGAAAGAGCTCCATAACTGGCAGCAGCTGCTAAAATGATTGCTCGAAGATCTTCGGAACTTAAAAAGTCGCCCTTGTCAGTTTGTTTGCTATTCGGGCTTTCGCATTTAATATAGCATACTCGATTGACTTCGAGACAACGGATTGGTTGGTTTTCCTCTTGTTGAGTCCAAGCAACACAACTGCTTTAATTATATTTTCTTTGGACCTCTCCATTCCTTTCACGTTCAAAACAATGAATCGCTTAAGAACGGAGACAAAAGGACACTCTACAAAGGCGATTTTTTTTAAAATCTAAAAAGAAAAAAAATTATTTTTTCTGTAAATGACATTCTGTGTCCAGCCATTAAATCAATGGCGGGTAGTACAATGTAATTGATGGGCTCCTTGGAAACATTAATTATTTTTTTCTCTTAAATGTGAAAATTTTAATGTCATGTTGCAAAATTATTAATTCATTCAAAAATAAATATTTTTAAATGGGAAATTCAAGTTTTAAATACCCTGATGTGGGTGGGTCATTTCGGCCAAGGGATTGCACCAACAATTAACGACCTACCTACTTACATACACACACACACACACACATATATATATATATATATATATATATATATATAATTCCTCCGTTCATATTTTTAAATTAACTTATTCATGCTTTTTTGGACTTGTGTGCAAAGGACCTGTGTATCTCTTGGATATCATTTTGATTTTTCCCACAGTGCGGCAGAAAATATGTTGAACTAATAGATTGGTGTTTAATTGGAACAAAATTTCTTTTTTTGGAAGGGAAAATATACGGTATGAACGGCTAAATTGATCTACTGTTTTGAAACGAAATATTGAACATAATTGATACATGTGGAACCCGAGACCTTATAGACGGTTATTTTGAAGCCCCAAAATATGTCTTCGTTGTGACAGCCGCAACCCATTGGAGGTAGATTTGTCAAATTTATGACATGTAGAATGCTGTGTGGTAATTGATTTGGAACACTAATCTCCCATAATTGTGGATTGTGTTGGTTCATTGGCGTAGGGATGGAACCCTCAATGCTCTTAAATTATGGCCCTCGGAACCTGATGTTCCAAATGGTTATGCATTGTTATTGCATTCATACTCTTTTTGAAATTTAGTAATGTAAGTGTGTGTAATCGAGTATATATTTGCCATGGGGCACATTAGTAACTAGTCTAAAAATAAATATTAAACAATAAAATTTTATAAAATAAAAAATAAAAAAAAATAAAACAAAATGCCATGCAGAATGGATTATATGGGGACGCTGCGTCCAATGGACCTAGCTGCGGTCCTGGCAGTGTGGAGGGTAGTGGCCGACCTCAAGGCCTTAGACAAGTTCCACATGCAAAAGTAGCTGTCTCCCTCCAAAGTGAGTACGCCACTGGAGTCGTGGACCTCATGGGCCTCCTCGGGATGGGGAAGACGAAATCACAAACCGGGTTCCTGGCACCGCCGCCCCCGTCGTTGGAGTAAAAGCATTTCCAGGTCTCCACGGCCACCGCCTTGGCGGCCACCTCGTTGAGGGAGGGAAGGCCTGCTCTCTCAAGGAGATCCCCGATGTGGATGTGATCCCGTCTTCTACATCCAACGATGCTCCTGGCTGCGTCATTTATGGTGACTTGCACAGCCATGTGCGCGGCATTTGGCCCCTTGCACTCACTATCGAATCTAGGAATTGTCACAATTATTCTGGAATGTTTACAAGTACAGTTTACATAAAAGTGAGGTTCTCTTTGGTGCATTATGAGATATGGTGCAAAGACGATCAACGAGACACCCAAAGTACAGTTTTAACAACTTTTATTTTCCTCTACTAACTATATTTTAAGCAATTTTAAATTGATCTCCCATTTCCCCTTACCTGGTAAATTGATATCTATAATATAAAACTATTACTTTTAAATAATTATCATATAGAAATCATTCTTTGGTTGCCATCAATTCGAAATATATTATTTTTTCATTAACAGAATTTCGATAAGTACAAATTGTTTTTTGTATAACAACATAAGGATGTGATTATTTTATACCTCAACTCTAAGCTAGACCAATTTTCTGCATGATGTGCACATTTTCAAGGTTTGATACTTTTTTTGAAGAAAAAAGTTATAAATTGATTATTTTCTTTGTTAATGAACAACAAGCAGTCGTGGCCGAGTGGTTAAGGCGTCCGACTAGAAATCAGATTCCCTCTGGGAGCGTAGGTTCGAATCTGTTTTGTGTCTTGGTTACTCGAAACAAAATTTATGCAAAGGTTTATTTCTAGCCACTATAATGCTTTTGATACGAACGACCACGAGGTTTTTATTTTCATAACAAGCATGAAATTCTTACTAGTATTTACGTCAGTTCTCAACCAATGAAATAAAAATGCAAAGACATCTCCTCGGACTTGATGAGTTCTTTTATCTGTGTAAATGTTTCTTAGCAGTTGATAGGATTCGGACTTTCGCATATTCCGAGCCAGACGTCATAACAACTCGGCCACTACTCCTTGTTGAGGGAAGTAGAAGGAAATAACATTTTCATTCGTGCTATCTTTAAGAATACAAGAAATAATATAAAATGTTCGAATCCTACCTTCTGCAAAGAAATCTTTTAGTTTTCTAAATAAATCACAGTTACAAATAAGAACAACTCCATCAACCATTTGTTCCAAATATTTATATAATAAGGAGTTCAAACTATATTTACTCTTTTTGAGAATGAATTTCATTTAAATTAAAAGTCAATTCTACGACTCATCAACATATCTATATAAATTTTGCTTTATTTGCACATTTTCAAGGTTAGATATTTCGGTTTTTGTTCTTCAAATATTTTTAATGATTAGTCGTGGCCGAGTGTTTAAGGCATCTGACTAAAAACCAGATTCCCTCTGGGAGCGTAGGTTCGAATCCTACCGACTGCGAAAAATCTTTTAGTTGTCTAAATCCAACTGGGAAACAAATTTGGGGCAGGACCCAGGATACATCAACAACAAGAATCGCCAGAGAAGATGGTTCGTTTGTAGTTGTATGAAACATTTTTGGATCATCTTCAAAGACAAAAAAGAAAGAAAGTAACGCAGCCTCCGGTCGGTTTAAATCGAATTCAATGTAGTCTCTTTCAAGCTTTTTTGAGTAAATAATGTCTTAGTTATATAAGATATTATATTTTACTGGATATGTTCTGCCCAGAGCAAAAATGATACAATATGAATATGTATATATGTTTTTATTTCACATATGTCTTGGTATTTATGCACATATCTCATTTTTAGATTTACAAAATAAGTGAGCATGTACATTAAAAAAGTTATAATTGGTTCAACCTACGCACTTAATGAATATAAAATATATTACATAGAGGTGTTTGGTATTTCCTTCCGAATGAGTCATTTCACAAAAAATGATATAATTTGGCAAGCATTTGTAGGTTTAGTTTTATTTCTTTTTTGAGTAACCAAGGTACAAAATATTAATTCGCAGTCGGTAGGATTCGAACCTACGCTCCCAGAGGGAATCTGATTTCTAGTCAGACGCCTTAACCGCTCGGCCACGACTGCTACATATCAGTGGTAAAAAATATATGTAGTTTAATAAAAACAAAAAATAACTGGTTTTAAGAGCTAGCAAGTGACCTTGAAATTGTGCATACGAAATACAGGCAGTAAGTTACTCATTAAATGGTATATTTAAGCTTTTATCTATTTTGTACACATTAAAGACCCTTCTTACTCATTTGTATTATCACGTGACGAGGAATAAAGATAAAGCACAAGACATATTAGTTTTGATAGGGTGCTATAAATATATGTACATAAATTATATCATTGATTGATTAATTAGTCTTACTTTACAGTCTTCACGGATAGATCATATCACCATGTATACTCATAACGATGGTGAAATATGAGATGCGTTTGTTTAGGAGGGGGTGTAAAAGATAAATGAATAGCATATTAATATTTTATCTTTATAGCATAAGAAAATACTTCTGTAAAAAGTAAGTTAAACGAGTTGTTTTCTTAATAATGCCATACAAGACAGACATAATTATTATTTCTTGTATCAATTTTTATATTATCACTTTCAATTATGCAAGTGAACAAATCATTTGCTTACAATAATACTTTAATAAGCAACAACATGTATTGGCTATTTATACTGAATAAATCACTGAAGATAACTTAACAAACCAGCAAATTTTATGTGCCAAATGTTGATGTATTGATCCCAACTTTTTTTGGTGTTTTTAATCTTGTAACACTCCATCTTCTCATTGTACGAAAAGTTTTATTTCTTTTTTAGCTTTTATTTACTTAAATATTCCGTTATGGTTTTTAAACTATTTGGACTTAATAGTCATTGTATTCTAACTTTAGGTTTTTCTTATTGGTATATAAACATTCTTAAATTAATATACAAAGTTTTGCCTAATGAGAATTGCTCATATTGTCTTATTAAGTATTTTTATGCTTATTCCATTAACTCAAGATATTAGTTATCTTATCCAATTATCAGTTTTTTTATTAAGTATTGATATGAACAATGAATTGTAAACACAAAGGACTAAACACATGTATTATAATAAATTAAATCTTAGTATGTAGAAGGAGAAAACAAAGTCTTGTGTTTTGTAATATGGTTCTATGGAGTTGCATCAATCTTATAGACATTAAGTTTTGTCCTCGAGATCCATGGACAGGTATTATTGACCTTGATAGAGGTAACCTTCACTTTTGTAGAAAGGGAGAGAACTTGCGTCATAGATATCATAACTCAATTCATGCTACATAATGAAGTATTTTATGTCCACATATTTAGAATCAATAGTTTATTTATCTTTTAAGATATGAAGACTCCTGTTAGCACTTGAATGAATACTTTTTTGATTCTGTGAGAGGATAAGATGTTTCCAACACACACACACATATATATATATATATATATATAAGGTAAAAACGCAATGTTTGTGGTATGGAAGTTTCAACTTAAAAAAAGTCCAAGTTTGCAACTATTTCGTTAATTTTTGAATGTATTTCAGTTGAGAAACTGTTATATACTTACGCACAAAAAATGTGATACATAAATAATATGATGGAGGTGACTATACAAATAATTATTGTTGACTGATATTTTCAAAAAGACAAACACTAATCTAGATGGATATTATTTTGTTTAGTTTTTATAAAGCGTTTTTAGTGCATGACTTTCATAACATTTAATTTTTTAATGTCTGCATCCTATTCATAATAGATTTTTCAAATTATTTTTAAATGTGCAAAATACTTTTTTTTAATAAAGAAAACAACATTTATTTCTTAGTGAAAGGACTAAACAATGACTACAACCTGACTTAAGACTCTGGCCAGATATTTTGTTAGTGTATCCGCTTTTCAAATAAATTTGAAAGATCATAAATAAAACTGACTTCGTAGGAATTGAATAAGTTCAATATTATTTCCTTATACTGGCTGATTGCCTAATTTTAATTTCCGACCTCTCCCAGTCAATTGTATGTGTGACTTCAAAAATAGCTGACTAGTTTTGGCGCTATTAGTCATTCACTAACAAGGAAAATTGCTTTTGCTTATCATATTTATATGTAAAGTTAACGATTTCGAAGTTAATGAGTATTTGTACAATATTTCCAATGAACCCATATCTATGAAACGTAAAATTATACAGAAATCAATACATTAATATAGCAGACTTCAATAATAACAACTGTTTAAAATGTGTTGAACAAAGTCATTCACAATATAATTGATTGAAAACTACAAAAAATTATCTGTTGGAGCCATACAGAAAGCTCAGACTTGATCGATAGCCGTGCGTGTTAAGGCGTGTTCAACTCTCAATGTTGGGGGCGCAGGTTCGAATCCCGAGAGGGGATGGTCATTTTTGGTCTACCTCATTGATAAGATCCTAGGTTCGATAGACTAATTTTAATGTTATAATGCTTATTTATATCCTAACGGTTGCAATTCTATCGAACTATATAGGCAAAAAAAAAAAAAAAAAAAGTCATTCACAATATAATTGATTGAAAACTACTAAAAAGGATCTGTTGGAGCCATACAGAATGCTAAGACTTGATCATTGGGCGAAACGAGAAGAAATATGGCGGGCTGCGTATCATTTGCCAGCCCTTGGAAACTCTCCATGATTGTCGATATTTGTTTTAAATGTTATCTTTTATACATGGAGGTTAATTTTGGTTTTATAGTTTTCAGTTTCTTTTTTCGTATTAATTATATATATATACATATATATATATATTGTAATGAATGTCAAATAGTGATCCGTTATCGTTGTAATTGATTAAAAATACTAAATTACGCCAAAAATACTAAATTTAGCGTCTTAGAATTTCATTTTTGACCGGTTTTTGTTAAACATTTTCATTTGTTTAACATTATTTGTGGACTAAACCAATGCTATGAATAATACCATTCATTTGATTGACTTTCAGGATTATAAAAACCATAAAACACTTCGGCAACTATTTTAAGTGATTTCTACATTCTCAATAAACAAAAACAAGACATTTTCGCGTATTTTTATAAATATCTCCGAGTCGCCGATAAAAGTTTTTCGTCAATCAGAATTTGGCTTGGACTAAACTTAAAGTGATTAAAAGTGCCCCTTCATGAAATAATTTGAGCTTTTTGGGGAGAAGTTGTGCTAAGAAAAAAAGTTATACCCTATATTTTAGACCACCGAAGAAGAGCATCAGAAGGGATTCCTTAAAAGAAACTGAAGTGCCCCTCCTCAAAACGATTTCTTATCGCTATTTTCAATAATAATAATGACTATACTTCAATAAAGAGAAAAAATGATTGTATCATTCGTGATTTGTAGATTTTTGAGTCAAGCCTAATGTTTTCCTGTATTATTAAGACAGATCTTAGGCACAAACCGTAACAGTCTGTATAGAGTAATTGATGTGTTTTGCCACCAACATTGATTCCTACATTATGAAGCTGTCCGATATCTTTATTTCTTGACATAAAATAAGCGTATAGGTAGGTAGCTGGACATGGCCAAATAATGTATTTCTAAAGTATGTGTAGCCTTCCTCGAATTTCTTTAATATAATTTTTATTCACTACAATAAGTTGATAATGATTTGATTTTATTGAAATGATGAGAAGTCGTCTGGGGCACATCGATCTTTTAGTTTCTTTGATTATATAGCCATTATGGATGCTTTTTTTTTGGTAAGTTGCTAAGAAACATAGTTTTTTTCGGTGGCATCTCTTGCGTATATTTTCTTTTTTATACGTCATACCATAATTTAGGGTTAATCAAATAAAACAAAGACAATTAATTAGCACTAAGCTTGAAGAAACTGCTTTATTGAATTTGAATATGGGAAGAGTCAATTCAAAGGATGCATACATTTCTTTGATTTTAGCCCATAAGAAAATACACATAAGAGTTCTGAAGGATGATATTCTTAGTTCTGAGTATATGTTCCAGTTCAAATGATTCGATACTATTAAAAAATGTCCATTTTTCTTCTTGTTATAAATTGGTGATTTATCAACGTTCATTTAGTACATAGTAGTAATTTGAACCTAATGTCCACCCCTATTATCTGAACCAATGGCCTTCAAATAATTGAAATCAGATTTGTTGATATGCCATTCATTTGTTATTGACAAACGATGAACGACAAAAAATTTGACGAACCACAAAAAAGTTTTATCGTTCGTTGTTCGTTTTTGGCGCCAAAAAAGACTAAAAAAGACGTCAATTTTTTCAGAAAGACGAACGACAAACGAACGATGAACGACAAACGACTCAATCTTAAAACGAACGATAACTTGGTGAATGACAAACGGACGACGAACGACAATTTTTCGCCAACGTCAACAAGTCTGATTAAAATCTTTTTACTTATGTCATCTCCATTGCTCATGCATTGGTTTGTACATTGTTTCATGGATAATTGAATCTTAAATAACTCATTTACAATATTTTAATTTTTTATATCCTGCATGAAAAGCTTTGACTCATTTGAGACATAAGCTTTGTGATCAATTAATCAAACATGAGAGTTGTCTATGAGATAATCTTATCCTTCATTATGGAGATTAAGGGAATGAATTATGCTTAGTTAAAGACAACCGTTTTCCTCTTTTTGTTATTTTGTTAAATATTTTATCCCTCGTGGTTTATTATTATTATTATACTAAACATCCTCAGCAGCGTTCTCCCAAGGTCTGTATAATAAGGTCTGGGTAATTCAAAAGCGAAAATGAAATCCTAGCAGTGTGACTAATCAATGACGTCACCGGAGAACGAATATATTTATATCAGACTTGTTGACGTCCACGAAAAATTGTCGTTCGTCGTTCGTTTGTCGTTCACCACAAGTTATCGTTCATCGTTAATTTTAAATTGAATCGTTCGTCGTACATCGTTCGTTTGTCGTTCGCCATTCTGAAAAAAATTGACGACGTTTTTTAGAAAGGAAATTTGTCCCATGAACCTTAAAAATCTTTGTCTTTTTTTGGCGCCAAAAACGAACGATAAGGAATTTTCCTTGTCGTTCGTCAAAAACTTTGTCGTTCATCGTTCGCGAACAACAACAAATGAACGATAAATCAACAAGTTTGATATATATATTTATCTATCCATCTATCTATATATATATATATATATACATATATATATATATATATATATTCATTCTCCGATACCGTCATTGAGTAGTCACACAACTAGGATTACATGTTTGTTTTTCTTGGCCCGAAGGCAAACTTTATTCAATACATTTGTAAATATTAAAATTCAACAATAAAGGACAATGGGGATCAATAAAAATATTAAACTAAAAATATGTGGGGGCATAAAATGTATAAAGAAGTACATTAAGAATATTGTTACATATATTAAAAGTCAATTGACATCGCATAAAAACGTGCAATAGTTAAAACAATTAATCAATTTCATTGATTTTTTTAATGTACATTTTGATAATGGAGATAATAATACTCCGGAGCTTTGTATCATTGGGGGATCTTTTTGCATATATAACTTGCTGTGTCTTTGCTATCGTTGCATTGACTTTGAGTTCCTCCTTTCTCGCGAAGTAGGCTAAAAAGTCCTCTTTGTCTGTCACGGCAATTGTATATTGATCAATATACTACGTATTGATGAATACGTTTCCTTCAGTCTGGAACAGTCCCAGAAGATGTGGTCCGTTGTTTCCTTTTCTTTTTAAAGAAGATACACATGCTTCTCTGATCATTGAAGAACTTTGATCGTACCTCCAGTGTTCCAGACAGCAAAAGATATTTTAACCACTTTTCGGAAGAGCAGAGCAGACGGTTTTTATCAGCGGATACTTCCCGCTGCATCCTTGTTGGTAATCAGTCTTCTATGGAGATATGAAAAAAGCTAGGATTACATGTTTGTTTTTGAATTGCCCAGACCTTATAATACATACCTTGGTTCTTCCATTGATTATATTATTATTATAACAAAAGGAACCCTTAAGAAAAAGAAATATTACCGAAATAGTGAGACATTACCGTTAAAGCTATATTATCCCAACCCTTTTTCATTGCTTTTTGACCGCTTAATTAGATTTAATATATGAGGGGGTGACGTTGGAAAGGAATTTCCTGATTTTAATCTTCTAGCTGTACATATATTTTTGTCTTTGTCTATCGCCATAACTTACTTCCACGGAATGCCTATACTTTTTCTCACCCATCCGTAACGAGGCAAGGAGTCACATGATAATCAGTAATAGATTGTCGCCTTAACCGACATTCCACTTATAAAAAGTTTATTTGTATACAATGGAACTCATTTTCGGAAGCAAAATGTCTTAAATTTGTTTGTGAAAAAATAACAATACTATTTTTAAGTATTTGTCATAACAAAGCAAATATATGAAGAAAAAATATATGAATTTGGGTGTCGCAACACATATTTTGTAATCAAAGCAACTCTTATTGCTATCTCTCAGTAACATAGTTATAAATAGAGATAACCTTGTGGGACTTTTTTTCTTGAACGTAGTTTTCAAGTAATAAATGTTTTAAGGAAGAAATAAGTTTATACTTTTATTCCATAAATGCAAATAAGTCAAGATAAGGATATAATATTGGTTGCAAGAGTAACAGAGTGAATCACATCAATCCAAGGGAATTATCAATGAAGAGCTTAAATCTGTATATGGTGTGAACATCAATTTGTTGATTAAAATCAGTTTGTTATTCAAATATTCAAGTTTATTTAGCAATGTTGAAATATATGTAATGTGGTGTCCAGAAGAAATGGACCAGAAAAATACGGAAGAATCGCCCACAGGAAAAATGGGCCAGTTTATATATGTTTTATGGCTATACACAATTCTACAAACTTTTTTATTGTGTATAAACCTGTTACAATTGAAATAAAGAAGTTTTAAAAAAGAACGTCGAACAAATGACCCAAGTTATAAAAGAAAAAAAGTATTAATCATGGAGAAAAATATACAAATGCATGGGGAAGCAAGATTTTGTGTGGAATACAACTAATTATTGTATAAATACAATTTCTCATATAAACTGAGTAAATATTGTTGTTGTTATCATAATTAAGAAATGACATCATTGTTGTTGATATCAGACGAGGTGAGTATTTATTTAGGGCATTTCTACCATGCGTCATCATTTTCCTTCCCCATCTTGGGCCATTTCTTCCTGGTCTATTTTTCTTATCCATTTTTTCTTAATATCATGAAATTTAACAGTGAGCATAAGTACTACCATGATTAAGAATCCCCTCCTCTCATCTTCCGAAAAATGGTTTAAATATAGAGTGCTCACTGGGACACTTGAAGTTCGGAAAAAGTTCTTCTCTGGCCCACAGAGCCTCTGTAGATTTTGCCACGATAACAGGGAAACGAGGGATCACTTTTTATTTGATTGCTCCAAGCTACAGGAAGTTTATACCGAAACTGGAGAAATTATTCCCTCCAATACAACTTTTATACTCCAACGAGGGACCATTTTATAGCCTTTTACACTGGTCAAATGGAGGCCGTCATCAACGCAATCATCACCAAAGCCCAGCAAATTTATATGCCAAAAGAAGCTCCAATGATCACGACATTTCTGGCATCTCCAATATTATTAATTTACATCTTCGTGTTTTACAAAAAGTTTTTATCCAATTGGAAAGTGCTTGTGATTACTTTTTAATATATTATATGCTTTTTGTTATTTGATTCCTGTTTTATCTGTGTAGAATGTTCTTTCCGTCATGTTCATAAATCATAAATCTTTATAGAAATTAATAAAGTATCGCCTTGTGGCCAAAAAAAAAGAAAATAATGAAATGCATCCTATATAAAATAAATAAACATAGTTTCAATTATGGTAGATTACTAAATATACTCTACATTTTAAAAAACCAACTGGTTTAAAAAAATAATTTACATATTTTCTACTGAGGCTTATATTTGAGTCATTATAACAAAATAAAATCTCCATTTTCATTGATGCTGCCCCTGACAGTACAAGTTTTCTCTCAGGGACATCAATTAATGTCATTTACGAATGATTTTACTAGAATATTTTTTCATCAATATCAAAAAAATAAAGCAAACCCTTTACACTATCGGGAAAGGTGACTGTTTGTTTTGTTGTATACAAATAGATCTTGCTTTGTCAATAAGACGTACCACAATAAATGAAGTTATATATATTCAAATGTAATTTGTCTTCTTTATATATGTATTTGAAATTATTATTTGTTTATTGACATATTTTGCCTTACAATCTTTAAACTTATTAATTCATTTGTTTTCTACTGCATCTGTAGTGGAATTAGTACACTCTATCTCTTACTTTAATCAATATATACTTAAACCATTTAAAACCCATTCAAGGGAGTGCGATAGCCCTGTGCGTTAAGGCGTATTCAACTCTCAATGTTGGGGGCGCAAGTTCGAATCCCGAGAGGGGATGACCATTTTTGATAAACCTCATTGATAAGATCCTAGGTTAGAAATACTAACTAATACTAATACGTATTTATATCCTGTCGGATGCAATTCTTTCGAACCATATAGGCAAAAAAAACAATTAGAATTGACAATTGAAAGAAAGAATATTTCTTGTTGCCAGAGCAAAAACTACCATAATTTCATTCTAAGAAATAAGTTTCTTAATTGATATAAATCTTATATATAAATATATATATATGTATATATATATATATATATATATATATATATATATATATATATATATATATATATATATGTGTGTGTGTGTATGTATATCTTAAAGTCTTCTAATAGAAGGGAGTCAAAAAACGGGATTCATGCTGTGTGTGAGAGAGAAAACGAAAGATATACGAACCATAATTCAATGAAGGAAGCACCATAAAAAGCTACTTTATTATTGCTGTGAATGGGAAGAATCTTCAAGCCTCCACCCAAGTCATTGACTCACCTAATGAGCCCTGATATGGCACTCATAGGGAGTGACGTGATTCTTACGAGAGAAAAAAATCATTTCATTGCCCAATTTGACCTTATACAAAAGTTCTAATGCATTATTATTTTATTATTATTATTATTATTCAGTAGTTCATTTCCGCAGTTGAAATGTCTTTCATTGATGGTGTTGAATATATGTTATATAATATTCGTTTTGAAAAATATGTATAGTTATATAACATTTTAAACTGTGAAAAACAATAAGTCAATTAAAATGTTATTAAATGTCATTGTTTACTCTCTCTCTCGCTCATCAACAACCTCATAAAAAGCCTAGAATTAATCCTTACTTTGTGGAGTAGACTGGGACTTTTATATACTTATATATCACCTACATATATTGTGAGATCTTTGCATATGAGAAGTGAGACGTATTAAAAGGCAATTCATTTGGACTGCTTCGAGGACACATTGTTAAAATCAATGGCTTGATGGTGACTGCATGCTGGTGTTCTTCTTAATATGGATACTTTCCTAAAGGACGTTAGTTGTAGTTGTTGTGATGTATAGTCAATGGAACATTAATCACATAGATGTAACAAAAAGCTTGATTTACATATGTCCTCAGGGACTTGTAAGCTTTAACACATACACTAATTCCTTATATGCATCTGTCAATCCGGAAGAATTTAATGTGACAAACTTTAATAAAGTCTCTGTAATATGATTAGATTTGATTTATTTAATATTCTCCAACTTACACATTTCATTATCTACTTGCAATAGTGCAATCAATTTATATACGGTAACAAACATGACATGAGTATTGCTCAGTTTGCGTTTACATTACTCTGAACCTTAACATACGGTTTGTTTACAGCAAATACATAAAATAATATTAAATTAATACTTGTTTCATCATAATTGACATCATTTTTTACATTATATTTTTGAGGATTTGCTAAGGTCATATATCTGCCCACAATAGATATACATACAAACAAAATATATACACAAAAGTGAGTAAAGCGAATACAAAAAGGAGTATAAGAGCTACTAGAGTCAAAAGTTGTTCCTATCTTCCATAAATTTTGCTAGGTGTATAAGGACCTTAACTACAAAAATCAGATTTGTTATGAAAAAGATAGACTTTTAAAACGATTGAAATATTATTACCTCCGCCGAAGGAGGTATTGTTTTCACTGGCGTTGGTTTGTTGGTTGGTTGGTTTGTTTGTTTGTCAGCAGGATAACTCAAAAAGTGCGGAACGGATTCGGATGAAACTTTGTGGAGTTGTTGGAAGTGCCAAAAGAAACAAGTGATTAAATTTTGGCATCTCTGAGTGCTTCTTTAAGATGCAAAGTGGGCTAAATACTAATAAATATTTCAAGTTAGCCTACTCTGCCAATAGATGTCGCTGTGCTGTGCTCTCCTCTTTGATGACGTCAGTTTCTTTTTCTTTCCATGTACCTCTAGAGTGTAAACAATAAAGGAGCAGTATGTAGAGTTAAAAGGACAGTGCGTAGAGGGTTGGAAATGACAAAAAGACCAAGTGATTCATTTGGTGGGGATCGGCGGAGTCCTCTAGTTTACTATACATTTTTTTCAAATTTGTAAAAAGATTTTATATGGTAGCGATTTCAACAAAGTTAATATCTCAATAATGAAACCATTTCAACGTCCTTATGTTTTAATGAATAAAGTATTTATGTCTTTAATGGCCAAATATTTGGTATAAATATAATGTCCAATATATATTGAACGTTCAAACGAAAATAAACGACCATTTTGGGGTTCTCAAGATGTTTTGAAAAAGTAGAATTTTTTAAATAAATGTATTGAGTAAAAATTCCTCTAATGTATGTAGAACAAACCAAATATTCTTTCTTTGCAAAATAAAAACAAACTATGTACAATAATAACGTTTGATTCCAACTCCAAAATAAATGTCTGTATCATAAACATTGTAAATAATAATCATGTTCACTGCAATGATTGATAGCATCTCCTCATATCATCAATCAAATCAACAAAATTAATCAAAAAATACAGTAGATTCTCTACGCCCTTGAATTATCTTTAAATTAAACAATGCCTACCAAATTTAGAAATTACTTTGTTATTTTATAACACTTACTTTTTGGTAACAGAGTAAGGATATGCTTTAAAAGGTAATCACAGAATTTTAACTTATATATATATATACAGGGTTAGGCAGAATTAGTGAAACATCGGATTGTAAGTGCAAAATCTTTCTAAATATAAGTCTGAGAGGTTTTGTTATGATAGAAAATTATATTCCACGGACATTTGTACATCTGCTTTGTTGTTTTCTCAGTTTTTTATTTAAAAACAACGACGAAATCGCCCTTGAAAGCAAGCGAACGGTCATCTTAAAGTTGTTGGACTCTAGCCAGTAACACAATACTATCATCAACATGTTTTGGGTAAGCCGCACCTTCATATGGCGTACCAAAAAGTTTTCGAAGAGACTGGCAAAATCACAAGGAATGAAGCAATCAGTGAGGACACCAAGGCCGTCGCCGGTAAGATACTACGTAACCCGGCCCGCTCTATGAATAAGATGGCTCAGGAGTATTACATATCTGCGAGGAGCATCGAGAGGGTGGTCAAAGCTGACCTGGACATTGAGCCGTTCAAGTACAGGAAGATACATCTACTAAACGAGGACACCAGGGTCAAGAGGAAAGCTAGATCATAGTTGGTTCTCAAATGGTACGCAGACAACCATAAAGTCGTTGTGATCTTCTCTGATGAGAAATTTTTCGAGACCTCAAAGAAGTTCAATCCTCAAAATGATCGTATATTGTTCAGGGAAGCCTCCAAGATCCCAAAGGATACCAGAAACGTCTACCGGATGCAGAAGCCGGCATCTGTGATGGTCTGAGGGCCGTGGTCTTCAATGGTAAGAAATCATCCTTGCTCCGGATTCCAGACGGTGTTAAAATCAACAAGATCGTGTACTTGGACGTCCTGAAGACCAAAGTATTCCCGTGGATCCAGGAAAAGTTTGGTGGAGTCCCTGTCTGCTTCCAGCAAGACGGAGCTCCAACCCATATTGCAAAGATTGTGCAGGACTGGTGTGCAGCCATTTTTTACCACTCTTGGAGCAAGGACATTTGGCCTCCCTCATCTCCTAATTGCAACCCCCTTGACTTTGCCATGAAGAGGATAGTGCAAAGGAAGGCCAATGCTAAACCAAGGGCCAACTAGAACCAGCTGATGGCTGTAGCTGAGGCTGCCTGGGACAAGATTCCTGAGGAAATTGTGCTTAACAGTTGCACTAGTTTGGTCAAGAGACTTAAGGCTGTGGTTCGAACATATGGTGAACACGTGGAATAATTTTGTTATAAATATTTTAAAGCAGTTTGTTGTCAACCAAATTTATTAAATAATATATTTTCTACATTAATTATTTTGGGAGTTATTACGTCATTTCCATGTTTCACTAATTCTGCCTTACCCTGTATATATAAGTTTAACAAATAAAAAATACACTGAAGTTGTTTTGTAAATTATAAGTACCTTATTGTATAAATTATATGTAGAGTACACAACATACCCCAAAAAATATTTCGCATTCTAAGAAAACTGAAAACTGGTACATCAGTCAGGTTAATCATTGATCCACATCATGTAATGTGATTTGTAACAGTTTTATCATTAAAAACATAATTTTTTTTGTACTTATAATATGTGTATGTATTTGATTGTATTGAGTTTTGTTTGTATTGTGATTTTCACGTCTTGGAATTTGTATATCTTGAGGGTTGTGTCTCCATTCATTTTTGCCGTAAAGGGTAAAATCCTAACAGTTATATAAGTTTTTTACAGCCTCTGTCTTCATTTTTTGATTAGTTGAATAAGTAAATTACCTCAAGCTTAATAATGCAACGAAGGCATTACTCTTTATATGCCCTAAAATGGAACTTGGTAATTTCTTTCCAAATGACTAGAGTAATATATTCTATAAAAATAACAAATAATATGAAACACATTAATGGTCAAATGAATATATAATTATTTATTTCTGATAGTTTTGTAAGATTATTTTTCTTCTTAGAACAGTACACCATCTTTGAAGGCTAAGAAATGTCGACAGTTTGGATCATAGATAATTACTATCAAGATTTAAACTATATTCAACAAACCGAACCTTTGTAGGGATTTTTCTCTTGAAAGGGAAGGTAATTTAATAAAGAAAAGAAAATACTAAAGCTACCTATATAACACTTTAATATTGTTTTATGTATTTTTATAAGTGTAGCTTCCTCAATTAAACTACTTATAATTGTATGTTTGGATTTTTGAGCATATAATTAAAAAAGGGTTTACAGAGGGTGAAACTAACTTCCATCCCATCCAAAAAGTAATGAACATACAGAATTAAAGTAAAAACACTTATTAGACTGCAACCACCACTGCAGTATTTTAACGAAAAATTATACTGTTTTTTTCCCGTAAATCCAAGACATTCAAAACTCTATCCAAAGTGATTGTCAGTTACCTTACATTAATTGATTATTCACACTTTAAAAAGAATAAATATACAAAAATGAACGGTGAACGATGTTGTCTTTTAACATTTTATAATATTTATATGTCTATTTACTGGTATTTTTTCTCTTGCATGTTTGTTAATTGATTTATGATTTTACATGAGAGTTTTAATAATAATAGTTAATCTTTGTCGAGATAGAAATAGTTAGTAAATAATAGACAAATTATTCAATTTAATGTTTAGAATATGATTTTTAATAGTATATATATATATATATATATATATATATGTATATATATTTAGTACCTACAATCTTACATACAAACATTTTTGTGTTTTTCTATCATTATTAGTATTTGTTGATATATAAAGGATAAGAATATTAAGTTTACTCACAGTAATTTATTATTCATTCTTTCAAAAAGAATAGAAATACAAAAATGAATGGTGAAGGTTGTTGTCTTTTAACATTTTATAATATTTTATGTCTATTTATGCTATGTTTTGTCTAGTATGTTTGTTAATTTATTTGTGTTTTTCATGTAAACGTTTTAATCTTAATGGTCAATCTTTGTTGAGATAGAAAGAATTAGTAAATAATAGACAAATTATAATTAATAATTATTAGATTTAATGTTTAGAATATTATTTTATTAGTATATATATATATATATATATATATATATATATATATATATATATTTAGTACCTACAATCTCAGATACACACTTTGTATTTTTTTGTGTTTTTCTTAGTAGTATTTGTTGATATATAAAGAAATTTAATAAGAATAATAACTATATATTTTACTGATGTATTGGCCCATTCCTTTACGGCCAATCATATCCCTGCATCATTTTCAACGGTTAAAAGTGACACAAGCCCTTATAACCATTGCGTTTCTTCAAGGTCATAAGTAAGACATTTATACACACATAAAGCAAATTACCCACCAAAAATCCTCGTTGCTTCGAAGAACAGAGGAATTTAAGAAATGTGAAAATTAGCATATGTAATCATATATAAGCACGAGGGGATGGAAGCTTATGAAGTGGCGTCAGCTTAAGGGCTAAAGGAAGTATTTGCATTAAATTGCTACCTTTGCACCTAAGCACACTGGAGGAAGGAATGCTGTAGGAGGGACGTTCATGTAGGAGAGTAAGGTAAAGAAAGTTTGTTGCTTAGATACGGCATTTTGATTGATTGAAATGATTGACAGGGTACTAAATATGTCTGTCACATTGAAATTTATAAATAGTCTGCATATCTTTTGTCAACCATGCCTAAAAAATATATATATATATATATATACAGTCATACATTCTTTAGTTCATTTAAATGTTGTAAGAAAATATAAATGGCTACGAGGGATGTTTGATAACTTTATTAATAAGATATATTTTACAGGAAATAATTGTTTTTTAACATGGCATTCAATTATCTACATACAATAAGATCGTACAACAATTTACAATTTTTATATTCATTCTAAAAAATCAGTTTTCTCTAGACCATCAAACTAGGCCTCTGTTCTAGTGAAGCTTTCTTCATTGAACGTAAATATCTCACCATCCATCCATTTTTTAAAGGATGTGAGTAAGGAAAATAGTAATAAATATTTTTAGACTCGAAGACCATTTTGAGAATTATATCATGATGACTATTATTTGGTGGTGGAATAACACCTTTTTCTTCTTCTCTAAATGCGATCATTTCTGCTTCAAATTCATATATGTTCAAAAGCTCAGTATAATATTTGCTTGTGGTCGGTTGCTTCTTTTCAAAGTAATATATGTGAATAATACTAAGAATAGTATAAACCCTTAAAGCATTCATAATTTTGCATATTTTTGGGGATAAGATGTTTATTCATTAGCTAAAATCCATACGGTGTAAAGAACTAATAATACACTAGAAAGTAGGAGATTAAAAACACAATCTTAAGATAGTTACGTTAAAAACAAAACATAATGAATATTATAAGTCAAATTACTGTCTAAAGATAAAACCATAATATGAAATGACTTTTAAAAAATTATTTCTTATTCAAAATAAAGTGTTGATGTCGTCTTATTGTCGATTTGATGAGTTTGAGGTATTCGATATAATTTGAAGGAATAAACTTTATCCAATCTCCGTCCCATGTCCATGACGTCGCAGATGAATTGGGAATTTTTATTGAGAGGGCTGAATAACGAGCCGCTGCCCCAATCATAATTGCTCTAAGGTCTTCGATTCGAATATAAGAGTTAATTTTGCATTATTACTGAATACATAAATAGAAATACCAATTCCAATAATAACAAAGATTTTCAAACTTAAATGATGACATTAAATTGTGAACATATCTTTTGACGATCGTGTAATAATAAATGAATGGAATCAAAATGAGGGAACCTCAGTGGAAGCATGCTCGATTCTCAATGTTGAAAGTGCCGGTTCGAGTCCCTAGAGGGGGGAAGGTCAACCTCATGATAAGATCCTAGGTTGGGTAGACTAATTTACAATCTAGTATGCTTATATCCAGTTGGAAGCTGCAATTCTATCGTACCAAATGGGCAAAAATTGTGTTTATTACTTTATTCTATCATATTGAAATAGTTTGGACAAATATTTTAAAGTAAATTCAATACAATCTAAATATATTTATATTGTATTTATGAATTACATTAATCATAATTATTTTATTATAACCAATCATTTTAAGGGGATAAAACACCTAAGTGATCAATCATTTTTTGTAAATTCGACAAAATAAAAAGATACATTTAGATGAAGACAGAACCTTATGGATTTTTGTCCGTGGTGGTTATATTATCATGAAAATACTCGAAGATATTATGAGTAATTAATCACTTTTTGATTACTTTCATAGTCCCGTATATCTTATTTACTTCCGCAAAAAAATGGGAAGGCAAAAAAAGTGTTAATACTGGATTAAAGAATGAAAATACTTTTGTGGACAACGTTCTACTAGAGAAGCAAATAATAAATCAGTCAGTATTTTTAAGCCCTCATATATTTGTTTTCAAGTCTACTTGTATCATTTGTCAAGACATTTTTTTCTTCAAATTAAATTATCATCCCTTCAATAATATTATAATTTTCCAAGACGAGGTATTCTTCTAACTTCAAAATAGCTGATAAATTGCTTCATTAATCAAAATATAATGTTATATTCTATCCTGCAAATTCATTAACTGTGTCATTTGTGCAGATATTCCAGTATTTGATCCGAAGGAATAAAACACTATGATTAAGATAGGTTTGGTTAACAACAGCCGATGGTTAGAATGGATCTTTTTTTAAATGACTAAAGCCTTTCTAAATCGCCTAGGCAACTTCTTCTACTTTTCTTTAATAGCAAGTGAGCACAATATAAATGATGATTGAGGCGTTGAACCAATATATGTTTATGTTTTGCATTCCTATACTTGTAGGGACTTGTGCAAAACCAGGGGGGGGGGGGATGGTAGAAAATACTTGTATTTGAATGTGTTTGCAACATCATTTGTTCTTACGAGAGCGTGTCTCATCATTTTAATCTTCTTTTAAGCCTATGAGGGATGAGAATACATTCTTCACGTTCATGCATTACATAGAACAATACCTTTACAGTTAGACTCACTTCATCTTGATCCAGTAATTTAATATAATTTATATTATAAATTATATTATTTATTACTGCTGCCATAATATGATTTCCTTATTATTTAACGAAATAAAAAAGATTTAATCAAGCAAAATAAATTAACGGTTTTATTTAAAATTAATGATAAGCCAAGATATTCTCTTTCTTGTGACCATAAACCTTTGTTTATAGCATCATTAGATTAGTAAATGTTGATTCTAAATATAGATTATACTATGAAGGTCCTAAAGTTTATTAGGGTCAACTATTAAAATTGGTATTTTGGTTCCTTTTTTAAGGTACATAACCCTATTTATAAAGAAATGGTTAGTCTCATTACTTATTTAAATAAAATAAATTGCAAATATCAGGTTGAGTCATATAGAATGAGATGAATCCAGTAAAACTCTGAATTTTATAAAAACCATAACAGTACTTTTAAATCAGTAAACATAATCCCCTTCGACGTCGTGACAGTGGTCCCAGAGCTTTTGGGGATGGTCAAACAGCTCGTCTTCACTGACCCTTTTCATCGCCCGCTGCATGGCCAGTGTGGCGTCGTTATCCCGGAGCAGGCACTTCAACTTCCTTGTGCTTGTCGCAAAGGTTCAGGTCAGATGAGTGGGGGCTCAGTTTCACCTGTTCAATGTCTCTTCGGGCCAGAAAGTTCAACATTTCACTCACTGCTCTTGTTGGTCTCAGAGCTAGTGGGGGACGAGACCACGTTTCGTAGTCTAAGATCCTCTGTTAAAAGGCTGGAAACAGTTTTGTTGACATGTTGATAATTGGTTACAGGATGTTAAACTAGAAACATTACTATGATATATTTTTATGATTTATTTAATAATGATAACACGTTCTAAAGTACAATATTATTTTGTATATACTTTCTATATTTGATCTATGAAATAATTGAGCTATGTCATAACCCTTTTTGTTGCTGGATTTATCCTTCACTTCCATTTAGAGGCCTGTCCATATTTTTTAAATTCATGAATTAAAGAATTTAATTATTT
>CP045892.1:7673340-7752834 GCA_013387185.1 Caligus rogercresseyi | reverse complement strand
GAATAATTGTTTTTTAACATGGCATTCAATTATCTACATACAATAAGATCGTACAACAATTACAATTTTTATATTCATTCTAAAAAATCAGTTTTCTCTAGACCATCAACTAGGCCTCTGTTCTAGTGAAGCTTTCTTCATTGAACGTAAATATCTCACCATCCATCCATTTTTTAAAGGATGTGAGTAAGGAAAATAGTAATAAATATTTTTAGACTCGAAGACCATTTTGAGAATTATATCATGATGACTATTATTTTGGTGGTGGAATAACACCTTTTTCTTCTTCTCTAAATGCGATCATTTCTGCTTCAAATTCATATATGTTCAAAAGCTCAGTATAATATTTGCTTGTGGTCGGTTGCTTCTTTTCAAAGTAATATATGTGAATAATACTAAGAATAGTATAAACCCTTAAAGCATTCATAATTTTGCATATTTTTTGGGGATAAGATGTTTATTCATTAGCTAAAATCCATACGGTGTAAAGAACTAATAATACACTAGAAAGTAGGAGATTAAAAACACAATCTTAGATAGTTACGTTAAAAACAAAACATAAATGAATATTATAAGTCAAATTACTGTCTAAAGATAAAACCATAATATGAAATGACTTTTAAAAATTATTTCTTATTCAAATAAAGTGTTGATGTCGTCTTATTGTCGATTTGATGAGTTTGAGGTATTCGATATAATTTGAAGGAATAAACTTTATCCAATCTCCGTCCCATGTCCATGACGTCGCAGATGAATTGGGAATTTTTATTGAGAGGGCTGAATAACGAGCCGCTGCCCCAATCATAATTGCTCTAAGGTCTTCGATTCGAATATAAGAGTTAATTTTGCATTATTACTGAATACATAAATAGAAATACCATTTCAATAATAACAAGATTTTCAAACTTAAATGATGACATTAAATTGTGAACATATCTTTTGACGATCGTGTAATAATAAATGAATGGAATCAAAATGAGGGAACCTCAGTGGAAGCATGCTCGATTCTCAATGTTGAAAGTGCCGGTTCGAGTCCCTAGAGGGGGAAGGTCAACCTCATTGATAAGATCCTAGGTTGGGTAGACTAATTTACAATCTAGTATGCTTATATCCAGTTGGAAGCTGCAATTCTATCGTACCAAATGGGCAAAAATTGTGTTTATTACTTTATTCTATCATATTGAAATAGTTTGGACAAATATTTTAAAGTAAATTCAAACAATCTAAATATATTATATTGTATTTATGAATTACATTAATCATAATTATTTTATTATAACCAATCATTTTAAGGGGATAAAACACCTAAGTGATCAATCATTTTTTTGTAAATTCGACAAAATAAAAAGATACATTTAGATGAAGACAGAACCTTATGGATTTTTGTCCGTGGTGGTTATATTATCATGAAAATACTCGAAGATATTATGAGTAATTAATCACTTTTTGATTACTTTCATAGTCCCGTATATCTTATTTACTTCCGCAAAAAAATGGGAAGGCAAAAAAAGTGTTAATACTGGATTAAAGAATGAAAATACTTTTGTGGACAACGTTCTACTAGAGAAGCAAATAATAAATCAGTCAGTATTTTTAAGCCCTCATATATTTGTTTTCAAGTCTACTTGTATCATTTGTCAAGACATTTTTTTCTTCAAATTAAATTATCATCCCTTCAATAATATTATAATTTTCCAAGACGAGGTATTCTTCTAACTTCAAAATAGCTGATAAATTGCTTCATTAATCAAAATATATGTTATTCTATCCTGCAAATTCATTAACTGTGTCATTTGTGCAGATATTCCAGTATTTGATCCGAAGGAATAAAACACTATGATTAAGATAGGTTTGGTTAACAACAGCCGATGGTTAGAATGGATCTTTTTTTAAATGACTAAAGCCTTTCTAATCGCCTAGGCAACTTCTTCTACTTTTCTTTAATAGCAAGTGAGCACAATATAAATGATGATTGAGGCGTTGAACCAATATATGTTTATGTTTTGCATTCCTATACTTGTAGGGACTTGTGCAAAACCAGGGGGGGGGGGGATGGTAGAAAATACTTGTATTTGAATGTGTTTGCAACATCATTTGTTCTTACGAGAGCGTGTCTCATCATTTTAATCTTCTTTTAAGCCTATGAGGGATGAGAATACATTCTTCACGTTCATGCATTACATAGAACAATACCTTTACAGTTAGACTCACTTCATCTTGATCCAGTAATTTAATATAATTTATATTATAAATATATTATTTATTACTGCTGCCATAATATGATTTCCTTATTATTTAACGAAATAAAAAAGATTTAATCAAGCAAAATAAATTAACGGTTTTATTTAAAATTAATGATAAGCCAAGATATTCTCTTTCTTGTGACCATAAACCTTTGTTTTATAGCACTCATTAGATTAGTAAATGTTGATTCTAAATATAGATTATACTATGAAGGTCCTAAAGTTTATTAGGGTCAACTATTAAAATTGGTATTTTGGTTCCTTTTTAAGGTACATAACCCTATTTATAAAGAAATGGTAGTCTCATTACTTATTTAAATAAAATAAATTGCAAATATCAGGTTGAGTCATATAGAATGAGATGAATCCAGTAAAACTCTGAATTTTATAAAAACCATAACAGTACTTTTAAATCAGTAAACATAATCCCCTTCGACGTCGTGACAGTGGTCCCAGAGCTTTTGGGGATGGTCAAACAGCTCGTCTTCACTGACCCTTTTCATCGCCCGCTGCATGGCCAGTGTGGCGTCGTTATCCCGGAGCAGGCACTTCAACTTCCTTGTGCTTGTCGCAAAGGTTCAGGTCAGATGAGTGGGGGCTCAGTTTCACCTGTTCAATGTCTCTTCGGGCCAGAAAGTTCAACATTTCACTCACTGCCTCTTGTTGGTCTCAGAGCTAGTGGGGGACGAGACCACGTTTCGTAGTCTAAGATCCTCTGTTAAAAGGCTGGAAACAGTTTTGTTGACATTTGATAATTGGTTACAGGATGTTAAACTAGAAACATTACTATGATATATTTTTATGATTTATTTAATAATGATAACACGTTCTAAAGTACAATATTTATTTTGTATATACTTTCTATATTTGATCTATGAAATAATTGAGCTATGTCATAACCCTTTTTGTTGCTGGATTTATCCTTCACTTCCATTTAGAGGCCTGTCCATATTTTTTAAATTCATGAATTAAAGAATTTAATTATTTATTAAACAAATGTATATTCCTTTGCTCATAATGAAATCCAGTAAATACGTTGTTGTTATCTCTGAGTATTTTGCATACAAAGTTTAATTGCCTTTTATTTGTGTGTAGGCATATAATTAACTGTTCTTTATCAATGCTACTGCCAGCATGAAGTTTTTATTTTAGTTGATATTTGTATAAATATGATCCGTAAAGGAATAAATCCATCACACACACAAAAAAACGATATACTAAATTCGTCAATGACAATATTTCATCATAAGTCTCATGATACAAATTCATGTCAAGAATGGAGCTTATAGCTTATAACAGAGTCCTTGAAGAGGAATACTTTCCGACGAGGATTTTCGAAAGACAAACAAATTGGCCGAATATTTGCTGGAAAAGTGATATATCTATCTATCTATCTCTTTCTCTCTCTCTATATATTATATATATATACTTTTAAAGGATAGGCAATCAAGAGGATATATAAGTCGAAATTGTAATTAGTTTTTAATTCTCGAGTGCTAATAAAGGTCAACTTACTGATTCAAGGAAGAATTGAATACAAGAGCATCTTAGCCCCTCCCCTATAACATGCAACTACTTTAACCAAGTTGTTAACTCTTTCTAACTCGGAGAGTCAAACAATAAGCCAGTCTTACATTTTTTAAGATTTGCTAGATTCTTTTTGAATGAAAATTATAATCATTTGCATCTTAAATTTATTTTTGATTATTAACTCTCCTAAATATACTTCCATTGACTGCGTTTCCAAGATCTTGTAGGCTCGCACAAGTGCGGCATCTACGAACCACGGAGGATTTTAGTGCCTTCAATCTACACAAATTAGACCAACTTAATGATCAAAAAATGCTTCGAATATATACAAAATTATGCAGGATGATCTTTTGTAATCTTCTCTTGCCCAAATAGCAATTTTAGACTTTAATGTCTAATTATGTTACTTATTTTCGCATGTACTTCAACCATTGAGCAATTGCGTTAAAGGGGAGAATAGGCTCTTATACATCTCCATAAGATTTTTTATTTATTTTGTGTTCAAAAAAACGTAGGAGGCTTTATGCTATCAATGAATATTTTATGAATAGCATTCTTTACATATCAAAGTAAATATGTTTACATTCACATGTATACACACACATGAAATGCATCAATAAAGTACTGCTTTATATTTTTATATATATAGGGAGACTGAGCCTAAAGACAATGGATGTTGATATAAACAAAGAACAAAACATTTTTTTCCTTTTTCTTGTCTGTATTTCTTCCTTCTTCAAAAGAAAAAACTTCTTTTTTTACTCATACAAGCAAATGAGAGTAAGAACTTTTTTTGCATTGGAAAACAAATATGGCAACGTAGGCGTTTGACTGAGTTTGCCTTTGAGCAATGCTTTGTTGGAGTTGTTCTTAAACACATGGCGAGTTATCGAAACAGTTGGCTTTTGTGTATGATTGAATACACTTATTGTAGTTTTTGTAAAAAGTTTTAAGATTCTTGTATGGTCAGTTTCCTAATATCTGTTTTAAAGTTTGTTTCATGTTTTTATCAATCAAAATGCGTTACGTTTTCTTATTGCAAAGGCTTCATTGCGGAACGATAAGCGTCTGAAGAACCGATTACGGCAAAAAAAAAAAAGAAGCTGAAATACAGGTTCGAATCCCGAGAGGGAAGGACAGTTTTTGTCAACCTCATGGATAAGATCCTAGGTTCGGAGGACTAATATACATGCTAGATTGCTTATTTCTATCCAGTCGGAAGCTGCAGTTCTATCGAACCCCATAAAGCTAAAAAAGCTGAAATACATCATCATATTAGCAGGTGTTCGATACATGGCGCTCTACATCAAGAATCTGGCTTTTGAAGATGCGAGCAGAGAGTAAATTGAGGATTTGGTTCGTAAGTTTCCTTCGTTTCTCTGAGAAGGCGTTATTAAAATTTGACTACTCTGTTACAAGAAGCTTTAAGTTATTTATTTTACCTTTCACTCTTAGTGATAGTTTAATAAGCAGTTAAATTTTACTGTTTAATGTTTGTTCTATGTATTTTAGTGTATTTTGGTTTTGTATTTACTTTTAAGTATTTTAAAGATAATCCATACGCAATTAAATGGAATTCAATAAGGGAATAATGAGCATACAAAAATCATCCTTTGTTCAGAACTATAATTACATATTTCTTTTTTATATGTCAACGATGTTAAGCGACTTAAAATTTAATTCAGAGAATGAAAATTAAGGACCACTAAATAAATATTTGAAAAGTCCTTTTCATTTCCTTGCTTAAATTAGTAAGTAAATACAATTAAACCTGCGTTAAAGACCACTTGTCATAGCAGTCACTTGTCCAAAGCAGCCACCCAAACCCATCAAAGAACAATACTTATTGAAACCTTTTATGACTGGCGGGTCAACGATGACTTTGATGATGAAATATTATATATAAATGCACGAGGTAGCTAAAATATTGCTTCTGGAAGTCAATGTTTTTTTGCAGGTGGTTCATAATATTAGCTATTTATTCTTCAGGGTAAATTAGTGATGTAGTGTTTTGATGAAGAAAGGCTTTTTCATACTTTAATTCATCCCGTTGACAAGTCCCAAGCTTTGGAAACCCATGACATAGAATCAAGGTTATATATATACATTATATATATATTATATATATATATTCAGATTTATTTACATTTTTTTTTGGGGTTAAAATATATATAATTTTTCTAAAAAAATTGAAATACACAATAACATAGTAAACAAATATATAAATATAAAATCCAAAGACAGTTACGTTAAAACAGAAACATAAATGAACATTATAATTCAAAATTACTGTCTAAAAAAAAAAAAAACCTAAATATATAATATGCACCTAAAAAACAAAACAAACTTAATCTCTTATTTATTTATATATAAATGATGTATTATATCATCTCTTTCTACTAACAAGTTTTATTATTAACCTTATACTCTGCAGAGGTATAAGCAAGAAACCCTTGCTTAAGAGTATGCATTTGCTTTTGTCTAGGTGGGATATTGGCTATTGAGGAATGTACTTCTTGGAAATCTGACTAATCCCGGTAGTATTTAACACTATATTACTCTTCCATATAATTAGAATAAATATCCACGCTCAGAGTTCTTGATTTGTTTTTGATAATGTATTATTACCTTAATGACACTCTCATACTAAACACTAGTAAAAACGACCCCACAAATGATCCTTAGGTAGATGTTTAAAACTTAACACTATACACACACATAGACACATGTTGATAAACATAATGAATGGAAATTCTTTGTTGAATTATATTTTACACAGAGTCATAAAAGAGCATTATAATATAGTATGCCACCAATAAGGCCAAATTTTGCAGATTTTTGGAACCATAGTTGATATAATTCAATAATTTGTTGTAGAAATTGTTACTAGTATGTTTGTTTAGAGTCCTTATGATAAACTTCAATGTATATTTTATATTTATAAGAAAAATATTTGTATGTGTACCCTCTAAGAAAATAAAGAATAAAATTATGTAGAAGACTATAAGGAAAAATAATTCATACTATGATATAACAATATGAGTCTAATAATACAATAACATAAAGATGATTTTATTTTTAAGCCGGCGCTCCAGTGTATATATACACTTGTTTGCTTTTATTGTGTACAAAGTATATTAACAAAGTTTTTAACATTAAAAATATATTCATTCCTAAGGAAACAGGTTTCAAATGACTCATGGATATTATGGATAGTCGGACCAGGGACCTCTGAAAGTAAGTACATATTACGGTATAACAAGATATCTTTTCACGAGAAAAATATTGTTACCTCCGCCGAAGAGGTATGTTTTCACTGGCGTTTGTTGGTTTGTTAGTTTGTTAGTTTGTCAGCAGAATAACTCAAAAAGTACTGAACGGATTCGAATGAAACTTTGTGGAGTTGTTGGAAATGCCAAAAGAAACAAGTGATTAAATTTTGGCATCTCTAAGTGCTTTTTTAATATGCAAAATGAGCAAAATACTAAATGAAATGGGGTCTCAATTCAGGGAGTAGGAAGAACAAACGCTAAAAAATATTCATTGACGTATTATTGTTCATATATCAGCTCAGGACTATATTAACCCAGTGACGTAGCTTAAACTTCTTCCTCTTCCCGTCTCTGAGTGCTTTTTTAATATGCAAAATGAGCTAACAAAGAGGAAACAATGATTAGAGTTAGAAAATCGGGCGTGTGAAAGGGAGAATGTTTGAATAGGAATGTTGTGGGGATCGGCGGAGGTACACACTCTCTGAGTGTATATATGCCTCTAGTTTTAATTGTTATTTCAATTGGAAATGCTATAATATAGTTTAAATGGTTGTAGGGCAATCACCCCCCAGACAATCACCCCCGGACTAGCACCCCCCGACAATCACCCCCTGGACTAGCACCCCCCGTGCCAATCACCCCCCGGACATTTACCCCCCGTTAGTAATAGATATTATCTCTTAAAGTCCACTTATGAAGTTAACACTGTTTTCTAACTAATAACAAATGTGACGTCACTGGATAGCACGCACACAGTTCTTTAGAATTGGAATTTTTATAAATTAAACGTGCATAATTTTGCAAATTTCGTGTCTTAGACCTATATCTGGGCTATTTATGTACAAATTGACAATTTATGGTCTAAGACACGAAATTTGCAAAATTATGCACGTTTAATTTATAAAATTCCAATTCTAAAGAACTGTGTGCGTGCTATCCAGTGACGTCACATTTGTTATTAGTTAGAAAACAGTGTTAACTTCATAAGTGGACTTTAAGAGATAATATCTATTACTAACGGGGGGTAAATGTCCGGGGGGTGATTGGCACGGGGGGTGCTAGTCCAGGGGGTGATTGTCGGGGGGTGCTAGTCCGGGGGTGATTGTCTGGGGGTGGTAGTCCTGATACGAGTTTAAATATGTATGTTACTGCCATATAAGAAAGATATCACAATCTAATAGATCATAACTTCTAAATGGTCTAGTTAAAAATAATCTTTAGAGTAAGGGAGTCCTATTGTATATTGTGTTACAGGTTTTAACTTTTGAACATATGCGAATAAATTACTCTATATTTGAGTGTGGGAGGTATTTTTATTCATGCATGATATTTGAAAGCATTACGATGCATGCATCATGTCAGCCAGCCCTTAAACCGTTTTATTTAGTATAGACCCAAGAGTGAAGGGCGTTTTAAGTTGAAAGTGCATACCTAAGAATATCATAAAAAATCAAATGATTTTGTTAAATTTATTAAGGATGTTTTAAGAGAAACGTAGATAAATTGAACACAATTGATTATTTTTTAAATTAAACCTTCATTTGTAAAAATTGAACATATATATATATTTTATCATAATATATTGTAGTGTAAAAATAAAATACACTGAAATAGAACAAATCCGTAACAGAGTTCCGTAAAATATAAACATAAATGTTTCATTTCCATTCCAATTTAACTGTACTCCATATATACATAGATTTCTATCATAATAAAATATGAGCAAATATCACCATAAAAAACATACAAAATTCAAATCCACGATTTATCAAAGCATATAGAAATATTTTGCTTATTTGCATTATTTCAAGGTTAAAAAGAAACTTTATGAGTGTCTATACATTGATGACTAAACCTTTTTATATTTTTTATAGATTATTATTTTTCAATTGAATAAAAACTTTCAAAAAGTCTTTTGATATAAAGAAATACATTTATATGACAACTCTACACTCTACCTCCCATACACTCAGCACTTTTCAAGGTTATAGATTCTCATTTTTTTAATCTTGAAGAAAAATGTATAAAAAGAAATATTTCTTTCATCTCACATAATAAGCAGTCGTGGCCGAGTGTTAAGGCGTCTGACTAGAAATCAGATTCCCTCTGGAGCGTAGGTTCGAATCCTACCGACTGCGAAGAGTATTTATTTTGAGTCTTGGTTACTCGAAACAAAATGTATGCAAATATTATTTTGAGCAACTATAATGGCTTTTGATACGAACGACCACGAGGTTTTTATTTACATAACAAGCCTGAAATTATTACTAGTATTCACGTCAGTTCTCAACGAATGAAATATAAATGAAAAGAAGTCTCCTCGGACATGATGAGTTCAATTAACTGGAAAAACGTTTCTTAGCAGTTGATAAGATACGAACCTTCGAATCTTCGAGTGCGACACCTTATCAACTCGGCCATGAATCCTTGTTGAGAGAAGGAGAAATTGAATAATATTTTCATTCGTGCTATCTTTCAGAATACACAAAAGAACAAAAGTTATTCAGAAGGTGTGCTTAAAATTATTTGAATGTAAGCTTATTATGGGCCCTAAAATCGTAGAACTTGTCCAACATCAATCATAACTTTGTTTTAAGTTGATCCCTCGTCAACGATTAACCGATTCTTTTTAAATAAAGATAATTCAATATTTATCCCTATATGTTTAGAACTTAAGTTAAATACTTATTTGTTAAGGTCAAATATGGTGCTAAATAGGTATCCATCTTGAAGCTTCCTCTTTTCATTCAAATTTTACTTTATCCACATACATAATCATGTAATAGGAACAAATTTTGGAAAAAAATACATATAAATTCAACATATATAGACAATTATTTTTTTGCTCTATTTGTACATTTTCAAGGTTAATATGGCTATTTTTGTTTTTCAAAAGTAAAATAATATATTCCCTTCCATTAAATTAACAAGCAGTCGTGGCCGAGCGGTTAAGGCGTCTGACTAGAAATCAGATTCCCTCTGGGAGCGTAGGTTCGAATCCTACCGACTGCGTAATATAATTTTTCAACTCTTTTACTCACACCATAATTAATTCAAGATGTAATATAAATCAAGGACTATTTGTTTTGGTGAGTTTTAATAAACAACTATTTCCAAGTTATCAAGTACATAACAATTTTCTTACTTATGATATACTTTTAGTTATTTTTGTTCACTATAATATTTATTAGGCAATGTTCAACCATAATTAATTGTCATAGTTTACTGACTTAGATGCTTCTTTATATGTAAATAATAATATTATTTCTTTCAGATTAAATTTATTTATTTCCCTAACTTCTATATAGACGGATAAGTCACTAAGTAAATCGTTACCAACAGAGGCCAAAAAAATGCACTGTTCAATATGTCGCCTTTAGACAGTGATGGGACCATTCCTAATTAGACTCAAATCGAAGTAAGATAACAAGATGAACCATTCTTTGTCCATTTGCGAAAGTAGACAAGTATCCCGAGTTTCACACATGGTACTTTTATTATCAGAGTTATGCCCATAAAACTAAAGGTTCAGACAAGGTTGATATCACCGCATACTCTGTAGGTTGGGACAATAAAAGTTTTATTAGTTCTTTTTTCCTCCTTCTTAAACATGTGGACTTTGCTCTTAATTGATTTATATCCATCTCGTATTTAGCTATCGTTTCCCTCAGCAATTAAGGAGACATACCTCCCATGGCGTAACCCTTAACGAACTAACTAGCCCCCTTTTACATATATATTACATAATATCCTCCCCATAATCATGTTTGGGTCACTAGCCAATTCCTTAGTTAATTAGGATGGTATATGATATCAAGCTTTAAGAGTCACGACAGAGTCTTAAAAGATACGGTTGGCATGTTTGTGGGTCCATGAAGTTACTCGAATGTTATATAATGAATACACAAATATCCTTTTATTGTATCCTTTAGAAAAAGATGCTTGGTTGTTGAGATGTCCACTATAAAAATTAATATCCTAATTATTTTTTAGTGAATATTTTTATGTATATATATGGTGTATATATATATGTATATATATATAATATAATATAATATATAATATGATTCATTATATTAGTTTGGTGAAGGAGTCTTTTAATTGTTTGATAATATTTTGGAAACTAAAGAATATATATATATATTATATATGTATATATACATATACATGTATATATATGATTTTTAAAATGGGGAAACACTTTTTAGAAAGGGCACTTCTTAGACATCCATAAAAATATTGAGACTAGCAGAACTTGAAGGACCACTGGCCGTGGATTTGATAGCTTCAATATGTCATATTTGTTAAAGCCAGACACTGACCGTGTATTTGAATCCTCAAAATACTATAAAGTATCCCACGGCACCTGAGGGTGCATTTGTTATCCCAACATACTCTTTCTGTGCTCGATGAAACCCAAGGAAACATTGCCGATGGATTCTTAGCACCATTATGTACAAATGCAACAGGCGGAACCCGAAGCCCATTTTCATACATATATAACCCAAAAATACTTCAAGTATGTGCGACGGAACCCAAGATATCGCTGGCTGTGAATTTTTCATCCCAATATTTCACATTTTTAACTGGCGGAAACCGTGTCGAAGAAGTATTCGTCTACAGATGTATGTCACAGAGTTATCCATGTCGTAGAAATGTTCGCCTATAAAGTGTTCATCTAAGATAGGCCAATTTAACAAATGATCGGTTTCCAAAATAAACACTAAAGTATAAATTTCTTTTTAATTAGATAAATAACATCATATCACAAAGCTTGAAACTCATGTATCAAGTGACCTTGCCAACGATGACATAAATTTAGGCAACTTTATCATTGACTTTTAAGACAAGGATTTGGATTGAATAATATAGATGTTAAAGCTATTGATAATGACTTATTTACAATTTTCACGGAATTCAGATGAAATATGTCAATGCTTACTATAATTTCAGATTAGAAGTCGCTTAGTTGTTTCATTTGGGCTCTGGTATATTTTGATTCATTTCTGTATCCTAGTTTTATCAAAAGGTATCAAAAAGAAAGGTTAAACACTTCATCAACAAAGTTTTCTTGAATAATATGAGAACGAAAGAAATACAACATTTCATGAAGAGTCCTTTAAGTGTTGATATTTTTGAGACCCTTTTATGGCAGTCACATTTTGAGCCAATCATATTACAGAAGGAGAAGTTAAGTTTTTCTTGATTTTCATTAATGTTCATCTGATTGACTCCTTTGGTGCATTTAGTTTTATCACATAAAAGTTTAATATAGATTTAATACACAGTATATTTTTTGTATTTCCATTTGTAATATTTCGTCCCCTCATTTGTATGGTTCACTTTTGTCGAAAGAAGAAATTCCTTTTCTTCTCTTGACAACTTGATTATTTTAAATATATATGTTTTTCTTCGAATACGTTATTAAAAATGAGACACTTTCTTAATTCTCAAAACATATAAACAAGCATCTCAAGCTTCTCAAGTGTTTGACTTTAATAAGATTATATCCGCATGGTACGTGCAATATGAACCAACATGTTTAATATTATAAAAGAGGGATTTCTGATATTATTATTCCTTTGTTTTCAATTATACAAAGTGCACTTTTATTGTTGCATTTGTACATGAGTGTGAAATAACATATGCGTTTATGACATACTTCCTCAGCCATAAATTGTGTCTCGTTACTTTAAAGATTAAGTACTTGAGATCATAAAACGTAATCTCTGATTTACAAAATTCTTCTCTAAAGAAAATACATAGAGTTTCCCTAGTTTGTTTTTAATATAAGAGCTGTAAAATCTAGTGGTTGTGTTTCAATTTTCCCGCCAAGGTTGAATATCAGAACAGAATGATGGATAAAAAAGTAAAATTTCACATTTTTATGAGTTCACAAATTCCTTTTTCAGCTTGAATGTAATTGATAGTAATTACACAATAGTGACATAAAATTAAACTATTTATTTAGATACAAAAAAGTCTTATATATATATCAGAGCTGGGATTCGGTAGAAAATTATAGCACCGGTTCGATATTTGTTATATATACCTTCTACCGATCGATATCGGTATTCGGTGATTTTATTATATATCTACAGTATTGATCGATATTCGGTACGGTAGATTAGAAAGAGAGAGAAATTTATTATGTATCGGCTCTGTGACTTCTTCATATGCATTTAATATCGGACAGTTTATAGCAAGGATAATTAAGTACATAATTTGTTTTAATTTATTTAAGATTATTTAAAATTTAATACATGCTAATCTTATATAAATTATTTATGTATTAGGAGGTTCTAGGCGTACTCGACGGGCACGCCTTTGCATTTTCCGGATTCGCAGTTAGCGCTCCTGCATTGAACTCTTTTGCATCAGGTGTTCTTGTCTGCAGCGGTTTCGCCTGGGATTGTACCAAGGAATACTAGAAGCTAACTGGAAGGATGACGTCATTAACGGGCACTCCCTTTATGCTCAAGTAAGGGCCATCATTATTAGTTCAATTGTAATATTTATTTCAAAAAACGTGGTTGTGTAGTGTTATTTTCAGTGTTGTTCCCTAACGCGCGTGCGAGTAATATATTACTTTGTGATATTACTGCGCAATAACTAGAAAGAACAAACATATTAGATATTACTTTCAAGTAATAACTAATATGTAATATCCTAGTTACATATTACTTTCGTGAAAAAAATATTCGACAGGCATTTTTGATGAAAATTTATGATCTGTGAATGTATGTGACGTCACCCAATGGACATAATACTGCTTATTAATAAAATTAAAAATGCACGTCAATATTGATATTTAAGACAGGGGATTCCATTAGACCCAAACACACAGAAAATAACCTTTTCGTTATTTATGGAGAATTTTATCGTAAAGAAAATAAGTTCCTCAAAGCCCTCGGGCCCGCATGTCGATTGAGGCTTTTAGGATTGAAACCCAACGCCAACCCCAATTAGGAATGAGTGGAACCCTAGTTTACAATATTATACACCCCAAGCCCTCGGGTCCCATCTGCTGATATAGGCTTTTATTTAGGGTTGAAACCCACCGCCAACTCTGGCAAGGCATAAGAGGAGTCCTTGCTTTCAATCTCATACACCCCAAGCCCTCGGGTCCCGCCTGCTGATATAGGCTTTTATTTAGGGTTGAAACCCACCGCCAACTCTGGCTAGGTATAAAAGGATTCCTTACTTTCAATCTCATACACCCCAAGCCCTCGGGTCCCGCCTGCCGTTATGGGCTTATATTTAGGGTTGAAACCCACCGCCAATTCTGGCTAGGTATAAAAGGAGTCCTTTCTTTCAATCTCATACACCCCAAGCCCTCGGGTCCCGCCTGCGGTTGTGGGATTTTATTTAGGGTTAAAACCCACCGCCAACTCTTGTTAGGTTTAAAAGGAGTCCTTACTTTCAATCTCATACACCCCAAGCCCTCGGGTCCCGCCTGCCGTTATGGGCTTTTATTTAGGGTTGAAACCCACCGCCAACTCTCGTTAGGTATAAAAGGAGTCCTTACTTTCAATCTCAACACCCCAAGCCCTCGGGTCCCACCTGCCGTTATGGGCTTTTATTTAGGGTTGAAACCCACCGCCAACTCTCGTTAGGTATAAAAGGAGTCCTTACTTTTTTTTTGCCTATATGGTTCGATAGAATTGCATCCGATAGGATATAAATAATCATTATAGCATTAAAATTAGTCTATCGAACCTAGGATCTTATCAATGAGGTAGACCAAAAATGACCATCCCCTCTCGGGATTCGAACCTGCGCCCCCAACATTGAGAGTTGAACACGCCTTAACACGCACGGCTATCGAGCTCCCTTTCCTTACTTTCAATCTCATACACCCCTAGCCAGAGTTGGCGGTGGGTTTCAACCCTAAATAAAAGCTTATATCAGCAGGCGGGACCCGAGGGCTTGGGGTGTATGAGATTGAAAGTAAGGACTCCTTTTATACCTAACCAGAGTTGGCGGTGGGTTTCAACCCTAAATAAAAGCCTATTTCAGCAGGCGGGACCCGAGGGCTTGGGGTGTATGAGATTGAAAGTAAGGACTCCTCTTATACCTTGCCAGAGTTGGCGGTGGGTTTCAACCCTAAATAAAAGCCTATATCAGTAGGCGGGACCCGAGGGCTTGGGGTGTATGAGATTGAAAGTAAGGACTCCTCTTATACCTTGCCAGAGTTGGCGGTGGGTTTCAACCCTAAATCAAAGCATATATCAGCAGGCGGAACCCGAGGGCTTGGGTTGGATAATTAAACCTATGCCTCTCATAATGTAAGAAGTCATTTTTTTAGTCTTTGAATTCACCCACTTTATCATGTTTGAGCCATGTGCTCACTTTATAACATTACAATATCATATATAGGATTATTATAAAAATGCAAACTAGGTTTGGTGAGGATTTTTACAAATCCTGTTTGAATTGCCTTTACTTATTGTTTCGGAATGCTCAAAAAAGTAGTATATTACTCAAAGTAGTATATTACTTTTGTGAAGTAATAACTAATATTGAAAAAAGATATTACTACGCAGTAAAAAGTAGTATATTACTTACTACTTTCAAAGTAATATTCGACCAACTCTGGTTATTTTAAGTTCTTTATATTCTGTGTTTCAAAGTGGTTTACAAGTTATCTGCTTCTGTTGTAAACAGGGATATAATAATATGCCAAAGAGGGACTACTCTTTCTCGAACGATCTCTTTGGGAAGCTCAAGAGTCACTTGGGTATCCACAGCTTTCGCCTCAATCATCTGTCAGCCATTAATGCGGCCCTCTTGAACAATGTCGCCTCTGTCTTTATGCCCACGGAGGCAGAAAGAGTCTCTGCTATCAGTTACCCGCTGCAGTCCAGGGCAGAGTCACTGTAGTCCTATCCCTCCTTGCATCCCTCATATATGATAAAGTCACAAAGCTCAACGGTATGGGAATCCCTGTAGATCATCTCATCGGGGACGACTATGGCCGGCAGCGGAAAATATACGAAAAGCTCCGTCTCCTCATGCCCCAAATCATATTCCTCTGCGTGACTCCCGAGAAGGTATCTGCCTCTCAGAAGCTCAATGGAATCTCTCGAAGCCTTTATTCGCGGTATCCCCTCAAGCGATTCGTTATTGATGAGGCCAACTGTGTGTCTCAGTAGGGACACGACTTTCACTCGTACTACTAGCTTCTCCATAGGTTACGAAGTGATTTTCCCCGAGTCTATTTTATGGCACTAACGGCCACCGCGACGCCCTGCATCCGAACGGACATTCTACATCATCTAAAAATGAAGTCTCCGAAATGGTTTCTCTCTTCCTTCAACAGACAGAATTTGGCCTATGAGGTCCAACCAGAGAATCCATCCAAAACTGCTATGCTGCCCTTCCCGTGGACTGCTACCGTGAAATGGCTATTAAGCTGCCTTGCTCCAAGGGTGAAATAATGGACATTGTTCATATGAAGGAGCTTTAATACAAGAGCTTCGAGGAGGAACTTATCCCAATTTGCCAGAGCTTTTTGGACCAACGGTTGAGTTATTTGGAAGATAAGGAATACGCTGCATTTCTTAATAGCGAAGAAGGCTCAGGGATTTTCCGTATTTTAGCTCGAGCATCGAGTCTATTGGTGGATGGATGTCCAAGTCAAAGTAAGAGTTTCTAACTATTCATCAAAAATAAAAGTACCCTTTTTTATCTTAAAGCAATTTAAAATATGAATGATTTTAACGATATATATATATAATACTAATCATAACTTTTTCATTTTATGAAATAGATTTTTACTTTATCACAATATCAAGCCAATAAAAAAATAAGTATTAACTAAAAATTAATATATTGAGTACATTGTCCAATTTTAATAGTATCGTAGCTATACGTAGCTTTTATTCTGTTATTGACTTTGTTTTTTTGTAATGAAATGCATATTGCATCATCTGTTTTTAATTTTTTTTTTTTTTTCGGTCACGAAGTTTTATTCAGTATTTGTAACAACAATACAGTGCAATACAAACTACAATAAAATACAAATAAATATATATAAAATAAATAAAACTCTCTTCAACAGTTGCGTAAAAACTAAATGAACGTTATAGTTCAAATTTACTGTTAAAAAGTTTAATTAAATGATGTTAAGGTAGTGATTAAACAGGATAGAGTTACGCTATGACGTTAAATTTAATATCACCTAAATGTTTATAATTAATTCTTCATATTGTAATAGGGGCGGAAGAGGCAAATACTATCGGGGTCGCTGTGGCTGAATGTTATCTTTCCGTGGATGAAAAAAGTCTGGCTCGACCTCAAGCCGAACCGGAACGCCCTCAAACGCAACGCCAGCCCCGCTAAAACCTCCTCATGATTCTCTGATTTGAAACTCATGGCACCTCCGAAACTAGAAGTTTAATGAGGCTGTGTCGTTTCAGAGAAACAAAGATCGTCAGATATGAAATTTAATTTGAAAATATTTTTTTTAAAGTTACAGTCTATTTCACAATGAAAACATAATATTGAATTACTTGTTTGTAACTGTTAAACTATGTATCGTTTGTAAATAAATTATATTTACTATTGTGGAAATTATTGTTGATAAATAAAAAGTATTAAAATATATATCACAATCGCTATTCATTTTTTTTAAATATAATATCTACTTGTTTGATCGTTGAATGATAAATTATTGACGTGAAAATGACTCATTTAGCTATAAAAATACATATAAAACTTAATTTATTGATATGTTAATCAACGTATCATGGCCTTAACTTGGAAGCTACAATTTTCCCTTTCCTTTCCAGTTAGTTTCTAGTATTCCTTGGATTGTACCTAGGAAGGATTTTCTACCAAGGAAAAGAGAGTGCTTGGGCAAAGCGACAGTTGAACGATGTTTATCTGTTATTGAAGGGAATAAGCTCTCTATATCTTTATGTCTCTATGTGAATGTTACAAAAGTCATACTTTCAAATATACCGTACTGATTTTCAATCGGTACGGTATTCGGTAGTTTCTAACAAATATCGTATAATCGGTTCGGTATTTGAAATCTACGATCGGTAGTATCGAATACCAATTTACATTCGGTAGTCGCAGCTCTGATATATATATATATACATTTCCTCTCAGCTTAGGACACCTTCAACTTCGTGCTATGAAATGTTATTTTTCCAAATTATTTGCGTGCTAAACAATTACATCCCATAAAAAATAAATGCCTCTTTCGTCATTACGTAATTTAAAAACCCATTATCAAATGCTGTTTTTCTGTACCACAAGCAATAAAGTTAATCTTTATGTTTTTATGATTCCAAATAAATGTTTGATATGTATGCGCCATGAGCAATGCGTTGACTAAGACTCTTAAAAATGCTACACACACACACACATATATATATATATATACATATGTTTGCAACGCATTTCTACATGTGTTGCTGAATAAATCCCGGAAATGTTGATATCAATACGTAAGGGAGGGGGGAAGTCCTAAAGCCTTGAAATATTTCAATCCTTTTTTTGTATTTTGTATATTGCAAATAATATTCATTTGAACAATGGGGGTTGGCTGTAGGGGAAGTTGAAAGAATAAATATATATAGAATTAACAGCTGTTTTGCCTTGAAATAAATGGAAATATAGAAAACGTCGTGCACAGATGTCGTTCCCTAAGGAAATGCAACAGGAAACTCCTATCAGAATAATAGGAAGAGGGCAAAGAGCTGTCATTTTAAAGTGAATTAAGCTGTTCACAGATCTGTTGCCATCCTATCAATACCTACAATTAAAGCAATACTAAATACTTAGCAAATCATAAATATATGCCGCTTTGGTAACATAATACCATTTGTATTCCTTGATTGCACGAAGAAATATAAGATTTTCTTTTATATCGAAAAAAAATTAGGTGTTTTTCAATATCTGTCCTGGACAGTATTAGAACGTTCAGAAATATGATGGCATGGCTTAAGTGACATAAATATTTTTGAGAGTAACTATATCCGTACTTTTGGAACTGATTAGTGAAACTGTTTTGGTGTTCCAGTCAGCAAGTGTGAATCGATTTGAAGTGACGTCTGATGAGACGTTGACAATTCTATACGTTTCTTCGAGGAACAGGTTCGATGATGGGTCCTCAAAAGGTGCAAGGATCGAGCTAGTCATCATCTGGTTGAGTGAACAAATAGTAACTCATTCATATAATAATAAACCTTATTAAAAGCTTAAACAATAACCTACGTAACGTTGAAACTATATGCTTACATGGGGGTGAGTTCCTAAAACTATTATAATATTTTAAATGTAATGTTCAGTAAATATTCTATTAATTGAAACTACTTGATTAATCTAACAATAAATTATTATATAATAGACACATTCCTTAATGCAACAAACTAACCGATAACCAATAATATTGTAATTAACTTGCAATCATTTATTATTTTTATAATTTATAACATTACATAACATAATTATCTATACTTATAAAAAAAGAATTCCGTTCGTTTGTGCGTTCGTTCGTTTCCCTGTATCTCCCGAACGGGTCATTAGATCTTGACGAAATTTTCAGTGAATAGTTTTGTGAGCTCAGAGAGTGTTTTAGTGGGGTTGTCAACTCACGGAAAATTCGTCATCGACATGCTTATTTTATTCGCCAAAACGTTTTTTGCCGATTTTTTAAAATTTACAAGTTAGATTTTGCCCAATTTTCTGTGGATAAGACTGAGGTACTAAGACGTGTTTTTGTTTTTTTGAGTGTTTCCTGGAAAATTCGTTTTCTACATGATTACTTAAAAATATTTAACTTTCTGTCCCTGTATGTCCCCCCAAATTTAAGTTTTGTGGAAAATAACAACACTTTTTTATATTGCAACATCGTGCTAATCAAATTTCAATAATGCCTAGAGATGGAGAGGGATGTCAATACCCAGCCTTAAATAAAACGGAAAAAATGGTAATGAAGACCCAATGATAACTTTTTAAGAAACTGATTTTCAAATAAAAAGTCACATGCGATGACATCACTGAAATTATTCGTGTGAGTTCTTCTTTTTACAATGTTTAAATACTCAGCCTTAAGGAATACAAAACAGAAAAAATGGTAATGAAGAGCTATGCCAACTTTTTAAGGAACTGGTTTTAATATGAAAAGTCACATGCAATGATTTCACTGAAATTATTCGTGTGATTTCTTCTTTGTGAGATGTTTAAATACCCAGCCGTAAGGAATACAAAACGGAAAAAATGGCAATGAAGACCCAATGACAACTGTTGAAGGAACTGATTTTAATATGAAAAGTCACATGCGATGACATCATTGAAATTATTCGTGTGATTTCTTCTTTTTAAGATGTTTAAATACCTATCAATAAGAATACAAAACGGAAAAAATGGTAATGAAGACCAAATGACTACTTTTTAAGGAACTGATTTAATATGAAAAATAACATGTGATAACATCTCTGAAATTATTCGTGTGATTTCTTCTTTTTATGATGTTTAAGTACCCAGCCTTAAGGAAAACAAAACAGAAAAAATGGCGATGAAGACCCTATGACGACTTTTTATATAATTTATTTTAATATGAAAAATCGCACGCAATGACATCACTAAAATTATTGGTGTGATTTTTTTTTCCACCCAGACTATTGTCAAGTTGGAAAATCCCTGGCAGCGCCGGGTAATATTCGCTAGTAATAAAATATAATTTATTACACTATATTATCTCATATATTACATAATCATATAATATTGTTTTATTAATTACATTATATTACGTATTACATTATTTTCTTAAAGCCTCTAAACTCAATGTTAAACTAAATTCACTTTTGTAGAGCTAATTATATATTAAAAAAGTTGATTTGATTTAATAAGCAGAAACATATTTTATTTGCTTTTTCGAATATGCACTAGGGTTGTTCTTATTTTTCAAATGTTTGAAATGTTAGCGACTTTGAGCATTTTCTGTTTCTTGGTGATAAAAGAAGACGACATACAAAGTTTCAACAAAATCGGTCAACATTACGAAGTCGCGCAACGAGGTCAAAGTTTTAAAAATTTAGTAAAAATATAGTTTTCCGCAAATTTCTTCAAAATGGTGGACGTTACAGACTTCAATAATAATTATAAATTTAAAGGAAATATAATTTATTACCAGACGTATGATCTTTTGATATGAGAATATACGATTACCATCTGGTAACTCTGTTAGTGTTACCTGGATAGAAAGAGAAAGAGAAGGGAGGGAGTATTTTGTCCTCACTCCTCTCCCTTCTTTTTTTCTTCCTTTCCAGGTTACACTAACTGCCGTTACCAAATGGTAATCGTATATTCTCATATCAAAAGATCAATTTTTGGGGGAGAGTACGTATTTGCTTATATCTCTTAAAGTATAGCGATTTTTAGAACACAAAATATATCAAATGAAAGCTTGGTTAACCAGCTTTAATATTTTGGTATACTAAATCATGTCAATTTAATAAGTAGAGAGTTATATGCACATTAAAAAAGCCTATCTCGCGTACAAAATGACGCATATAATGGATTATGTATGCGTCAGAGATAAAGTAAAATTTTGAGAGGATACCTTGACGCAAATCTAAGAAACACATTATTATTTATTTTTTTCATAATCGATTTCTTATAGGTCAATACAGGCTCTGAATCATATGATGTAAACTCAGATTGTACTGAATTCTGAATTGATAGAATGCAACCAAGGTCATTTTTGGATTTATCATCTAAAGTTTTACTAAACTTAAAAGTACTATTTTACTCTGAAGCGAACAAGTCATCTTCTACAGGCGAGTGAAGTTAATTGATACAAAAAAGCTATGAAATAAGCTAACAATACTCACTCCCTTTCTTGCTTTGTTTTTACTGAAAACTTTGTTTTATTAAAAAACATCAAACATACGTCTGGTAGTAAATTAGATTTCCTTTAAATTAATAATAATTATTGAAGTCTGTAACGTCCACCATTTTGAAGAAATTTGCGGAAAACTATATTTTTACTAAATTTTTAAAACTTTGACCTCGTTGCGCGACCTCGTAATGTTGACCGATTTTGTTCAAACTTTGTATGTCGTCTTCTTTTATCACCAAGAAACAGAAAATGCTCAAAGTCGCTAACATTTCAAACATTTGAAAAATAAGAACAACCCTAATATGCACTCATATTAATATTATTATTATCATTAAAGGACAATGATTTCTTATCTTTAATATTTAGATAATAATACAGAGCACGTATAAGTATTCCTAACAGTTGTATCGCTTTTTGATATATTATGAATGTAGTGGATATATAGATAAGTAAATGCATTTTTAGTTAAGGCACATTTTATTAGTCAAACTATTATAGCTTTATCTATGCATGTAAATGTGTTTATGATAAGATATCAATTAATCTTCTACGCGAATAAAATATAGATCTTCAAAATGAAGAATAAATTCCTTTTTAGAGAGATATATTTTTCTTACATAGTTACACAAAAAAAACAGAAGTTAAACCTATGAACGGTCTCTGTAAATGTGGTGCATCTTATATTTGTATTGAACTTACCCGATTTATCCGTTGTTGTTTTGTTGTAGTCACTTTTCAAGATGTACCTTTGGTAATAAATCGATTATATTTTGTCTATGTTTAAGACTGTGGTATTTATTATCTCCAGTATGGACAGTTCATAAATAATAAATATTTAGAAATAAGTGCCATCTTGAAATGACATCTTAGGTCCGAGTTCAATAATAACAAAGCAACGGTTCTTCTATAAACTTATTTATTTACGTTCATCTTAATTCAAAAAGTATATGCCAAATATCTTTGGTAGTTCTCGAATAAGTTTAATATGATCACATTTGTCACTCATACCAATTTATCGTTTCAAACAGTTTTTAATGTCAAACTTATAATTGAGCAATCGTTTATCAGTATTACTAAATATTGCACAATAATATATCATAACAAAGAAAAACACAATAACCAATTGACTATTAAATTTTTTATTTTTTGGATTGTATGGAATGCTTCGACAATCTAGAAAATAGACATTGTTTATAAGAATTAAAACCTTTGATATCATGAAGAAATTACCATCTAAACTCAACATTCGTTCTCTAATAGAGTCTTTGTGTACGTACAGGAACCATTGGCATGTTTTCAACTTTTATACAGGGTGTCTGAGTCATTTTGTCCAGTTCAACATACATAGATATGGTACTTAAACAACGTGAGACATACTTTAAAAAAATTGGGTTATTTTAGAGAAGAATAAATAAAGGAGTTTTTAAAGTAATTACAACAGTCTACAATGATATAGATATGAAAACTTGCTTTACGATCCATTGGAATAGATGGTGGACTGTGAGGTGTCAATCTCAATAAAATATTTGCAGAGGTAATAAAAGTAAAAATTTGTCGTTTCATGTCTGCTGTCATTGTACTCTCATATTAGGAGCATGCAAAAGGAGAAATGGGGTTGCCCTTTTGATTAATTGTCTATCACCTCTTGACACCATATTGGTATATATATATATATATAAAGTGTATGAGTTAACACTATAAATACAATGCAGAACGAGCAATGACAATGATTATATATAATCAAATGGATTCTACAAGTCATATCAAATCATGTAAAGGATCGAAACCTTACATTTTAAAACTAATTCGCTATTTTAAAAGTCAATCTTGAACTCTAATCACAAATGATATTTTTAATATATGGAATAAATATTTTTTAAATGTTTTCCATCAATATTTTTTAAACCATGATTAAAAACGGCATTTTTTTATTATGAGGAATATATTGAAAGAAACAGTAATTTCTGTCGATAAAAGACCGATTTAATGTTATGAGCAAACAAAATTGTAATAAAAGTTGGATAGTGTAATTAATATATAAACAATAATAAACACTGACCTTCTGTATGAGCAAATTCGTCACTGTCAAATTATCAAATGTTATGTTATTAAGATTTAGAGAGAAAGAATTGGCATTATATAAATGAGATGTCTTATCATTTTAGCCAGTTTCTATTAATCAATAATAATACATAATTTATATTGTACAAGACCCGATTATTTTCTAAAGAAAAAAATAGCAATACAAAATATGATCAGACATCAGGACCGTGATCGAACCGTAATTTTTTTTAAAGAATTATAAATATGGTTGAGCATTCAAAAGCCTTGAGATTTAATTGATGTTAGGGCCTTTGACTGAATAAATAATATTTGCAGTGTAAGACATACACGGAAGTACCTTATATGCAAAGACTCGTATAAGTTGGGCCAGCTTTTCTTTCTCTTCAAAGAAAATGCTTTGTACATGTATGTAATAGGCCGGCGTAATGATATGTACTGCTTTTTGTATATATACAAAATTTATTTTCTATCCTAATAACTGGCTCGTTGGTCTAGGGGTATGATTCTCGCTTAGGGTGCGAGAGGTCCCGGGTTCAAATCCCGGACGAGCCCTCACTTTTACAAATTTGTGAATCATCAATATTACATATAACAATGATTCAGTCATTTTTTAAAGAGAAAAAATTCAATTTTTGCAAGCCAAAGAGAAATGTATATCAGTGTTATTTTTTTTCTCAAGTAATTCATATGTAATTAATATGCAAACAAAAGTACTCTATGAAGTTATTATACCCCAAAAGCTTTATTTATTACTAATTGACTAAATGAAATATAACAGATTTTAATAAATTTTATTTCCTGCAAACATATATGCTTTCTTATTAGCAAAGGTGAAGTCATCAATGCCTGTATCCAATCTAAAGAAAAGTGATTACAAACTCTTTGAATGACAAACAACACTAGTAAAAATCGAAATATATATATATATAAATATATATATATGACCTATATATTATAAGTTCCATCCATTATTAAGTAAAGCAAATCTCTTTTGCATGTCTCAAAGTCCCTTAATTACTACCAACAACAAAAACAAACTAGATGAAAGGGTTCGATGAACTCAAACATATGTATATGTATGAAAAGGTACTTTTCCCGAACATGTGAGGTTCTGTTTTTGCCATTATGCTCATATTATTATTATATATGTAAATAGTATTCAGCAATAAAATTTAATCAACAAGGACGAAATTTAAGTTGAAACGCTTACGCATTTCATTCATGAGTATGCAATTCACTCGAACCATTGAAGGCCACAAACAAGTGGCAATGCATGCATTTGTTAGCATGAGGTTGGATGAAAAAATAATAAAAACAATGTTCTTCAATGTTTTAAACTTGAAGAAAAGAGAAATTAGCACATAGAGAACAATTCCAGGGACCTCGGCTGGGAGTTGGAATTTTGATAGGGACCTTGTTAAATTCTTCCCATCTTGCGCTGACAATGCAATGTCCGACCTGAATGGACTTTTTTTACAAAAGATTATGATTTTTCGACACTTCTTGTTTGCATGCTTTTAGATCTTTTTTTTTGTGTTTTCTTTGTCCTTTAATATTTGTTGAATAATGTGTGATAATTTTTTCTTTGTGTACTAATTACCTCCGCCGAAGGAGGTATTGTTTTCACTGGCGTTTGTTGGTTTGTTTTTCAGCAGGATAACTCAAAAAGCACTGAACAGATTCGAATGAAACTTTGTGGAGTTGTTGGAAATGCCAAAAGAAACAAGTGATTAAATTTTGGCATCTCTAAGTGCTTTTTAATATGCAAATGAACAAAATAATAAATGAAATGGGGTCTCTATTAAGGGAGTAGGAAGAACAAACGCTAAAAAAATACTCATTGACGTATTATTGTTCATATATCATCTCAGGACTATGTTAACCCAGTGACGTAGCTTAAACTTCTTCCTCTTCCCGTCTCTGAGTGCTCTTTTAATATGCAAAATGAGCTAAGAGAGAGGAAACAATGATTAGAGATAGAAAATCGGGCGTGTGAAAGGGAGAATGTTTGATTGGGAATGTTGTGGGGATCGGCGGAGGTACACACTCTCTGAGTGTATATATGCCTCTAGTTTTATATTAAATTGTTTATATTCATAAATATATATTTTTTATATGTAATTACACAAAATTTCAATAAAGTAAAAGAAAGAGAACAAATCTAAGAGATTATTATTTCTGCTTCTGATCGACATCTTACTTCAGCGATACAAATCTCAAGAGGTCAAATAAGTTTTTTCGTATCTATTAAAAATAGGCCTAATTTGAATACGATTTTCAATTCATTTTCGTAATTGTATTGTATTTAAGTTATAAATGTTCTTCTTAGCATTTAATGTCATATTCTATAATAGAGCATGAATTTCTTACATAAATATTTGTTTTTTTACTTTTAACCAAATGCACCATGCATCCATTTTTTGTATAATGTCTTTATTTACTTTGTATAAAATAACTGCAAATATTACTTAAAATAATTAATCAATAAGACTAAAAATAGGATAGTGCTGTAATGATCATCCCAATGGATGCAAATCAATCCAAATATAAACACAAAGAAGGAAAATTGTAGTATAAAGTGCTTTAGCGTTCTCTCATGACTGATATTTTCTTATCCCTAACAAATAGCCTATATTATTATGAAATTCTATTAACCATTTGTATTTTGTAAGATTAGTTGAAATGAAATAAATATATTCTTTAAAATGTACTCTTTATGTTTTTCTTCTTGTTTTAATTATTTAATGTATAAACCAATAAATAGTCTTTTCATATTAATGAAATCAAATTTGTGCACTTAGATCAACTGTTAAAGGAGATAACCAATGTTATGAAGCTGTAAATGAATGAATTAGTTCTACAGAGCAAGGATCACGAACCTAACTAATAATATCTCAATACAAAATACAAAAAAAAAACCCGGTAAAATAAAGAACGATTGACAGCCATTTTGAAAACAATTTGCCCCTTATTGACGGATTATAATTCTATAATTATTATTCAAATCCAAGGGGATGCAATTCATTGAGCAATAAAGGCAAAAAGCCTGTATATAGTTTTGTTATATGTTTTAATACTATATATCCAGACATGCCTCCAATTTTTTTTATGTTACTATAAACAATTAACCTTTTCGGGCTTTTCTCTCTCTTTCTCCCTTTTCGTTGTTTGAAAAATGACCATGTCACGTTTAAATATGGATGGCTAAAAACGAGGGTCATGACCCATGGATGATGAAAAAAAAATCCCTTTATAGTCATTGTAAGCCCTTAGTAACTTGATTGAGGACGCGTTGTGTGGGGTCTCTCCCATTTACTTCTCGACCTCATTCATCGCATCTCTCTCTCTCTCTGAAAAATACTCAGTTATAATGTGTTGTTTTCAAGCCCAAAGACTTTCCTGAGAAGCAAAGAAAGGTGAAGCCTCATTATGTTCTTTGTACAGGACAATGAGATCAAAGTCCCCTTCATTGAGAGGGAAAAAAGAGAACTGAATAAAGGAATGCCTCTTAACGGATTTTTCTAGTATTTCTTTTATTGGAATTTCACGGATCTCACTTGCTTAAATGAGGAGGTAAAATAATGTGAGCTCTACGCCCTGTATTACATTCCATATGAGAAGCATCAAAACATCATGGGATTCTATGAATGGGCTTTCATTCCTTTAAGAGCCCTTCAACTTGTTGAATGAAGTGGAATTTATAAAAAGTGTGAGAAGAAAAACCTAAACAAAAAATAAATGTGGAAATTCCATATCACTTACACTTAAACAATCATTTATATTTTGTTCATTACAATCTACTTAGCCTCCAAGAGATTTAAAAAAGATCAATAGTAACACTTGATTTGACATCTTATCGGCTAAAAATATAGATAGAGCTTTAAATTTCGCAATGAATGACTCAGCAAGTTAAGTTCCCAGTCAATGCAGATATATATAAATCGATCGTCTTCTTTGACAAAGTTGTTTCTCTAAGATGAGTTCTCAGGAGACGAATAATAAGGAGACATTGATTACAATGGGTACAGTAGTACATTACTTGGAGATTCCTTAGAACATAAATAATCATAAGTTGCTATATTTTTATACAAGAACAAGTACCCTTTAATTTGCAAAATTAATATAAATATTTTATTAAAACAAAAAAAAACATATCATAAACCAAAATGCTAAGAAATGTTAATTTCCCTTCAAAGCCCTTCATGTGATCAATCAATTATATGTATTTTTTTGTATTTCATTTCTTATAATGGTTGAAGTACATGTCTAAATTAATTACATAAATGGACGTTAATGTAATCTAAAATTGTATTTGAGATACCTTTGACATTTATTATTACCTGCATTTATCGATAATATGCTGTCACAAATCACCTAAAATAATAAAACTTTTAATTTAAAAAATTGGGGATTTTCAATACCATTTATCTAAATACGCTTCGATACTATTTTCTGTCAATATTAATATTTCATTCCACTTGTTCAACACTAAAGCCGAAAACTTCTCATATATCCCTCTCATGCTTCTCTGTAATTAAAAAAATCATGATACTTATATTAATATAAAGCTGAGAAGATAGCTCAACTCTATTTTTACCTCCGCCGAAGGAGTTATTGTTTTCACTGGTGTTGGTTTGTTTGTTTGTTGGTTTGTCAGCAGGATAACTCAAAAAGTACTGAACGGATTCGGATAAAATTTTGTGGAGTTGTTGAAATGTCAAAAGGAACAAGTGATTAAATTTTGGCATCTCTGAGTGTAGAATTAAGATGCAAAATGAGCTAAATACTAATAAATATTTCAAGTTAGCCTACTCTATCAATAGATGTCGCTGTGCTGTGAAATCGGGTGCCGGGAGCGTCTTCCTCTCGGAATTTCCGTCGAGGGGAACCCTCCCCCGTCCCTCTACGCCGCGCCAGTCGTGAAAAATTCGCCTCGGAAGGCTCATAAGGACCCCGTGACGGCGGAGGTTTGCACTCTCTGAGTGTATATATGCCTCTAGTTTATATCTTGTTGTTGAAACGTGTTGATTAGCGTAATCCCTCATCGAGTCACATTTCAGTCAGATGTCTCCATATTCCCTGGTTATTTAAATGAACAAGCAATATGAACAGCCCACACGACTTTTATAATCGTTTTTGTTGCTTCATTTGGACATGAGCTGGGGCCTGCAGTTGTTCAAAGTAAAGGGGGAGGAGGGGAGGTGGACCTGTTTCTTTGTTCAGAAAAAGTAGAAAAAATATAACGTTAGTGAGCCATGACAGGGTACAACAAAAGTCATCAATCCTTGGCAACAGAGTGGTTCATCATCACACTGTGTACATTTGTCATAATTTTTTGAATAAATGATGTTTCATCTCTTCACTGTACGTTTTATGTGTTAGAAATGTGTATAACCTTGAACTGACGCTTCATTTGAGATATCTAGCTACTAATATATATAAATATTATAATATTTCCTAACGTTATATATATATATCCAGGATGTCAGACTTGTTGATTTATCGTTCATTTGTTGTCGTTTGCGAACGATGAACGACGAACGACAAAGTTTTGACGAACAGCATGGAAAATTCCATGTCGGTCGTTTATGGCGCCAAAAAAAGACAAGATTTGTAATTTTCATAGGACAAATTTTCTTTCTTAAAAAAGCTATAACTTTTTCAGAATGGTGAGAGAAAAAATCATTAAAAAAGCGAACGATGAACGACGAACGAATCAATTTAAAAAAACGATGAACGACGAACGAATCAATTTGGGGAAAACGATGAACGACGAACGACAAGCGATAACTTTTGGTGAACGACAGACGAACGACAATTTTTTTCGAACGTCAACAGTCTGCAAGATGTATATTATTTGATAATATTTTATTAGGGTTCACGATCTATATCGAAACAAAATAAGAACCGTAAAGAAAATAACACGACCACAAAACTTTGTATTGTTTTGATTATAATATAAGGAGGTATATCTACTATGAAAGTTATTTATAAAAACTTTCAATAGATGTACGTGAACTTAGTATTCCGCCAATAAAGGATAATTATTTGTGGATTTGTTGGTGTAGAGTAGGTTCAGATCTCATTAACACAATTGGTATATTTTTTGTTCGTAACCCATGATGATAATGCAAGTCATTGAGTCAGTCCAGTTGCTTTCGTTACATTTATGTACTTTAGTTTCAACTATAACTATCTCTCTAGAACTTCTGTTTTTCTTCTTCTTAGGAATCCAGACGTTCATAAGTCCCAGAAGAAGGACAGCATATATTATGTTTTATTATTTGTTGCTTAGTTTTCATTTTAGTTGTCCTCAAAACCAACCTCAGAGCCATATTCATTATTTGCGTCATAATTTGCTATGATTTTTGGTTCCCTGTTTCTTTTCATTTTTCTATTATTCCTTTAAGATTTGAAACGTATGTTCCTCAATGATGCAGTTTTAACGTTGAAGTCTATTTTTGAAGATTGCAGTTGCAATATTTTAGCGGAATAAAATATAAAACAAATACAATTTCTTCCTTTTTTATTATAACTTGTAGAAATAAGTATTATTTAACCAAAATACCATACTCAAGGTTTCGTGACTAATTCAATTGAGTCCGTATAACAAAAGCAATCAAGAGAGAGGAAGTGAATAAGATTGAGAGATTATCCAGCATTTAGAATATTTGTGCATTGAAAGATTCGTAGGAATCTGAGTAGTATCATGAATATCAATTCTTTGTTAATTTAGTTTTCATCTCAATCAATATAAATGGAGCTGAGTAACATTATATTTATGTTAAACGTTTACTACTGTAACTACCTGCTAATAATTTAATCTATTAATGACATTTTGAACATATTGAGTTCATTATGTTCTATATAAAACGTTGGTTGACGAGGGCTGGACTGTTACTATGTTGATCCTATCACGCCTGGGTCCAGGGTCGCCATGGGCTTTATAGCTTTGCAAAAAAGCATCATGTCTCCCATCGGCCCCAGACGCTCGCATGCCCATTAATAAACCATCCATACCTTTTTCTCACAGATGGTCCTTCTTCTGCAGTTATCACACTTCCATCGCTTTGCAACTCAAAGATATTTAAGGAAGGACATAGGAATATGGAAATCCGGACAAGAGAGAGAATAAAATTGTAGGTATCCCCTATATGGAGGAACTTCCTAGAAGATTCGACATCCTTCATAGCTTCTATTATATGTAGAAATATAATACCTATAAATATATTAGTCATATATGAGATCTTCATAATCAAATTTGTAATCTTTTTTATATTATTCAATAAAAAATAACAAACCAAATATATGATATTCAATTTTAAAATTTACTATCAAACAGCATGGCTACAAGATGATTTAAACATATAACTTGAAAATATTTCTCGATAAAATTCAAATGTTTATTTAGCATAAAGTTCATGCAACATAATCAAAGATGTGAATAGGCGTGTTCAACTCTCAATGTTGGGGCGCAGGTTCGATTCCCGAGGGAGGAAGGTCAATTTTGGCTAACCTAATTGATAGTATCCTAGGTTCGAGTGACTAATGCTATAATGTTTATTTATAATAGGACGGATGCAATTCTTTCGTTATGAAGTAATTCAACAACAACAACAAAGAAAAAATTATCTTTGTTGTACAATTTCAGTTTAAAAGTATAATCAGAAGTGTCTTTGATTAACATAGAATAATCTTATTTTGTGCTTTGTTTCACATTTTGTTTACAAAATGGGTCTTGGAGATCAATTTAGTTCATCCCAAAAAGTTAATATTAGTATTATTTGTATGATAAATGAGTATATATACCTTCAAGCTCAGTGAGGCTTCATTGGTATACATATATTGAGTAATAAAAATATAATTTGGCAAAAAATATAATGATTCAAATGCATAAAACTTTCTTATTCCTACAGGCTGAGAAAAATGACTTAGAGCTTTAATTGCCCAATTTGTTAAGTCTAAAATGGGTAAATATATGAGATGGTTTTTTTCCACATGGAGATCTTTGTTTAATCTCCGAGGAATTTATGAAAGTTCTAATCACACAGAGAAAATAATAATATATATTATATTTATATAAATGTCATGCCCGTCCTTATGACGGCGTTGTATATTGTAAGGATGTTTTGGCATTATATCAAAATATTTATCTTAAGTAAAATGGCTCATGTTGATGTAAAAGTTAATAAATTAAATCTTCCTTTATAGCTTTATTTTGAAAAGCCTTTCTGCAGATTTTTTTTTCTCATCAACAAGGTCTTTATTAATTCAAATAATATATACAAATAGAACAAAAAAAGTACACTATATGTAATATAATAAAATTTAAATAGTTGTTACTATTTATATATTTCATTAACAAAACATCGTAAAAGAATCCTCTTTCTTGCTTTATCGCTTAACAAAAAAAATGATGACTTTTTTTCGAAATTTTTATATGTCGAATAATTATGATATATATTTTTTTAAATACAACCTTAGCATAATGATTGATAAAAAATATTTGCATATTTAAACAACATTAAATGCAAATTGTTATGACCATAATATATAAAGTTTATAAAATGTTTGCCCCAGAACGAAATGTTGTCACGTAAGCTGAGAGTTTATATTCTTAATGCATCTGGTATAACTATTTGTGTGTATCTGTTTTTGAAGACTTGCTCAAAACGATATTTAAACACAGAAAACCCCCAATGATATTGCACTTTTATAGTTTAAAGCCTCAAGTGTACATAGGCTAAATATGTATGAAAAAGTATGTGAAAAATATACATTATTCTTTAAAAGGTCCAAATTGCTGTAGAAAATTATTCAATAAACTGAATATTGGCATGAAATAACATGGGATTAATGAGGTCCTCTCACGGACTTCACTGAGCAGAAACATACGATCTAACTTGAAAACATCAAAATGTAGTTAAAATGGCTAATATCTTACAATGTAATATAATTCTAAGGAATAGAGGAAGGGGATCCTACAACAAAAAAAAATACGAGAGACATCAGGCTATGATTATTGAACAAAAGCTTTAATGATTATTTAATTACTATTACAATACTGTTTTTTTCTTTTGTTTTGAAATTTCCCCTTTATTGACTCCATAGGACTTTTTGCCTATTTGGTTCAATAGAATTGCATCCGACATGATATAAATAAGCATTATAGTATGTAATTAGTCTATCGTACCTAGTACCTTATCAATGATGTGAACCTAAATGCACCTTTCCCTCTCGAGAGTCGAACCTGCGCCCCCAACATGGAAAGTTGATCATGTCTTAATACACTTAGCCATAAAGATTTTTTCTCTGTAGAATCACATGGACTGATGACGTCACTGGTATTTATTGTCGGATTTCCCTTCTTCTATTCATAGAGATATATATTATAGAGAGCTTATTCCCTTCTATAGCAGAGAAACATCGTTCAGCTGTCGCTTGTGCCCAATATAAACAAAGTAAATTGACCTACGTCATCGTAAGTTGATCATAGAGATAAAAAGATTTGAAAAAAATTGAATCTACCTTATGCTAGTGGCATTTGTTCTTTTTTGAGTGTATATATAATTATATACAAGTGCAAGTGCAAATCACGGGAAATGTTAAAAATGTATATTATTTAAGATGTCCAAATAGGCGTAGAAAGTTATTCAATAAAACATACTCTTTGAATATATGTATGAAACATGGGATTATTGAGACCTTCTCACGGAAATTGCGTTATTGTTTTTTTTAGCTAATTTTCACTTTATATACTACATAGGACTATTGGTATTTAGACCAGGGATAATGAGTATTCCTTTCTTTTCTTCTTTGTTTCATCAGTTGATGACTCCGAAATCTCTTCCTTCTCTTCTTACTTTCATCAGCTACTGACTTCAACATTCTTCTCCCCTCCTGTTATTCAGTCCATTGCGCATAATTGGTTAGGGTCCTCTTCATTTGTATTAACGTATTATTATTATTTTTATATTCGTTTTCCTCCTTTTCCGGTCAAACTAGTCGAGATTAGTATATCGACTGATTTTCGCTTAAGTACGTTTATTTGTTTTGCATGATTTAATTGAAAAGCATCCATTAATATATAAAAGTAAATATTATAGCTTTAATACTAGCTCATCGAGTATAGAATACAATACGATATTCGAACAGGAATTGATATTTAAGCTGTCCAAAATTGAGGAATATTAATAGACACCTTGTGTAGGAATGTTTAAGTCAAGCCAATATTAGCCATTGGTCAAGTTTACTGTGTTTTACTACATACAATAATTAATACTGCAAATTTCTGTTCTACAGAAATGCTATTGAGTGTAGTAATTCAGTAAGACAACTCTTCACATCTTAACATCCGATGTCTGCTGCTGAAGTAGGGTTTTCTAGAAGAGAAAAAACCTTACTATGTCTATAAATTCCAATATACTTTGTTTGTTTTTGAATAATATTTTCTTACGAAGCGCCATTCCTTTTTGTTTATTTTTCTCGACAGAAAATAACTATGATAGAATATTGTTTATATTATTTAAGAATATGTACCCCGGAGCCTCATATTTTTTCTCTTTAAGAGAAGCGGCACGATTTTTTGGTTACCTGTAAAGAAGGTTTTGATTAATTTTCTTAGGGCTTTGGGGCAGTCAAACGTGAACTCTTGATTTATCTTACTCATTAAAAAACAAAAATATGTAAGGAAAAAACTATATAAAACTATTGAACTATAAAACATTTGCTACTCTCATTATTATGAAAGGGACCATAATTCTTATATTTCTATTTGATATTTTTCTATTACTTTCTGAGCAGTTGTAGAAAAAAACTCTTTGTGATAATTAAAATAACATCCATTCTTTCTCATAAGGTGAGGAATTGCCACAAGAAATTTATATAAATAGTGTTCATCGGAACACTTTGTTAAAAGGTTTCGTACACCTAATGTTTTTTAGGATGATATTATTTGCTCCCAGTTGATATTCACATCTCAACAGCCAAAAGTCTAAAAATACATAATGTTTTAATGATTCGCCCTCCTTTTCTATTATGTCCGAGCAAAAGGTTCCACCGAAGTGTTATCTGGCGTTATTATATAGACCTTTGGTCCCGGCCATGCTTTCAAAATGAGTATTTTGAACAATATGTATTATTATTATTTGTGGTAGAAATATAAAAATAAATCACATCATCAAAGAAAAACCAATCAAACGCCTTGAAGTCTTGAAAAAATAATATATATTATCCCTCACACTTTCTTGCTGGGCCACATATTCATACTGTAAAAGGAGTTCTTAAAGGTTAAAAACGGCCTGCATGGTTTATTTTTCTTGAAGAACTATATGTATTCATATACATACTGGTTTCAAGACAGGGTATATACATAGAAACTGCTGACACTCAACAAATTGCTGATATACATCAACCACAACAATAGACTAGGGAAAAGATTAGCCTCGCAGTAGATAACTCCTTCATTCATTCTTTATCCACGAATGATGACTCTTATTTATTGGGGTGTTCTTTCTTTAAGAAAAAGAACATGAATCATTATTTAGAGATACGTATATTGAAGAAGTGTTTCTTATTTGCCTATTGAAAAATAAAGATATATATATTAGGGTGATTAAGTATTTATTTTTTATGCATATCCAAAATTCAACGAGAAACTTAAGTTTGAAATAGTCGTTTTTATTGAAAATGCCCCAAAAATTAACATTTGAAACTTTATTATCTCGTTGATTTGAATGTACTTAAAAAATAAAAACTGGTATGGAATCCTTGCAATCATACCTACATTTTGCGGCAAATTGTTCGAAAATAGCATTGAAGTTAAGGAAATAAGAGTCGATCGATTGGCGAAAAAAAAATTACTACATAAGTTTACAAAATCACTTTTGGGCCGTTGAGCGGTCTTTTCTCATTATTCGATTTCGTTCAAACTTTCACAAGATAATCTCTATGCACTAAAGTAAAATCCTCGGGGGAGCCCGACTCTCAAATCCCAAAAACGTAAAATAAGAATCACCCTAATATATATATATCGACTTGTTGTACGTCAAACAATTACAAATGAACGACAAATCGACAATTTTTTTGAAGAAATACAACATAAAAATTTCTATCGTTCGTCGTTCGTTTTTGGCGCCAAACCCCCCCCCCCCCCCAAAGATTTTACTTTTTTATAGGAAAAATGTCATTTCTAAAAAAAGACATCACTTTTTTTTAGAATGGCGAGAAAAAAATTCCTTTCTAAAAAACCGTCGTCAATTTGTTTCAGAATGAGGACTGACAAACGATTCAATTTAAAATCAACGATGAACGACAAACGAACGACGAACAACAATTTTTCGCGAAACGTCAAATCTGATATATATATATTATATATAAATATCTATCTATATATATATAAATATTATATACATATATATATTATATAAGTATATATATTTATATATATATATAAATATATGTATATATATATATAACCCACGCCTACACGCAACAAAAAGTCAATGCGTGGACAAAGATTCCAAAAGTATCATTTATCATGTAGTTGATAGTTTCAAACCAATTAAAGTAATAATTAATTCTGTCGTCAATAACTTCAAATAATTAATTATAAAAATGGATTTTCGAATAAGATTCGACAAATATGGGTCTGCATTAGTTGTCATTGACAGGACCTCATAAGTTTAAAAATGCTGATAGTTATAAACATGGGGATTGCTGTTTTAGATAACAAGTTAAATTAGCACTGTTTCAAAAGGAAGCGTAATAGAAAACTTTGCACATTTATGATCTGCATTTTAGACTAATTATAGGATCAATTGATTGGCTTATCTACACAAATAGGAAAATAAACTTACATTGTTCTATTTTTTAGTTTAATCAAAAATATTGTTATGATACTTTTTATTTCTAAATTTGTCTTTTAATATATAAAATGAAGGGAGTTCTTAGATTTTTGCAGATATTTAAGTAAACTATATTGATTTAATATATTTTTTTTCATGGTTAAAATAATTTTAGTCCGTTACTGCAAAAAAGAATACAGTGTAAAAAAAAACACTAAAAACATACAGATAACATAAGAAATCAAATCAAATCTGGACAGTTACGTAATAAAAACATCAATGAACATTATAGTTCAAAATTACCGTCCAGATAAAAAACCATATATATAAAACAACAATTGATAAAACTAATTTGTATTCAATACAAAACGGCGATGCATTCTTAAAATCCTTCTGATGTCGTTCCAATAGAATTTTGAACTGTTTGGATAAAATTTAATGAGGTCTCCAGCCCATTTCCATGTTGACGCTCCCAAATCAGGAATTTTGACCTCAAAAGCAGAGTGGCGGGCGGCAGCACCAATGAGGATAGGTCTTAGATCTTTTTCTAAAATGTACTTGTTAGTAGTAAGTTTTTGTGCAATTAAAGATTTGACATTTTGTATTGCAGATTCAATTGCTTTGTGACTGGGGGGAGATTTCTTTTTAAGATTAAAGACACCAAAAAGAATATAGGCTTTTAAAATATTTGAGGAATCGTCTTCATTCTCACAAACGTTAAGCTTTACGAATAGCTTAAACACCTTTAGGATTGGACAGTCTACGAATGCATGGAAGATATTGTTGAATAAAAACCCACAGTTCATGCAAGGAAGCTGAAATTTGAGGATTTGTCCTGAAATTTTAATTGTGCAGTAAATTTTGCACCATCGGCAATACTACCCGTAGATTTCAGAATTCTTCTCTTCCAGGACAAAGAGAGGCCCAACAAACTTTGAAATCTTTCAGATATTGAGATCGCTCCATCATATCTAGGTCTTTTAAGTGCAAATTTTAAAAACCACGGCTTCGAAGGATTAAAACCAATAAAAGAACGTTCAAGTGGAAAGCGGAACCTTCCAATGTTAAAATTTGACCTATCTAAGTCATGCACTGTAAATTTATTTGGTTAAGAGCAGTTCTCTCGAGAACAACAGGATCTCCAAATCTCTTGATAAACGGTTTTTTGTCCTTGTTTTGGTATATAATATCGATTGTTGTATCCGATAGATAAACAGGATGGGATCTCCATAATATCCTCTGAATCGATGCTAAAAAGGGAGAAAACATTTCCAAATATGAATTTGTTAAAATGGTGCCCATGTGAATCCAATTGTAAAATTCCGTGGAAGTGAAGTACCTTTCCAGTCTTGTTCATGATACACGCCCATTTTTTCAACTATTTTACGATACTAGGTTGGAAGAATATCATCTAAGAGACACAAGCCTCCCCCTATAAATTTTTTGGGACGTTTGAGGGCGGGAAGATAAGATTTATGAAAAAGTGAGGTCAACCAAGACTCTTCTTCTTTGATTGCATACTCGGCAAGTGAAGGAATCGAAGTCGCCCTATACAAAACAACAGGCACCACACGTGTATTATAAAGATCGATCCTTTTAATTAATGAGAGATGGCGCCATTGTTTCAAAGATCTAAAAATTTAAATTCATTTCCAACCAGTTAGACTTAGACACACCATTTTTCATCCACTCTATACCAAGAATGTTCACTGACTGTACAACCTTACAACTAGAGATCGTAACAGAGGGGTCTGGATTCCACGATGCTAATGGCAGTATGCCTGTTTTTTTAGTATTCATTCCAAGACCGGACTTCAGTTCGAATTTTTTAAAGAAGGACAATATAATTTCAATTCTCTTGATGAGTTGAGCTTCGGAACTGGCTTCGATCATCAGAGTAATATCATCGGCATATAAATCAATCAAATGTCTCCCATTATTAAAAGATACACCAAAACCTATATACTTTCTCATTAACGTTCTTGTGAGGTCATGTAGCGCGGATACAAACAGAAGAGGAGCAATGGGGCAACCCTGTCTGCAACTCCTTTTGAGTAAAATGGGGGCACTATTTAGTCCATCTAACGTTAAAACTGAAGAACCATTAAATAATAATGACCTGATGGGCTTAAAAAACTTTTGGGAAGAAGCTTTTTAATAGACTTTAAAACATGATCATGCCGAATTGAGTCAAAGGCTTTACTAAAATCGATAGCTATTAAAGCTCCGTATCGGTCCCTTTTATTTAAAGACTCAACCGCAGTAAGAATATTTCTGGATATATCTGTAATCTTTCGTTTCTTAAGAAAGCCCTTCTGTTCAATTTGAATTTGATCATTTAAAATAGGTTCAATTTGTTTTGTTAAAACACCCGCTAAAATTCTGTATGTAAAATTTAAAATAGTTATGGGCCTCCAATGATTAAAATGACTACCGTCCCCCTTTTTTGGATTAAAACAATGCGCCCTTTTGAGAGGGCACTGGGCATTTTGCCATACTTCTCCATGTACTTTCCAATATTAATAAATAGGGAACAACCTCATTTGGAACAAGTTTGAAGATGCGTCCACAGATACCATCAGGAGCAGAGGCTTTATTGTCCTTGAGATTGCAATAATATATTTAATGATATTTTCAGTTGTAAACACTTCAGACATTTGTTTTCATTTCTTCTTTGGAAAATTCAGTCTATTGCCACCTAGAACTTCTGAAAATCGTTTATGAAAATATGACAATATATCACTTGGAGTCTTTAAAACCTTACCACCATCAACAATACGTTTAATGGTTGACGTGGAGCTCAAGTTTTTTGGGGGAGGTACTTAAATCTAAAATTTGGATTTGTATCTCTGATCTTCTTCCTTTCCATTTCAGCTTCCGTGATGTCGGTAATTCTGTAATTGTTTACAAGATCAGCAGTAACTTGTTTGATAAAAACAGAAGATGAGTTCATGGCACTCTCAATGTCGTTTTGAATTTTCGAAGAGTTCTTTTTGTGGATTGCGACAAACTTTCGAACAGTCTTTTTGGCAATATTAATAAGAGATGGATAAGCTCCTTTGGAGTTATCAGGTTGGCTCTTTTGTCAAGATTTAAACCGAGTGATCTCGCGAATCGATCTTTGTAGAGAATCCAGTTAGCAATTTGAAAAGCTTTCTTGCGTGGAATATATTTTATGGTAATATCAATAATTTTGTGATCGGAGGATGGATCAGGCCTATAGAAAGCTGTCTTAATATGACGCAGTAGTGATGGGGAAATTAGTGCCAAATCGATTCTCGAAGATCTTTTTCCACAGCTCCAAGAAACGGTATCTTCGGGACAGAAAAATCTTGTGACGTCCACCAAACATAGTTTATGAATAAGATCTTTGAGGGCAGCTGAGTTGGGATAATTGATCTGAAGTTTATGTAAGTCTAAATTAAGATCACCAATCAACAATAAAGGAAGATGGCCCAGTCTATCCGCATCAATAACTGATTAAAAGAATGACAACGATCGGGAATTTGGACCATAAGCATTCACAATAGAAAAAGAACAAGCAGAGGTGTTTAAAATTATTTTGTGCCACTCAATGTCATTGATAAATCATGTATAAAAAAGGTTTTTCTATTCGCCTTGTAATAAAAGTCATCACACCTCTTCTACCCGTGCCCGAGAAAAGTAATGGAATTTTTTTGGCAGGCAAAGCCTACAATTTTCGTTGCAAGTCGACGAGACCTTGGTTTTATATCTTGTAAACAAATAATATCCGGATTAAGAGACAGAAGGTGTTTCATGATGGCATGTCTATTCCTTCTATCTCTACCACCTCTAACATTAAAAGAAAGGATTTTTAAACTTCCATGCTGGTCTCTATATCTTTAGAAATCGAATACGGAAGTGGTCGGTGATTTTATATTGTTTTGTTTTTTCATTTCAAGTATACTACTTGTGTCCTTAATCAATTAGATGTAGAGTGAAATTAGCCTCATTATTGATTTATTTTGATTCCGCGAGATCGTCCAAAATGAAGCAAAGATTTTTGAACAAACAAAACATTCACCTAAGTATTTATATCTTAATATTATAATATATATATATATATATCTTCAACACACCCCAAGGTTTCATTTGGGATCCAATAATTTGAACTTTTTCCCTTTACCCATTTTTGACAAAAAATCATGCACTATTTGAAAATGTGATATATATATATATGTATATATATATATATATATATATAATATATATATATATATATATATATATATATAATATATATATTATAGTGAGTACATATAACATTTGTGGCATTTTATAATGATAAATAAATTGTTTTAACTTTTTCCAAAAGAAGGGTTTTCATATGAATAAATAAATAAAGAGAAAAATAGGTATTAAGAAAAGATTCTTTTAAGTTATGAGTATCCCTTTCAACCTCACATCTCGGGGATCATATCATTAAGAAAGCTTCCATATATACAACATAAAACCTCCTTCATTTCACCTTTGCCTTCATAGTTTATATTTAAAGGGGTAGGGAGGGTGGTTATCTCCTTGAAAAGGAGAAAATGGAGGAGTGATACGAGAGATATGAAAATGTGGAATATGATTATCAAATATTTATATTTTCTCTAAAAATAAGATCATTATAGGACGGCATAGTGTTGTGGATTAAGTATACGCTGCTGCTCAGATAAAATATTTTACAAAAATGATCACGATGCCTTCCTATCATGAACTCACGGTATAAGATCTACTTTGGGCATGAACGATCTTTATTCCACTTTGTCAGGTAAATATATTGAAGTTCTAGAAGGTATTAATTCCAAAATAGCTTAATAGGCAGTGATTTAGAAACAGATAAAACATATAAATGTTAGCTAATGCTTACTTAAAAATGGAGTGTCTTAAAAGTAGCAAAGTAGTTCTTTTCGCTCAAAAATTTATTTTAATTTGTTGATAAATCGACGTATACACGAGTAGTATAGTTCATCTGACAATTTATATGGATGGATACGTTGGACTTACGATAATAAGTTTATTTTTTGATCGCTTAAGCATTCATATATTGGACTTGCAATTAAATTGAGTGTCTAAATAGGTTTGAACTAATTTTTTTAATCTAGTGAACACTTTTGACTTTAGTTATGAAACAATAACAACAAAAATAGTTTAATAAATCAAAATAAGTTATTGAAGGAACAAAAGTTTATATATATATATATTTAATCGTTTGTGACATAGATATACATATGTACCTTGTAAATCACTGATTTGTTCAAAACAATAAACGAAACAGACATCTCTCTTGAATAAGTGCAATTTTTGCAACGCATAATAATAACACAAATACTAGGGATCAGCGAAGCAGAATGTCTGGAAAAGTGCATCTATGGATTCTTCTTGGTACTATGTGATTTGTTGTTCTCCTTTCTCTGACAGTGACCGTTCTGTAGATGTGATTAGTAATATACCTGTGTTTCTTTTCTAGGAATCAGATTGATTTGTCTGAACAACTTTTTGAATTTATGTATGAAGTCATGCACTGATTCTTAAATAAAGAGATTTAATCTGGTAATGACTTACATAAATATTCTATAGCTATTAATAGCACTACTTAAAAAGTTCGAACCAAATTGATTAGGTAGCCTGAAATACCTTTAAAAGATGTGAATTGCTATCACAAATGCTAATATGGCATTGAATAAATATACAAATGTACTATAACGTCATACTTTTTATATAATTGTTGATGCAATTGAATTAAAATTTATGGGTAACATTAAAACTTTTTGTTGAGTTTTATAAAATTCAGAGTTCCTTCTTATAGACATATTAAGAGTATTTTATTTTTCACTGCTGCTACATGATGTAAATTAATCCAAATAACATATCTAATATATAAAAAATATATCAAGCGTTGAGTCCACATTTTCCGATTCCTTATAGATGAAATGATCCTTCATCGATATGTCTCTCATTGTGATATGACAAATAAATAAGCAAATATGAGTGGAAGTTATTTAATACGGCCCCAAAAGTTATGTAGTATTTTTTTTTCACCATTTGATCGCCTCTAATGTCTTAAATTTTAATGCTATTTTCAAACAATTTGCTGCAAAATGGAGGTATGCTTGCAAGGATTCCAAATCCGTTTGTATTTTTAATGTACATCCAAATTCAACGAGAAAATTAAGTTTTGAAATAGTCATTCTTATGGAAAATACCCCAAAAATGAACATTTTGAAACTTTATTATCTCGTTTGATTTTGGATGTATATGAAAAATAAAAACTGATTTGGAATCCTTGCAAGCATTCCTACATTTTGCAGCAAATTGTTTGAAAATAGCGTTGAATTTAAGGACATTAGGTACAATCGAATGACGAAAAAAAAATTACTACATAAGTTTACTACATAACTTTTGGGCCCGTTGAGCAGGTACTTCCCATTATTCGATTTCGTTCAAACTTTCACAAGATGATCTCTATGCACTATAGTAAAATCTTAGGGGGAGTCCGACTCTCAAATCCGAAAAACGTGAAATAAAAATCACCCTAATATATATATATATATATATATATATATATATATATATATATATGAAATGCATTCATAATGCATATCTTAAGTGCCTGGAAGAAAAAATATTAAAGTGATTCACTTTTCTTAAATATTCAAACGGCGTGATACATTTGGTGGGTCTGTAAATTCTCTGTCTATATGACGATTCGTGGACCCCAAGTAATTGAAGTATTTCCCATCATGTCTCATAATATACGTAAATATAATCCAGAGAATTTTCATACTTTTAAGAACCGCTAAACGATAATAATTTTTTAGCCTTATGCACATTTCTGTATAGATTTATACAGAAATATCAAATACAAAGAAAATACTTAATTCTTTATATTTTCTTTTTACCGATTCCTTTGAATTACTCCATGTTTTTAAAACATTCTCTCAACTGGTCGTATTACTTTCACATATCATTATAAAAGAAGCTTTCCTGTATATGAATATTTTATATTTTAGATGTGTTTTGTTAAAAGATCACCTGCATTGAAGGTAAGCGATATAATAACAATGGTATTTTGAAAGTTTTAATTCTTTTGAAACATCTTTTCTACATTTGCAAAAAAAAATATTTAAAAAATTCAAATATTTATTTAGAAATATGACTACTAAGGAGCCATCAGGCTATAAGGCTCAGATATAAAATGTACTTGTGTTAGCATTGTTTAGATCAAGTATTAAGTTGTCTTTAATATCAAATAGTAACCAAAATCTGTAGGTAACTGACAAATTAATATTTCAAATTATATCCAAAGCTTGATTATAATTGTCAAAAATATTTGGGTATTGAAATTGAGCAAGGCAGGAATATACTTGTGTGTAAAAATATCGCTCCTTGAAAACCTGTTCAATATTTGATGCTTAAAATATATAATTTCTTATATTGTACCAATTTGCCAATCAGCAGTCGTGGCCGAGTGGTTAAGGCGTCTGACTAGAAATCAGATTCCCTCTGGGAGCGTAGGTTCGAATCCTACCGACTGCGAAAAGTATTTATTTTTGTGTCTTGGTTACACATACCTAAATTTTGTAAAAGTGTATTACTAGCAACTATAATGGCTTTTGGTACGAACGACCACGAAGTTTTTATATACATAACACGCATGAAATTCTTACTTGTATTCACGTCAGTTCTCAACCAATGAAATAAAAATGAAAAGAAATCTCCTCGGACATGATGAGTTCTTTTATCTGGATAAATGTTTCTTAGCAGTTGATAGGATGCGAACCTTCGCTGATTACGAGTTCGACACCTTAACATCTCGGCCAAGAATCCTTGTTGAGAGAAGGAGAAATGGAATAATATTTTCATTCGTGCTATCTTTCAGAAAACACAAAGAACATAAAATTATTCGAAAAGTGTGCTTACAATTATTTGAATGTAAGAATGTTGTCCAACATCAATCATAACTTGGTCATAAGTTGATCTCTCATCAACGATTAAACGATTTTTTTAATGCAACTAATTCAATATGCATCCCTAAATGTTCAGAACTTAAGTTGAATACATATTTGTTAGGTCATATATGGTGCTAAATATCCATCTTGAAGCTTCCTCTGTTCATTCAAATTTTACTCAGCCACAAACATATTTTTTATAATCATGTAATAGCAACAAATTTTCGAGAAAAAATACATATAAAAGTGAACTCTACGACTCATCAATATGTATATAGAAGTATTTTTGCTTTATTTGCACATTTTCAAGGTTAAATAAGGGTTTTGTTGGTGTTGTTTTTTGTTTCAAGGAAAAAAGATTTATAATCTTTTTCCTTCTCCTCCATCAACAAGCAGTCGTGGCCGAGTGGTTAAGGCGTCTGACTAGAAATCAGATTCCCTCTGGGAGCGTAGGTTCGAATCCTACCGACTGCGAAAACATATATTTGGTATATGATTACTTCATGTTATGACTGTATTATATGAAGAAAACAACTTTTACATTAGATATCAAGACTTAGAGATATATGGTTCTTTTGATAGAATCAATTATTAAATGAGCAATTCATGTATATCTCGAATTGAATAGGAGTAAACACCTTGTATGTAGATATATTGAAATTACGCTCGCTTGACTCAGTGTTTAAGATAATGTTAGGCTACATTTAATCTATCAATGGACATTTTGGGTATTTCATGGGAATCCACAGGAGCCTCTCAATCGAATTGGCTAAAGATAAAAAATCAAATCAGTCTCTCAACTCCACGCTGGAGACACTTTAACCTACAGAAGAGGATTGACCTCTACAACTACTTGGTCGTGCCAGTTGTTATATATAAAGCATCGTCTATTCCGTGGCTTGCTGAGCGCGCAATAGTAGAAGAAGACATTTGTCTTGGTCACCTTTTTCATAAGAGATATCTAAGTGCCCTTAAGAGACCACGATCTCACATAGGTGGAGGACTAAGTTTACTCTAAAAAAAAATACCTAAAATTTATCAGAAAGTTGTTATCGACCTATCAATTCATCCACAGACTGAATGGCGGTCTGTTTTTACATCAAGCCCGGCATTTCTGTGGTTAATGATTGGAACGGATTTTATTAATGAAAAACTGGAGGCTGTATCTCCTTTTTTAGCGTCCCTCCAAAGATTAATTGGGAAAGGCAAACCATTGTTTTTTCTTCGACGTATACAATTGACATAATTTGTCAAAATTGACAAAAAAAGTTTTACTTCCAAAATCTTTTAGAACCAAAAGAGTTGGAATGGATGGCTCTATCTCAACAAATTTTATCATTTCATGATTTAAAGCCAGAATCAATGTTTTACTGTGGACAATTTACCTTTTCTTTCAAGAAGGCTGCATTGAGACATCAAGTTCCGATCCTATGGCATTTAAGGATGTCTTATGCATCAAATTCCCAAGAAGAAGCCGAAAAATTTGTGATCAGTTTCTACAAGAATTACATCTCCCAACAACTTGGAAACCTAGAATAATTCACTCTGATTCAAAGATACACGATGGAAAAAGATTCACTGCACAGTTTCAAGTATCCTCTGGTACTATTTTCTTTAATGCTCCTTGCAAAGACTGTGGACTTTTATTCAATAAAATTTCTCATGCTTTTGCAAATTGTCCTGCTCTGAGCATCTTGAAGGAGTTTATATCTTTAAATATCAAAGGAGTCACTAAGAATATTATTCCTTGTATCTTTCTTTTTGGGTTGAATTCCAATACCAGAAGTTCTTCAAAAACTCAGGCTTTAGAAATTTCACTTTAGAGCTGTAAGAGCTATATTGCACATAGGCTAGCAAGTGATAACTTCGTTTGCAAGGATGATTTGCGAGCCATCTTGATATCAACCACTGCACGTTACTCGGCACTTACAATTAAAATTCCAAACTCAATAATGACGCTTAGAATTTTACTGGTAATTTAGTTCGTTTTTATCCTTCTTGTGCCGTCGAACACACAATTTTTTTAAACATATAATAAAATGTCATCAAAAACTTAAAATATTTTATCCTAGTTCTCTTTTTATTTTAAGGATGGGTGTTGGGATTTATCCTGGATTGTCTTTGGTGTGGGTGGTAAAATAACTCCCAAATTATATTATTGTCATGTGTTTTATATTTATCATGTTATATTGTCGATTTATGGTGTTTTGACTAATTTTTGTGTTCAATGTATTTTAATTTGATATGTTTGTTGTATATGTCAAGAATAAGTGCTTTTTGTTTTAAGTTATGTTTTATATTATTCAGTATTGGTTTTTTGCCTTTTAACTTTTGTTTAGAGATCTAATTATAAACTAGAATGTTTATTTATATATATAATTTCTCTAAATAATAAAGTTTCTTTTTTAAAAATCTATCACAATCAAAGTGCATGAAAATACAATAGTTAACGTATTATTTGTCTTTATTCAATATTTTTTTTCTTTCGTTTGCTAAATAGTTGAACACATGAAAAGAGACCCAAATGCGTTAATAAGCACCAAAGATGTTTAATTGGGCGTTGTTTCATTTCATTCATCTAACCTTGCATGTAAATAGATTTAATATATGCAAAGGCTTTATATGGTACATTTAAGTGACTGCAATTCCAACAATTGTGCATATATATATATATATAATATATATATATATACCTATATATATATATATATATATGTATATATATATATATATATACATATATATATATATTAGGGTGATTCTTATTTCACGTTTTTCGGATTTGAGAGTCGGGCTCCCCCTAGGATTTTACTTTAGTGTATAGAGATCATCTTGTGAAAGTTTGAACGAAATCGAATAATTGGAAGTACATGCTCAATGGGCCCAAAAGTTATGTAGTAAACTTATGTAGTATTTTTTTTTTCGCTATTCGATTGCCCCTTATGTCCTTAATTTTAATGCTATTTTCAAACAATTTGCCGCAAAATGTAGGTATGCTCGCAAGGATTCCAAATCAGTTGTTATTTTTCATTTACATTCAAAATCAAACGAGATAATAAAGTTTCAAAATGTTCATTTTTGGGGTATTTTGCATAAAAATGCCTATTTCAAAACTTAATTTTCTCGTTGAATTTGAATTTACATTAAAATAAAAACTGATTTGGAATTCTTGCGAGCATACCTACATTTTGTGGCAAATTGTTTGAAAATAGCATTAAAATTAAGGACATTAGGGGCAATCGAATATCGAAAAAAAAATTACTACATAAGTTTACTACATAACTTTTGGGCCCATTGAGCATGTACTTCCAATTATTCGATTTCGTTCGAACTTTCACAAGATGATCTCTATACACTAAAGTAAAATCCTAGGGGGAGCCCGACTCTCAAATCCGAAAAACGTGAAATAAGAATCACCCTAATATATATGTATATATATCAGACTTGTTGTTTTATCGTTCATTTGTTGTCGTATGACGAACAACGAGCGACAAAGTTTTTGACGAACGATAAGGAAAATTCGTTATCGTTCGTTTTTGGCGAAAAAATTAAGATTTTTAGTTTTCATAGGACAAATTTCCTTTCTAAAAAAATGTCATCACTGTTTCCAGAAATTTCTTTCTAAAAAACGTCATCACTTTTTCAGAAATTTCTTTCTAAAAAAACGTCGTCAATTTTTTTCAGAATGGCGAACGACAAACGAACGATGAACGACGAACGATTCAATTTAAAATTAACGATGACGACGAACGAAAACTTTTGGCGAACGACAATTTTTCGCGAACGTCAACAAGTCTGATATATATATATATGTGTGTGTGTGTGGGTGTGTGTATGTATGTAAGTATATATATATAATAAATATTTGTAAATAATGTGATGCTTTGCGAACTTATAATAAAAAAACTTATATAAAATACAGTTATTACATTTAAAACATATATTAATACAATATAAATATTAGCTATTTTTATTACATTTTTAATTATTATCCTCCTCCATTTTATATCATTGTCCAGAAACATAGTCATCAAATTTTTTAATCAGCTCGAGATGATCCTCCTGTAGTCTTCATTTCCACAACTCACCTTTTGTCCTTCAGGTCATATGACCAGTCTTCACTTTACCTTTAAATAAAAAATAGAATTATATATTTTAGGAATTAATTTCTATATTGCATGAAGAGCTATATCCTGATTCAACAAAGAATATAACCTGTTAATTAATTTGATTAGTTGCTCGGATCAACAATTTTTGAGGTATAGCATAATTGACATCTATTTGTTGGGTCACAAGGTGGTACATAAAAAGGAACTAAACAATTCGGTTCTTGTCATATCTTAATAGGGTCTAGAGGTTATTTTATCAGATTTACTAGTAGAGGACTCGGATTCCGAATTGGAAGCTAATAATGTATTAGAAGAAGAGGATGGCGAGATATACAACCCAATTATAATTAAACCTCTTCTAAAAAATCTCCTTTACTGGAAGACAGATTTTTTGGGTCAAAAATACCTCAATAAAGTAGTCTTTAACGCCATATGTACATGATGAAAAATCCATGACAACTATTATAAAGTTGAGTTTAGAATTGTATGTCGTTTCTCGTGTCAATGACATGGTTTTCATTTGCAACCACTTTGGCAAATAACCTTAGAGATATCAAACAGAGAGGGTTTCTATCAATACAGAGATGGCCAAAAGGAATTTTACTGAACTGCAGCCTTTCTTAGAAATGATAATCATAGTATAATAGTGATCTTTAGATGAGGCATCTGTTAGTCCTTTTGAATCATCATGCCACTCAATGAATTTCCCATCTTCTGGAGACGTCAACATTTGACGAGCATCTGACAGATATTTGTTGTTCCAGACTGTCAACAATTTTTAAATGTAGCCAACATTTTGGTTTCAACAGTTTCTATATACAAATATTTAAGAATTTTAACCTCGTTTATAAATGGGTTGTTTTTGCAAGATTTTAGGGCTTTTCAATATGAATGCATCATACATCTTACTTAAAAGCCTAAATGAGACGTCATATATATTTGTTTCTTTCAGAGCAAAGAATTTCTTTTGTATAGTGTACATTACACCAACTCGTGAAGCAGCTGTTTCTCACAACTGAATTCAGGGAATGGAACTGAAATATTCACGCATTATTGATGAAATGCATTTGTTTTGTTGTTTTCACCCATTGTTTATTCGACCATATGAACCAGAAGAAAAATATATTTTTATCTGTTTCCCCCTTTTAATAATAATAACAATAATAATAATAAACTTAATGATGGATATCACTGCTCAAATACAGATGCAAAGGGGGGGGGGGGGGGGTGAACATGATTCCATTGTTGTAATGGATATTAATGGACCTTTTTCCAATACTTTTTCTATCAAAACCAGAGATTTTAACTTTATTTATTTCTTGGTCCAGGATGGGAACAGCTCTTCATTTCATCATTCAAGTTCAGATCCTCACTCACTCATAAGGCGTTGAAAAGAAAGAAAATGTATTTAATGACTAAAGAAATAATGCTTATATATGTGTGTGCTTGTGATAACTTTCATTAATCATACCACTTTAGTGTAGTAACCCATTTGCATATCATACTTATGATGAGTGTAAAAAAACTAAATATGTTATAGACTTGATGTCTTTGAAAAATGTTTCATGTTCTATTTTAGCATTTTGAAAAATCTTAATAATGTAACTCTTAATATTGATTTTAAACATCTTTTTTAATTTCGTACTAGAATGGGGGAAAAATTAATTAATGCATATTTGTATACTGGCCGTTAAATTGAATTAATTATTATAAAACGACAAAAAATGCGATTAGGGGTAAAATGAATTACAATCAACTCTAAGACATCGGTATTCACTCAAGAAGAACTAATTAGCTTACATTATTTGATAACAATACATTGCAGATGTCATTTCTACTAATAAGATAGAGGTTAGACTTTGATCAAAAGATATTTAATAGCTCTGATTAGGCATGTTGAATGGACGTTTAACGTACTTTTAATAAGAGTAATATAACTTATACTATGAGTATATGCAATATTGATCTAGATCGTGAGTGGATTTCTTATATACCCAATAAAAAAATATGAAAGAACCATTTGTACGTATAACTTGAAAATATATTTTGTTACATGAAACCATCCAGTCTAAGAGGCATTAGTTGATTAGTGGCCTTCTCTGCTACCGAGTCACGTCAACTACCATTAAGGATATTATTCTAACATTGAAACAAAATATGTATGTGTACAGGTCTTACCCCAATAATTACTTACCTGGAAGAGAGAGAGAGAGGGGGGGAAATCAATCCAATATCATGTTGGAGTAAGTTAGTCCAATGGGTGAATTCAAGGCTCATCTCTCTCTGGTGTTTTGTAGTAAAACAAAATTATTATTATTATTAAACCCATAATTGTAAAGGAAAACAATAATGATGGAATGAGAGAAGTTATCAAGGTTGACTGGATTGGCCTAATTGGTATACATAAGAGTTTCATGGTATGAACCTGATATTCCTCCATATAAGGAGTCATTGAAAGAATAAAGAAAAAGTACCACTTCACCCCGTTCAAAAATATACTTTCGATCCCTCTATGAGAGTTTAAAGATATATCTGTAATAATGTTTTCTTCTTTTAAATATGTTTATTTAGTATGTAAATCTAAAAATAAAATGGATTCATATAACCTAAAGCAATTGCATAATAAATACAACTCAAATAAACATTTTTGTCTATTTCTTTTTGTGGTGTAGAAAATCCGACCTTTAAAATAACTACATATTCAGCTGATAAAAAAAATCACTTGACCTAAAATGGCTGCCCGCACTGATGGAAAAATAGTTTTACGAATAAAAAGAGGGAAAACCTGCAATAAATGCAACTTGATATCACCCTAAGTTATGTTTCTTATTAATGAGTCCACTGAGTGTTTATTGTCATATCTCACTATTTATTTTCCTTAAAACATGATACTTTGAAGTATTTTTATAGATTTTAGCACTATAAAGTAGTTGAATTCATAATTATTTTGGTACCTCGGATATAATGAGAATAATTAATAATATACTTAAATTGCAGCAGTTATTATTCCTTTGTCCCTGCTTTGGATCGAATAAAATGATTGTCAGAAATAGAAGGAATATTTAATCTAGGAATTGTGTGATTAATCAAGGTTACTATTTATTAGAACCGATAAGATATATGTGTTTCTAACCTATATTACATTAGGTTTCCTGGTGCAATCTAACGTTTCCATTCTTCTCTTTAGTCACCCACAGATTATGTTGAAGCGTTTTATACACATTATTTGAAGTTGTTCCAATCGGAGTAGAAATGAGATTTGAAAGTTGACTTGTATTGTTTATATATATATATAATTATTTATTTGATTACAAATATAATCAAGCGGACGCCTATCAGTGACGTTATTATATATATTTTTCATACAAAAGTTATTAGTCCACTAAGATGTAACGACCATAATATTGCCTTAAATGTATCACTGTAACTGCCCATAACTCTTACAAATTCTGTATGACGGGCGTGTCTAAGCAAAAAAAAATACAAATACTTATACTTTTCTTTCCTTAAGATTTTTTACAAGTGTGTTTACTTAGTTATAAATTATTTATTCTTCTAAGACTTTTTTATTTTCTTCGTAAAGATGAAACACTAAGATAAAGTTTTTTCTCTCCCTCTCTCTCTATTGTTATTCCTCGTTTCTATCATCTCTTTTGCTAAGGGAAAAAATGAATAGATTTTCTTTTGCTTGTTAAAACCCTACCTGGTACTTAAGATATACATACACACAAAATGCGTAAATACAAACCACCACCACCACTAAGCGGGGGGAGTTTAAAACTAAGAATATTTTACTTACTTCACAATATTTGAATAAACATATGGAGATTCTCTAAGAGGAGCAAATATTTGGATCATCCAAATATTTACTCTTGAGAATGAATAAAATACTTTTACCTAGTTACATATATCTAAAAAAACCAAATTGTTTTATTACAGTGAATTTAAGATGTAAAACTCTTATTAGTATTAGCCATTTCTTATTTTTATTTACTTTTATAATATAACTTATTACTCTACTGGTTATATATTTTTTTCTTCTCTCCTTTATTGTTTAGATGTTATATAAATTATATAAAAAATAATATATAAGTAAAATAAACATTATAGTTTATAATAAAAATCTAAACAAGAGGTAAAACAATAAACAAAATATCAAACGGGTATCGTTTTAAAATATTTCAATATTTTTTGCATAAATTTAAAATATTCTTTTGATTTAGATGGATAAAATTTGATGACGTTCCCCGCATGGACCCATGAGTCCTCGGTGTCGGAGGGGATCTTGAGGAGAGGGCGGTGTATCGGGCGGCAGCTGAGAGCATCACAGATCGAAGATTTTTTTTTTTTTTTGCCTAATTGGTTCGATAGAATTGCATCCGATAGGATATAAATAAGCATTATAGCATTAAAATTAGTCTATCGAACCTAAGATCTTATAATGAGGTAGACCAAAAATGACCATCCTCTCTCGGGATTCGAACCTGCGCCCCCAACACTGAGAGAGTTGGACACGCCTTAACAAGCACGGCTATCGAGCTCCTTTGTTATATTTTTCTATTGTCATGAAAATATCTACTTTTTTCCTATTTGGTTCAATATAATTGCAGTATCCGTGTGGATATCAATAAGGATTATAGAGTTAAAATTCAATTATCGAACCTAGGATCTTATCAACCTACACAGAAATAAAACCATATGAAATTAGGGCTATTATACTGGCCGAAGCTGCCAGATATACAGGTATTAAAATGAAAATACCGCAAGAGGAATATACCAATTGGACTTTCGCCATCCACCAAAAACAATATATTCCAATAACGGCTCTAAAACATATATTTTATTAAATTCATAGAATAATTGAAACCTTAAAAAGAGCATTAAACATTTAAATAATGATTAATTTATTTGTTTTTGATACTTCTTAATATACTCTATTAGATCATTTGGATATTATTGTTTGATAATAATTTATTGTATAACCTATTAACTTACTTTTTTATTGATATCTAAAGTTTATTGTTTATTTTAAAGTCTATTGTTTATTTTCTGCAAGTAATAGTTTTAAATTATAACGTTTATTAATGTATATTTTCACGCAATTGCTTGTCCAAAAAATAATAAAATCTTTTTTATGGTACATCTTTACGTATCCATCTAATCAAGAAGTACATGATTTTATCATGAAAACTCTTCAGTTATAAAACTTTACACACATGAGTTTAATGTTACCAAGTTATAATACATATATATTTGTTGTCATTTCTTTATTTTTTGCTTCCCCTTTGGTCTTAAATTTTTAAATAAATAATCTGCATTTTCAACTTCTATTCTAATCCCTTCTTTTATGCAATCAATCGACACACAGACAAATAAGTATCCCTTTGCCTCATCCCCCGTCTTCATGTAAAATATTTTGTTATTAAAAAAGAAAAGAAAAAAACCACCCTGTGCTCATGTCGTGATATTTCGTCTTGAAGAATTATTGATGAATACTTAATGTTGCCACCGCATGAGTATGTGACATTTACGTTCCGTGCATGCCATTAGAGATTGGATAATTATGATAATAGTGCATTGTAGAGAGTACAGAAGATAAAAGCAATATACATAGGCAAAAGTAATCATAGTAAAGTGCTTAATTATGTAGTAGAATCATGCTTCAGGTGACTTCATTCTTTATTGTTATATGCCTTTATTACACTTATTGATGTGAGATAATGGTGGAGACCTTCAACTATTGCTCACTAGATGGCACTATCAATTTTTACTCCATTCTTTATTCCCCTTTATAATGCATTGATCAATTAAAAAAATCCTTAGAGAAACTTTTGTTCATTAAAATTATTTTCTTTTTTTTTAGTTTAGATTTGACGCAATCATGTATGTTCACTGAATTAAATGACTTTGGAGATGTCCAGAACAAATGGACAAAGAAAAGTACGACCTAGAAAGAAATGGCCCATGAAAATATATACTAGGAAAAATGGCACAAGATTAAAAAGGAAAATAATGATGTACAGAAAAATGGCCAAAATACATGGGCTAGGCCATATTTTGAGTGGAATACAACAACTAAGTATAATACAAATACTATTCTCATATGAATTGAATAAATAATGACCAAAAATTATTTTAATTTAGCAATTATAATTAAATAATTTCCTTTTTGGTGTTATTAGATGGGGCATGGATTGTATTGGGCCATTTTTCCGTGGATAATCATTTTCTTTTTCTATTTTGGGGTCATTTATTCCTCGTACATTACTTTGAGGTCACATTTTCCTCGGCCATTTCATCTTAATATCGACTCTTGAGATGATGAGGGGTAGGAGGTATGGCATGATTTTGGGGTCATATCTTCAAATTATGCATTGTACCATTTTTTTTTGGACCATTATGGTAAAAATAAGAAGAATCCAAATAAAAATTAATTTTATGCATTTTTGGCGGTTTGCCGCCCAAAAAACCACAAAAAAACGATATTTGGGCCCTGAGATACCTCTGAAAATCCAATATTGATCACTTAAGGCCGGTTTTCTGGTCCCAGGCAACCCCCAATTGCTATGAATGGTTATGAATACTTAAGGGGAGTATGGTAAATCATTGTTCCATCAGTTTTGGGGTGTTTGGAGTCCTTCAGAGCATAAAATTACCCAAAAATGGCCAAAAATTACCGAAAATTTGCCCCAAATCTGTATTATCCCGCTATTGAGTACTCTGGCGGTCTCGAGACATTCCCAATGGCTATGAATGGATGCATATAGTTTAAACCAGCATATCAAAGCATTATTCCAGTATTTTATGGGTTTTGGGGGTCCTCCAGGGCATAAAAAGGGCCAAAATAAGCCTAATTTTACCATAAACAGACTGATAATCATTGTATAGGACCTTAGAAGTTCTCCAGTACTGCCTGAAGCTCTGAAGCAAGATGAGTTGGGTGAAGTAAAATAAAATCAAGTTCTCAGCATATTTTAATAAGACATCTGTGGACAAAATGTAATAATCTACAATATATTAGAAAAAATATATACTCTTAAACTTTGAAAATAGTTCCCATTTCACTGCATTTCACTTGAGGGTTGCAAAAACAGCAGATAATATGTTGAGTTTAAGTTTTAGTAAAAGCTGAGGAGAAATGTTCCTCAAGGTAAAAGTCATGTTCCGTTGTTTCGATACATCCCAATCACCATCAATGACACATTGAATAATCGATTCTGGTCGAAGTGTTGCTCTGTCAGGTTTTGATGGATGCTTCCATATCAAGTTAGAACTTTTGTCCACACGCTGTAAGAAATCCATTTTGTATGTTCCACTGCATTCCTCAGTACAAACTGCAAGGTACCAAGTGTTCACATCACCTTCAGATACGAGAGTGATATACATCATGCCGACTGATATACGCTCTTCATCTTCATCTCCTGTTGGCTGATTTGTTTCGCACGATGGCAGAAGTTTAAGAACATCTTTGTTGGAGGGGAGATTGACGTAACCAGACATAGGATCATTTCCAGACAGAAGGGCACAGAAGTTCAGCAGTTGATCATCGGAACTGATATTGTTGACCCTGAACAGATCTGGCTGTTGGATTACATCAGCTTTGTGGGTGTCGCGGTAGTAAGACAACTCTGTGCGCAAAATCTTCTCAGCAGTATCACTCCTTTCCTGGAGGATCTTATTCAGCTCCTCCACTGTTGTTGCGGGTCCACCCCAGCTCTTGCATGCTTGTAAACATTTCTGGGTGTATTTCGTCTGATTTTTTCCCTTTTCAATCTTGGCTAGTATTCTTTGTGTGTTGTAGGTCTTCTGTTCTGCAACCCATCTCGTCTCCATGTTGCTGAGGATCTTCACAATGGAATTAAAATTTTGCATGGTTCAGTTTTAAATGTTTGGGACTTAAATAGAGTGACGTCGTTTCGTATACCTTTCGCTGTGAATTTTTTGTTTCGGAATTTTGCAACTGGTGCACGTTTGCCAAACACAGAAAGCTGGCGCTCGGAATCAAGGTTATTAGTGGGCAACCTGTCTCTTTCTTCTGGTGACAATAAGTGAAGCTGAGTGGCACGTGGAGCTTCATCCTTGTGTTTTCCAAAACCGTATTCCCTACCAGCTTGCAGCGAGAACACATCTACTGTTGCGACTGTCATCATATTCAAAATTTGAAGTTTGAGATCAGTACTCGGTTTCTTCACTTTAACATGGGGATAATGAACAACATAATCTTTAAGAGTGTCCATCTTTCCATCCAACAAATCTTTGTAGAGTCGAGGAAACACCTCCAGCAGGTCTTCTTGTGTGTTGACTTCAACAAAATGAAGAAATGGCAATGTGATAGTATGGGTGAAATATGCCAGTACACTCAACTCAGTTAGCAGAAATTCAGAGTCCAAGAACATTCTAACAATTTCCACATGCTGGTTGCTTAGATGCGTTTCATCCAACAACATTCGCAAGTAAGGCATAGCTTGAAGAATTGACGCAGCAGAGTACCCCAATTTTGTAAATCTCCTTTCATAATACATTGCAATGTGCTTTACTTGGCCTTCACGTTGAAGAATATGGTCGAACAGATCAGCCTGATTAGTGCTATTTGCTGATTTGTCATGACTAACCAGACTCAAGATGGAATTGATGGCACACTCAACCACGGTTTTCCCTCGTAGAAAAGATCGGACAGACAAAAAATGGTTTTTTGGGCGGCAAATTTTTGGCCATTTTTGGGAAATTTTATGCCCTGAAGGACTCCAAACACCCCAAAACTGATGGAACAATGATTTACCATACTCCCCTTAAGTATTCATAACCATTCATAGCAATTGGGGATTTGCCTGGGACCAGAAAACCGGCCTTAAGTGATCAATATTTGATTTTCAGAGGTATCTCAGGGCCCAAATATCGTTTTTTTTGGTTTTTTTTGGGCGGCAAACCGCCAAAAATGCATAAAATTACATATTTTTTTTGGATTCTTCTTATTTTTACCATAATGGTCCAAAAAAATGGTACAATGCATATTTTGAAGATATGACCCCATACCTCCTACCCCTAAGAGAGCTTATTCCCTTCAAGGGCAGAGAAACATCGTTCAGCTGTATTTTTGTGTCCAATATAAACAAAGTAATTTGTTCTACGTCATCGTAAGCTGATCATAGAGATAGAAAGAACGTATTCCTCTGAAGAATCCAATAAGCTCTCTATGTCTTATATCTCTATGGTTTATCCTAATATGTCAGGTGACCACAACAGGGAATTTCGGTAGTTTTTCTCTTGAAATAAAAATATTTATTCCAATTTATGGCTCTGGGATGAAATGCTTTGATGTTATTCAGAAATACAAGGCCAACCATGTGGAAGATCCTTCCACATTGACAAGGACGTTTTCTTGTATGAACGAAAATAATGACACCTGATTGTATTTCTTCTTTTTAAGGAAGTTGGCGTATTCGCTACCCATAGTATCGTTGTAACATCTATTATGAAGCTGTTTTTAAATCGTCAGGGATTATTTAAAACCCTAATATGATCATGTTGTCTCTGAATATTAAATTAAACTAGGCAGCCTGCGTTTTGAATTATATTTTAAAAAATTACATCAAATATTCCATTGAGGACCATGTTTATTGTTATAAGAATTTAAATTACATGTCTCATAACGTAGTGTCCTCATTGCCTCAAGCCTCAAATGAATAGGGGGATGAATAGATAGTGGTCGTTTTTTCACGACAAAGAGCATAAAGGTTTTTGTTATCTCAGAAGCATTAGCTAAGACTTGTTATTATACGTCTATTATCCTTATTATTGTTGTTTACAAGGTCTTTCATTCAGCCTTAAGGAATTATTGGTTGAAATATGTATGTATGTACTCAGCAATGCTTTCTATAGGTTCAAGGAGGAGGCTATCTTTCCTTAATTAAGAAAATGCTTGAGAGAGCTGCTACCAAATGACCATACATGACTTGAATGTTTATGAAAAAGAGGGAGGGGGAAAGAATGTGTGAACAAGGTACTTCGAGATACCTGAGTACACCAATTGTACAAAGAAAGGCCCCAATCAAAGAAATGAAAAGTCATTCTCATTTCATTCATTTTTCTTATTCTTTCTCCTGATTTGATATTTTAAATGGGGAAAAGATGACGTCAAAAGGGGTTTTGAGTATATTTAGTACACAAATTTTTAATTGATTTTAGACTTTATAACGCAATTTCATCATATAATAAGAATAGGACTCTATGTTGACGTTCGTGTATCTGCTTGTCAATGAGATACTGAAAGAATAAGATTACAAGGTCGGCTGATAAGTCCCGAGACTAACACATAGATGGCGCCAGTGGATTTGTTTTCATATGACTGTCAGCTAGTACCAATCTTCAAAACATACATGCATAAATATAACAGCTGTCTGACAACTTGTTTGTGAGATAAAGCGTTTTAAGTGAAGTTACTTTTGTTTTGTATTGAATTTCGTGTGTTAATAAAACATTATTTTTTGATGGGAAAAAATACCGTCGAAACTAAAACTTGGCTTGAAGAATGTTATCCGGACTCTGCTCCATCGAAAGCAACCATATGTCGATGGTTTGCTGAATTCAAACGTGGTCGTGTGAGCACGAATGATGATAAACGCAGTGGACACCCAAAAGAGGTGGTTACACCAGAAAACATAAAAATAATCCACAAAATGATTTTAAATGACCGTAAAGTGAAGTTGATACAGATAGCTGAGACTCTGAAGATATCGAAAGAGCGCGTTGGACATATCGTGTATGAATATTTGGACATGCGAAAGCTCTGTGCAAAGTGGGTGCCGCGAGAGCTCACAATCGACCAAAAACAACAACGAATGGATGATTCTGAGCAGTGTTTGAAGCTTTTCAATCGTAATCAATCCGAATTTTTGCGTCGATATGTGACAATGGATGAAACATGGCTCCATCACTTCACTCCCAAGTCCAATCGACAGTCAGCTGAGTGGACTACATATGATGAACCGAATCCAAAGCGAGGAAAAACGCAACAGTCAGCTGGGTGGTTATGGCGTCTGTATTTTGGGATGCACACGGTATAATTTTCATTGACTATCTTGAAAGGGGAAAACAATCAACAGCGATTATTATATAGCCTTGTTGGAGCGTTTGAATGATGAAATTGTTGAAAAACAACCCCATTTGAAGAAGAAAAAAGTGTTGTTTCACCAAGACAATACACCGTGTCACATGTCAATGAAATCAATGGCTAAATTAAATAAATTGGGCTACGAATTGCTTCCCCATCCACCGTACTCTCCAGATCTGGCCCCCAGCGACTATTTCCTGTTTGCAAACCTGAAGAGAATGCTCGCTGGCAAGAAATTTAAGGACAATGATGGAGTAATCGCCGAGACAGAAGTCTATTTTTCGGATAAAACGAAAGTTTACTATAAAAGTGGAATCGAAAAATTGAAAGATCGCTATAATTACTGTATCGCCCTCGAAGGCAACTATGTTGAATAATAAAATCGAATTTTGTCAAGAAAATGTTTTCTTCTTAGTTAGTCTCGGGACTTATCAGATGACCTGTTATGTAAAGTTTTCGCAAATTCATCAACTGTATGTTATTATTATTATTATTATTCACGTTACTTGTATTTCAACCAATCACGATATTAAAAAGTTCCAGCTCAGTATTTTTGGAGATACTCCAGAGACTACAAAATCGAGATGTCATGTCCCAGGATAAAAGTTCTCCATTACGAATATGTAAGAACCAGAAAGCAAATTTGGTTCTTATAATGAATGTATCAGTTTATCTGTAGACTTACTTAATAGCTTTAGGGCCTTTATAAGACCTTCATAGAGGAAAAACCATTTTATCTATTTGGGTAGTTTAGTAGCAAGCCTTTTTCCAAGCTTATTTTTAGACAATAATTGTCACTTCTATCTAGTCAAATTGGAAAAATTAGACAATAACACATGAAATAAAAATAAATTCAACCATCATACTTTTTCTTCTTAGAGCATGTAATTACTATGGGTACCTTTTTGTGCATGAGAGCTCTCCTAGCTCAGGGCATTTGCCCAGGCCTATAATTACATATAATCTTGATTACATCAATAAATGTGGGCACATTTAAAACATATTACAACATGCAAAGGTCCCGTTTTATTGCTTAATTAAAAATGGGAAAGAGGGATTGTAAACTGTGTGTTTGTCTTTACTTTGTTTGCCAAGTATCATTATATAATGTAATCATTAGTTGCCATGTCATTGTTCCATTACTGGCAAGGTTCATCATTTAAAATGGGCGAAATAGTTATCCATTTGCACAAGAGGTGGCGCTATTAGAGGGTTCATTAACTAGAAAATGTCTATAGCGAGGAAACAGAAAAGTGACGAGACTTGTTGTGTGTAGAATTCGCCTGAATAATTGTATTTAAAAAGATAGAAATTACTCAAGAAACCGATGGAATATAATATTAACAACCTAAATCCTAGCAGTCAAAAGGATAGTAGTCCTTATAACCTAGAAAGGAGGTGTGTGTGGGGAGGGGGGTTGGAGAAAACAATGCTTGATGATTTTGAGTTGGTATTCCTCACAGCCTTCCCCAGCTATCATCAAAGTATTCAAGGATGCGAGAAATATCTTCGGAAGTAAAAATCTGAGAGACGCCTACGGTGGTGGTAGCGTTTGTTGTATCGCAAGGACAGGATAGAGAAAGGGTTCTCGACGAAGCTCCCCCCCCCCCCTCCTCTCCAAATACGTGGAAGAACGACATGGACAAGACACAGTTCAAAGCGGGCTGTGATCCTTGATTGCAGTGGAGTTGGCACCAAATTTTACTCCAAGGAGTGCAAGTTCGTTTGAGGGACGAATCAGTTTCCATCGAACAACAAAGAGAACAAAGCTAAGTCTTTATTGCTAAGGTTATCATCCCCCACAATAACTTGGGTTTAGTAAGCATTTAGTGCTAGGCTATTCCCCACAGAAATATAGAAAAGAGATGTGCACGCAGATTCAACTGAGACATCACATGGCTTAGGTATCTATAAACAGCTCAAATGACAGTGTCATCGGCGTATATATAGAGTGTGACAAAGAAGATTTTTATAGTACTCGGGTCCATTTATTGAACTTGAGACTTTTTGCAAATAATAATCACGAACTTATGTCAAGTTTTAAATAATGTGTCACAAAGACTCCACCTGTATTTAGGCAATGTGACAGTTCAAAAGACCCTTCTCTTGATTTTTAAATGCTCGGTGGAGGTACGCATACTAATAGAACTGACTACGACGTCGTTGGTTATTATGTAACACTATCTTGATAATTTCTTCTAATGCACAAAGAGGATGTGAATAATTATTCTCTTTGGAAGATTATACGAATGAGGAGTTTCCCCTCTCTCTCTCTCTCTCTCTCTCTTTGCACGTGATGCTGGCTTTTATTTTGTGGGAGCTGATTCACCACGTGGTGAGGTTGGACACTTGAGGAGAAAGGGTCATGCCCCTGCCTTCCTCAACCACGTCTCATTATGGTTAACAGTGAAATTTCTTCATCATGAAAGACCTTTGAAGAAAATTACAATCTATTGCTCAACACATTTCTCAGATACACAGTCTTCAGTCTTATTGCACAGGTTTTTGAGGTAAATTTTCCAATTTATATAATGTAAGTTTCCCTATGTTTGAACAATGAAAATGTCTGTTTACGTTCTTTTTTATTTTAACAACTTATGTTTACTTTTGTAAAAACTGTTTAAAAGAAGTTTTGTTTTTGATATTTATTATTATTTTTAGTGTATCTACACAACATGACAATATCTACCAATGAAACCTACGTCTTTTATGACATAAACAACCATCCAATAAGAATACTTAGTTTTAATTTAACTGAGATATATGAAATTTAATTATAATACACTATATATATTAATGTATTTTTAAATTGAATTATAATAGACTATATATAATATATATAATGTTTACATCCGAACTACTAACCCCATCACGTCTTCTAACGGTTTGATAAAGAATCCAAACACATCCAATAGAAATGTTTTTAAATCTCCTTTATATCATAATAATGATGATTAAATTCGTTAAATATTGGGAAAATTAATATATTATAATAAAAACTAATATAAAAATTAATCTAGTGTTTTATATGATTCAATGGCGGTTTGAGTGCGATCCAAATATTCCATAATATCAATATAGGGAGTCCTTAGATCATAAACATAATATACTTTCGAAAAGCAAATTCCTTTCTTAATGAAGACTTTAAAAGTTCCAGTATAATTTTTCGTAGCACCGAATTCTTTCATTATCACATGAATTAGAGCCACTCTCTCAAACTTACTTTAAGCTCAATACAACAAAAACCAATGCAAAAGAACGGCTGAGAAACATAGAACTATCTGCATTTCAGTTTAAAGTGAGCAGAACCCTTTAATATTCCAACTCAAAAAAAACTTGGTCCCTCATGTCGGCCAAAGTCTTCTTTGTACCTTTTTCTACTAATGAAATTATTTCATGGTATGCATTAACGTGCATGATTCTTACCAGAAGGGCTTTATATATACATAACAATCCCCCCCCCCCCCTCCTCGCTTTCATGAGGGTAAAATACAGCGCCTTATGTATAGTAGGTAGTAGATAGGGGGAACCAGAACAAATTGACCCATGAACAAAAACCATGATAAGATATCGTTTAATGTGGTTAAAAATAAGAATAATAATCATAATAAATGGGGGCTTTGAGTCAAAATATTTCCGTGCGATAGGAATGTATTCATTTTTATGATGTTTAACAAGGGTTTCCTTATTTATTTTTTCTTAGAGGGTATAGAAAATCCTTGGTTCCTACATAAGTAGGTAAATATAGTAATTTCTCTTTGTGTCCATTCACATTATGTTTGGTATACTTGCATGCAGTGACTTGTTTAGTTAAACATCATCTGCTTACTATGAACATATTCCAGTTAAACGCTTAGCTATGGGCTTGCCAGGGTGTTTAAAAGGAAAAAATAAATATATGTAATGTTCTGTTAAGGTTCTTCATTAGCCTAATAAAGATAATTATAACTACTAAATATATACATTGTTAATAATACTAGATAATATTATGGTTAAATTAATGTATTTAAGAGCTATAAAAAGTGAGCACATCATACTTTATACAACCATTTACAAACCACACCAATGGCAACTTTAAATATACTTAAGAAATTGCTCGGAAATCTATAAAAAAGTGTAAAGGGCATGATCATAAATAAAGATTTTGTATTCGGATTATATCTGCCTCATCAATAGACTTGCAGTGCAATTTAGCAATGCAAAAAAAATAAATAATATTTGAAAAATAATGCTTCTCATGGATAAGCATTTATAATTTCAAAAGTGTTTTGAAATCTTATTCAATGCAAATAGAAGCTATAAAACAGGGTATATATACAGGGTCCCCGCGCTAAATTTAACACTTTCGAAAAATAAAAAACAAACATGGATAGAATCTTTAATTCTTTATTAAATCAAAAAATTCCAAAAGTAAGTTGTCTGTATTGGTGTTGGCTTGGATTCTACTCGAAGTACGCGCCCCTAACCTCGACGACCGTCTTCAATCGGGACTGGAACCTGGAGCATGCGCACCTGACCTGGTCCCTCGGCAACTTCTTGAAGCAGAGCGTGATGCGGGCCTTCAACTCGGCCATGGTGTTGCAGCAGTTCGGTTGGTATCCCTCTCAACCGCGCCCCATGGGTAGAAGTCGCACGGTTGCAGTCGGGAGAGTTGGGCAGCCAGATGTTCGGGCTCGTGTAGTCGTCCAGGTTCTCGGACAGCCACTTCTGGGTTTTGCGCGAGGTGTGGCAGGGCGCCGAGTCTTGCTGGAACACGTAGGGCCTCCCAGCGGCAACCTTCTTTATCCAGGGGGCCACCACATACCCCTCCGAGTCCAGTCTCAGGCCCTTGAGGAAGAAGTGAGGCGGCATGACGTCACCGTTGGAGCTGATGATGCCGAACACAATCACGGCGGCCGGAAACTTGGTCTGGGCGACAATGGGACCTCGTGGGGGTTCCTAACACAGCACCTGTTATTCTGGCTGTTGTGTTTCTGGTCCTGGGTGAAGTTCTTCTCGTCGGAAGAGAACCAGAGAGTCTCGTTGTGGACAGGGTGCTTTAACTTGTTCAGGAGCTTCAGGCCTTGTTAAACGGTTCTCCTGGGCCTTCTTGGTCAAAATCTGGCCTTTGCGGCGCTTGTAGAAGTGGTAACGGAGGTCCTCGTTGATACACACCCTAACTGTGGTGTTCCCGACCCCCAACTCCTCCGCCAGCTTGGTGCAGGACTTGCTGGGGTCCTCCTGCACCTTCTTCTGGAGCTTTTCCACGAATTCCGGGGTCCTAAGGAAGTCAGAACGTCTTTTTCCCCTTTTTTCTCTCCACCACCTTCTCGTAGTCGTTATTGGACTCCTCCAGCTCCGATCTGATGGACTTGACAGTGTTCCTAGCCACGCACGCCGTCTTCATAATCTCCATATCCTTGCAACCGGTGCGGATCATCATCACTGCAGTTACGCGTTTCCAGGATTCGGGCGGGTTAAATTGTCAGACGCTATTGTTATCGTTACCAGCTGTGCTCAACTACTGAGGCTAAAGGTAAAAAGCCCAGCTGGCCCGATCGTAGCCCCATAGCGGCCGTTTCGTGCAATAAACCAAAGTGTCAAATTAGCGCAGGGTCCCTGTATATATAAATTATATATATATATAGTGTATATACAGTTTTATAGTATATATATATATAAATATATATAGCCTCAGCTATGAATACCAGTTATAAAATATTTATTATTGATATTTCAATTGTGTTCGAGCATTCTAAAAAACCTATGAATTATTATATAATTTTCGTATTACATCATATTTAATTGATATGTTTACTTATAAAATACTTATTAAACACACATTACCCATGGTCCTTAAATAACAATGTACGTTATCATGAAGCAGCTATGAAGAATTATATTATAGTGTCAGATAATCCAACAAACTTTTATCCTACACATATGTGGTCTTTCAAATCTTTATACTCAAACTTTTCCCTTTGTTGATACTAAATAACTCAAATTTAAATATCATTTTTTTGTACTTCCTTATTAACAAACTAGGTCAGAGATGCTCTTATGTGTAAAAGTTTCAAAAAGTTTATAACAATATTATCTTCTATAGACGCTTCTTTTTTGTGTATATATTATATATGAAGCCAGATATGTTATATTATTTTTTTTTTAATTACAAATTTTGTGTACGATGAAATTGAACAAATGTATAAATTAATAAGCATTTTAGCTTTATAGCTATTTCATTGACTTTAGACATTCATTCATTTCAAAATTAGCTATAAGACTGATAACTTGGAACCCCTAAACAATTGGTATTTAGAAAAAAGTTTGATTTGAGTAAATCCGATTAATTGGATCATGACTCTATGGCTATAGATAGTTTATTGATAATATTAGCCAACTTGTGCTATTTATCTTTGTTTGTTTACTAAATAAGTAAGGACTTTTATAAACCTTTCCATTTTTAAAGTAATTACCCAAGATCAATTATTAATCTACAGCTTCTTATTTAAACCTAAATATAATACCAAGCAACATGCTCCAGATTATAATGGTGTCGTAGAAGTAGGGATGGCTTGAAAATATGTATTTTTTCTGGAAAAAATAGGGAAATTAGACTTCAACTTATCGTATAGTTTTCATATTTTCTTTATTTTCTTATATCCTATTTTTTGTAAACATTTGGTAAAATTATGTTATATATGCCTGAAAGTTAAATAAATTAATTCATTTTACATATTTTAAAAATGAAGGCTCTTTAACAAGAAATTTATATGTATCTTTATATTTTATTTTTTAATTCTAAATTTCTCCTATAGCACAATACTAGATTAAGTATTCACATATAGAGAATCATCATCGGCCGAGCAAGTATTTAACTTGCAGCCCCGTTTATTTGAACTTTGTGCCTACTTAAGACACCACTCTCTTCATTAGATACAACTTAATTCAGCTGTCTTTAAAACAAACGACTCCATTTTATATGAAATATAAATCTATTGTTTGAATATATTACTAGAATTAAAATAACAGGTTTTTTTGGAAGTGAATCACACAAGAATAATTATTTTTTCTCGTCGCAATTAATAGTGTTTGAATTCCACACACAGAAGCTGCCAACACGTATTGAAATAAAAGCAAATTCCGCAGAAAATTGACTTCCAAGAATTACAACAAAAAAACAGATTCTAAAAGAAGAAAAAATATTTTAATCTCCTTTACGAACATATGTTTAGTTGAAATTATAATCTCCTTGACGTAATGCAACTTTGGGATACAATCTGATAAACCAAGTCGTGTTGAATAGTTATATTTATCAGTCTCATTTACGTTGAAATATACCTCTATGTGTATAAATATATCATTTTTATTGAGATGGACATTTTTTTTAAACATACTTGAAACTACGTATCTATTTATATGGAATAATAAGAACCTCTATTGATCAACCTATGTCATCACTCATCATATAAGTTAATCCTTTATTAAGTTGTAAAATCAGACATACATACACAAACATTCATAAATAAAGACTTATAAAGATATACATAACATTAATTATTTCCGGTAGCTCCTCCGTAGAAAAAGAGATTAATGTGCACTATCGTCAAAACGTGACTCATGGGATTTTCCGAAGGATGCAAAAGAAACTAGTAAAAAAAATAATTAATAATTACATGAGATGGTATTGACGCATCTAATAAGCTTCCTTTATAACAAAAATAATGATATGGAATGCTTTAAAGTTTATATCAGATGTCTTTATTAATTCCAATATAATATTTGGAATATTTTAGAAACGTGATAAGAATTATATGTTAACAGGAAGAAGCATTTTGAAATAAAATGATTTTATAAGGCTTCTAATGGGACCTCACAACAAGCAAAATGATATGAAAGAAATGATTATGAAGGAAAAAAATACAGCAAAATTGAAGTTATAAGAACTTCAGGCTTAGTGACAAAGGTTTTAACTCGTGATATTTTTATGGGGTTATACTAATGATGTAAAAAGAGATAAACTCTTGCACGACGATGGTATCGTTTAATGATGTTTGATCATAATACCATGGATAAAAAGGACGGAACCATCAATAAGTCTTGTTTAAAAAATGGGACATGAATCAGGGAATAAATAGTTATCGTGTCATAGAACAAAGTTGTTGACTTAAAACCATAAAAAGGAGTGGGCACATCTAGATTGACTTTACTTAAGTCAACAAGGATTTTTTACAATAAAAGTAGATGCATCTGTCAATGTAAGAAACGGCCATGACGTTTATTCTTTGAATAATGCTGCTCTCGGGTACACTGTATTATCTATGGGTGAAGGAATGTGAGAAGTAAAATTTTATTTGTTAAAAAAAGTATTAAAATAATACATACATGAATAATATGACTATTAAGTTATAACTGCTTTATGCATTCAAATATATATATATATTATATATATATCAAACTAAATACTTAAGTAAACAATAAAACTTACTAGCCAAAGTCGTTATTTCTTCCTCCTTTGCAATATATACTTTTGCAAAACACTCTGAGCTCTTAATCATTTTTGCATCTTAACTTTTATAGCGGGAAAGAAAATATAAATGTATTTCAAAATATTAAGTTGGAACATTCAAGCCATAGTGTCCATAAAAGTTGACTTTAAAACCATTTAATTTTGCAAAAATATTGTAGGGTTTCTATCCAGATGAAGCATAAATGAACACTATTTCAATTTTCAATAATGTTTTTCCATCATGCTTGAAGAGAAATACGAATCGATATTGATGATAATATCATACATACATACAGATATAAGGCTTCTTGTTGTTGGGTTATCCCTTTAAGAATAAGCTTTTTTATTTCCTTATTTTACATTGTTTGGAACCAATAATATAAGATAGACGTTTTTTTAAAGGGAAGTTGTAGACTGCGTTATTTCATGGCATTCCTCCTGACTCCTTAAGAGGTTTTTTCATCAACTTTATTAAGGACTCGCCCCTTTAAAGTTGTCTCATTTTGGCCATGAAAACTAACCGCATAATTTAAAAAACCAACTTCCTTATTATTGTGATCTATGTCGAACCAGGGTTGTTAAAATAAGGTCTTGACAATACAAAAAACAAACATATATATATATATATATTCGTTTCCCAGTGACGTCATTGAGTAAATCATACTGCTAGATTACATGTTTGTTTTTGTATTGCCAGACCTATTATACGGCCTATCATCGAACGACCTAATTTTTTGCTATTTGATTCCATAGAATTGTAGCCGTGTGGATATAAATACGCATTACAGCGTTGAATTTAGTCAATCGTTCCTTAGATATTTTCAAAAGCATGGCCACCATTGACCTTCCCCTCTTGAGAGTAGAACCTCCCCATCGACATTAGAAGTTGACGTTTCTTTCACTTAGTCAAGTCACTCCCTAAACTTCTTAGCCTGTGAGCTTTGCTTTAAAAAATTGTAATATATCCATAATTTAAGTTATCCTTAAAAAGCACTCTATTTCGTACATTTTCTAGCACAAATATTGTATTAAGGAAAACTGTTTTTTAATGACAAACTGAACCATGTACAACACAAAACATGTGACTCCTAGGCTAATGGATTGAACTTTTAATATCCAAGAAATCGCCAACGTGATCAAAAATAACTTTTATGTTATGTAAATTATCTGGCAAATCTTTGACACATTGTAAATAACATCTCTCTGATTGTATGTCAATACTTTATGAAACCCATATACATAAGAAGATATACCCCGATGTTTAAAAAAACAACAAACAATCTATAATGCACGCAACTTTGTTAAGAATCCAAATCTGCTTTTGAGCCTTCAAAAAAGAAATAACAACATAACATGAATATTTTATTTCCTTCTCCTTATAAGATTATTTATTATTTTTGTATGTTGTTTGTGAGTTAAACAAAAACACATATGCATTAAAAGCTACGCTTCTTTGAATGTACTTCCTTCCACAAACAAAGTAATAAAAATATGGAATGAAAACATATTGATACAACAACTACAAGAAAAAAAAATATGTATTTAATTATTAAAATTGTATTTACTTTTCTTCCTCTTGAAACGAAACGAAGTATATTTACAATATATAAATATAAATACAAAATAGCTGCTTACTTCCTCGTCTCTAATGGAATTGTTATTTAAAGTACATCTGACGTTATTTGATATTTACGCCCTTAGTGATTTAATTGAAACAATGTTATTGTTCAAAACCAAAATCAAATTGTATATTTTATAAAGAATATATAAGCAAATCAATTTCATAAAATCGCAGGATCTTCTTTTGGGCAAAGAATCCATGAAATATGTTTATAAAATATTTTCAAATAATTATATAGTTAATTATGAAGTTTTAATTATACTAGTGTGGTAAAGTTAGAAGGTTCGTCTTCGGATCCTTAAACAGAAGACTTAGTAAAGGACACAGTCTGAGGTTTAAATAAGAACTCTTTTTCAGAGCCAAAACAAGTAACTGATTAGTTTGTATGATTTTAGGAATAATTATAAGTGTCAGAGCAAAAATACAGCCAGATCAAAATGTATGTTGGCCAAGTGTTTCCGTTGGAATACACCCAAAAATTGTTAAAATAATAATCATCAGCCAAGTCGAGTGATATAAAATGCTAATCATTGAATGTTATATATATATATATATATATATATGTGTGTGTGTGATAATTATTCTGTTGCTCAAGATATGTACGAATAGTTTTGTACAAATATTAAATTTATTGATAAACTAGAGGCATATATACACTCAGAGAGTGCAAACCTCCGCCGTCACGGGGTCCTTATGAGCCTTCCGAGGCGGATTTTTCACGACTGGGGTGGCGTAGAGGGAAGGGGGAGGGTTCCCTCGCCGGAAATTCCGAGAGGAAGACGCTCTTGGCACCCGATTTCACAGCTCAGCGATATCTATTGGCAAAGTAGCTTACTTGAAATATTTATTAGTATTTAGCTCATTTTGCATATTAATTCTGCACTCAGAGATGCCAAAATTTAATCACTGTTCCTTTTGGCATTTCCAACAACTCACAAAGTTTCATCCAAATCCGTTCTGCACTTTTTGAGTTATCCGCTGACAAACAAAAACCAACCAACAAACCAACGCCAGTGAAACTAGAGGCATATATACACTCAGAGAGTGTGTACCTCCGCCGATCCCCACAACATTCCTATTCAAACATTCTCCCTTTCACCACGCCCGATTTTCTATCTCTAATCATTGTTTCCTCTCTGTTAGCTCATTTCGCATATTAAAAAAGCACTCAGAGATGGGAAGACGGAAGAAGTTTAAGCTACGTCACTGGGTTTAACATAGTCCTGAGCTGATATATGAACATAATACGTCAATGAATATTTTTTTAGCGTTGTTCTTTCCTACTCCCTGAATATAGACCCCATTTCATTATCTTTAGTAGTAGTATTTTGCTCATTTTGCATATTAAAAAAGCACTTAGAGATGCCAAAATTTAATCACTTGTTACTTTGGCATTTCCAACAACTCCACAAAGTTTCATTCGAATCCGTTCAGTACTTTTGAGTTATCCTGCTGACAAACAAACCAACAAACAAACCAACAAACGCCAGTGAAAACATACCTCCTTCGGCGGAGGTAATTAATACTAACTATTTCCACGTAATTATTCACTGGTTTCCTAATGCAATGATGTGATATCTTTTTATTGTGTTTTTCCTAATAATCCCTGTCTAACATTGTCTGTCTAAAAATGAAATCAAAAATTGCGCGCTAACCTTATTGAATCTTTAGACAGTGAAGACATAAATACATTCAACACAATTTTTTTATGAGGATGTTTGTATTCAGAGCTTTAAATTGGAAGACAGGAGAGGGAGTATTTGTTGGGATACGAGACATTATTAATTAATGCTCTCATGCTCAATGATAACGAACAAGGTCATGAATTATCTTGCTCTACTCAGATGATGTTTATAAAATATTTATAATGTAATTGGACGCTCGGACAAAGTATGATATATATATATATATAGGTTTTACATTAACAATATTCAATGAAGTTGCACAAATATAATAGTGATGATATTCTACATATTTAAAAAAAAATTGTAGGCATTTCTATATATTTATATCTTAATCCTTTTAAAAAGATATTCAATTAAAAATAGGGATTTTGTTCCAATAGTTAGTATTAGGCCAAGATTGCCTAGTATTCCGGCTGTTGGTTTCAAAGTTAACACTTTTCAAATCCCAAAAAAGAGGATAAACCAAAATTAATTTTGGGAAAATAGAATAACTTTGAAAAACTATATATGGTGCATTTAAACATGATATCATATTATTACCTCCGCGAAGGAGGTATTGTTTCACTGGCGTTGGTTTGTTTGGTTTGTTGGTTGGTTTGTTTGTCAGCAGGATAACTCAAAAAGTACGGAACGGATTCGGATTGAAACTGTTTGGAGGTGTTGGAAATGCCAAAAGGAACAAGTGATTAAATCTTGGCATCTCTGAATGCTTATTTAAGATGCAAAATGAGCTAATACTAAAAATATTAAAAACTAGAGGCATATATACACTCAGAGAGTGCAAACCTCCGCCGTCACGGGGTCTTATGAGTCTTCCGAGGCGGATTTTTCACAACTGGGGCGGCGCGTAGAGGGACGGGGGAGGGTTCCCCTCGACGGAAATTCCGAGAGGTAGACGCTCCCGGCACCGATTTCACAGCACAGTGACATCTATTGGCAGAGTAGGCTAACTTGAAATATCTATTAGTATTTAGCTCATTTTGCATATTAATTCTGCACTCAGAGATGCCAAAATTTAATCACTTGTTCCTTTTGGCACTTCTACAACTCCACAAAGTTTCATCCGAATCCGTTCGGTACTTTTGAGTTATCCTGCTGACAACAAACAAACCAACAAACTAACAAACCAACAAACAAACAAACTAACAAACCAACGCCAGTGAAAAACAATACCTCCTTCGGCGGAGGTAATGAAATGGGGTCTCTATTCAGGGAGTAGGAAAGAAAAAACGCTTAAAAATATTCATTGACGTAATATTGTTCGTTTTATCAGCTAAGGACTACGTCAATGGGCGCTTAAACTTCTTTCACTTCCGTCTTCCTCTTAATATTAATATTAAATGAAAATATTAAGAACATGATGGAGAAAAGAAAGGAGTTTCAACATCCCAGTGACGTATTTCTGAATGACGAATAACTAGTATGACGTCAATGGATGTTTTTAGGATGGCTCTCTCTCACTCATTATTCACCAAACACACCTACTTATGTAGACATATATGATTGGATTGTAATTCTGTTAAGTGATTCATTTGGTGGGGATCGGCGGAGGTTTGCACTCTCTGAGTGTATACATGCCTCTAGTTATTATTAATTTTTTGGCAAAAAAGTCGTTGGGGATGCCTGGTTGTACTTTTTATTACAATAAAATAAGAGTAGTCAAATCACATTTTTGTGATTTCTTGTATCGTTGCAACGATATATTGTTCAACGATATTATATTTATCGCCCATAAAAGATCCTATTTCCAAAACTTCCTTACATTTCCTTACTTTGCAGAAAGAAAGCTTTAGCCCCTTTAAATGTTTTTGCAGTCAAAATCCTTGTAATATCTGCATGATGGTTAGCTAGAAAACGTATAAATAAATTGTAGCTTTGTAGGAGGAGGGTAGGATCAAAATGATATACAATTGCTGATTGTTGTGCTTGCTTGCTTGCTCTTGGGGTAAAGGGGCGTTGTCCTGAAGACAAACGGAATAACACACACACTCGTCATATTAGATTACCAAATGAACTCTAGGTGGGCAGAGTAGAGAGAGAGAGAGACGCTTCTTGTTCCTTTCATTATAATAATAACTTTAGTTTCTATTGAGGTTAATTGCCTTGTAACAGGTGCAGAAGATTAATTCAATATAACTCCTATTTGTTTTATTTTCACCTATTCGTTAAGAGCATAAATACTTTTCTTTATTATGACCTCGTTTGGAACATGTTAAAATAATAAGAAGCAAGTCAGAAGACAGAATGAAACAAAAAGTCTGTATGTTTATTAAAGTGAGGGATGCTTCCCAGAGACTCTAATGATCCGATTTGAGCCTTCCTTTTATAAACATACATAAGTAAAGGAAAGTATACGAATTGATCCTCCAGGTGGAGCACCAGTAGGTTGCTCAGAGCGAAGTGACAAGTATGCTTATATATGAGTATTTTCGTATATAATAATATCAACTATGCATGAGTGGGTCTTGTAGAATATGATTTCATCCTATTTATGTAAATGATCACGTCTGTTAAGCAGTGTACAATAAAGACCGATAGGTAGGGTGGTCATAGTATATATAATGCCTTCGACAATCTTCACACTTCGTATCTCTATATTTGGACGTGGAATATTATAGATTTACATTGGCTTTCATAAATGTCTTGTATCCTCTCATGATTTCTTAAACTGCTATTCTTTAATTACCTCCGCCGAAGGAGGTATTGTTTCACTGGCGTTGGTTTGTTGGTTGGTTGTTTGTCAGCAGGATAACTCAAAAAAGTACAGAACGGAGCAAAATGAGCTAAATACTAATAAATATTTCAAGTTAGCCTACTCTGCCAATAGATGTTGATGTGTTGATAGATCAGGTGCCGGGAGCGTCTTCCTCTCGGAATTTCCGTCTAGGGGAATCTCCCCGTCCCTCTACGCCGCCCCAGTCGTGAAAAATCCGCCTCGGAAGGATCATAAGGACCCCGTGACGGCGAAGGTTTGCACTCTCTGAGTGATATATGCCTCTAGTTCGGTGTTAAATTCGGTGGGAAAATATTAAAGGGGGGAAATGTCAAAGAAATGGTCCCAATTTAAGTCCGTGAGATTTGTGTGAATTTAATATAGATTAACTAAGAAATAATAATGATTTAGATGAATGATATTAGGGTCTAATAAACGGGTACTGACTTTTATCGATCAGCAGAACACAAAATCTATTCATTTGATTAGAACAACTTTACATTACGCAAATAATTAATTAGAAACATAATTAATATTGTGTCAATGTAAATCATTTAATTCATAATGCATCATCCATGCTGTATTTAAGGGAATTATAATATTGCATGCAGTTAAAATTTCTTCTTCTTCTAAACATATTCTGATCTGAATAATTTTAATTTTCTCCTTTGACTTTTTTTTCTTATATATTATGAACACATAAATATATTGTATAAGAGGGGTTTCTTCTTGTTTACATGTTATGTAAGTTTAAAGTAAAATAAATAACTAAAATACAAATTTGGAAGAAAATTTAAACTTATTGTAGTTGTTTTTTTTACTCTGGAGGGGAGAATATTAAATGGAAAAAAGAATCCTCTCAATCCCTTTCAGAAAGTTCCCATCTGTTTTTTTAATGAGTAGTGCGCGGTAAAAGTATACTGTGGGGCCAAGAGTCCTAAACACCCGCCGATATACAAATGATCGCAAAAGGAGATGGTCACCAGTAACTTATTTAATTTCAATGGAGTATCTCGGACCACTTCTATACACGGCATATTAAAACATTTAATAGACCTTACTAAAAATACGATCATCGAATATGAAAATTGAACAATTTAATCTACTTCAATAAATTAGAAATGATAATGATAATACTTTAACTTTGGTATTCAATAATGAAATAAAAATAATAAAAATACTCTTATGTATGATAGAATTCTAAGAGCCATGATTTATGATTCGGATTTATGTACAAAGATCCCATTCCATAGAGTCAAGTATTGAGGAAATTGACGCATAGAAAAGGATTTATATATACCAATTTGAGTCAAAAGTGAAGCTTTTAAGAACCTTTTAAGAAACTTGATATTTAAGAAGAGATCTCATTTATTTTGTTGTTGATACTAGAAAGTACAGTTGTCACTTTTTATTATGCCTTTGGTTCACTAATCATTCCATATATGAATCTTACCCATTAAAGTGTCAAGAATAACGGTAACCAATGGGAGACGTTGAACGTTATGAGATAATATTCTTTTGTTTCATTGGGTTAAATGTATAGACAAAAAATAAAGCACATTGAACTGTTGATGTTTTACACAATTACTTATTGAATTTTCTAACTCTTATCGGCTGTTTGCGTAAAATATATAGTCAATTTTCATCAATAATCTTAAGCTTGAATTAAAGCATTGAAATGAACAGAATTTTGTAATGAAGTTGAAAGGCAAATTCCACCCATTGCTTCATTGAGTGTCTTTGCTTCTTGCATCTATGGAAAATAATTCCAGAGTTTCTGAGGGTTTCAAATGAATGTTAATGCGTGTTTGAGGTTGGGTGAATAAGCAAAATATTGGCTGACCTCGAGCCCGTTTTGAAGTTGCAAGGTACATCAAACAGGTCTCAATTAAGCATGTAACAATTAATGGGTTTTTTGCACTTTGTATTGCCTAATTCCAAAACAAAAACTAGATACTTTGTCGTATGAAATAAAAAATTACTTCGACTATTAAATAAGAACGGATATACTGGAAAAAAGTATAAATTAAAAAATTATAATGAAATACGGTTATTGTTTAATGTCAACATCTTTTCATTTAAAATAAAAACTGATTCCTCAATATAGCAGACGTTTATAAGAAAAGAGGAAAACTTTATGAGTGCTGTTACAATATGAAGATGCCTCCTATACAAACTTTATAAATATTTCTTCACAATCTAAAGTATTACGATTAAAAAACTTTAAAAAGATTATTTAAATACACGAACACATAAATATGGCAACTCAACGCCCAAAACATTGAGAGGCTTTTTATGCTAACTGTATCCTTTTCAAGGTTAAATATTCTTCCTTTTTTTGTTTTTGTGAGAAGAAAAAAAAGATATATAAAATATTATCTCTTACCAATGTTCAACAAGCAGTCGTGGCCGAGTGGTTAAGGCGTCTGACTAGAAATCAGATTCCCTCTGGGAGCGTAGGTTCGAATCCTACCGACTGCGAAGAAAAGTTATTCTTCACACCTATAAACGATAATTATAAATATATATAGCGATACAGTTACCTAAGTGTGATATGTTAGCTATTTTATTATTTTATTAAACTCAATTATAAGGATTCTAGAATCTTGACAGAAAAATGACTTTAGGGATAATGTTTGAAGTTGATGAAATAAAAACCCCCAAAAATTTAATATTTGTTTTATCTTTCTTTTTATGATGTAGGTTCGAATCCTTCCATGAGCCAAGGATAATTTTCATCTTAATTAATTACGTTTGTGTTACATCTCATCACCTTAAAAAAATCACAATACGATAAGAAGTATGATTGAATTATATTATATCATTTAATTTGAATTTTTATTATCCCAATTCAGAGTTCAAAATAACAAATATGACTCTTAAAATAAGTTTGAATTCTTGAGGTAATTCAAACTTATTATTGATGTTCATTTTCTACTCTTCGCTCCATTTTCCTACATGAAATGTTTTTCGATTCGATTCAAGAGCACACCATTTTTATTTTAGATATGTATCTAAGGATATATCTGAATTTATTGGATCAATATTATTACATTATTATCAATTAAAATGGTTTAAGAATTTCCACTTGCTGTATTCGTATATCGTGATAACAAAATAAGGATTTTTTCATTTGAGTACACTCTTTTACATAGAGATAAGGTATATCCGAGAGAAAGAGTTCAGCATGCTAGCACAAAATGGGGAGTGTGACGTCACTAATATCCTCTTAAGTTATAAATTTTGATAAGAGTTACAAAAATATAGTATATTTATAATTAACACTTTTTTGAAAAACACTTAAATGAAACATATATCATAGAAAATTAATAGGACCTTATTTTAAGAAAACATATTTACCAAAACAATTACTAATCAGAGGCAGAAATTTACATAAAATGAACAAGCAAACTAAACATTATATTTTCCTTGATTTCGTTATATTAATATCAATGAGTGGAAACGGGGGAGTCCTTCAAAGGATTGGACAATGACTGGGATGAATGCCCATGAAAAAGGGGCAATTCTATTTTCAAAAGTAATACTCTAATCATTGAATTGGTGTTGACTCCTCATAGTGGTATCACATTACCAAAAAATATATGTATTCGCAGTCGGTAGGATTCGAACCTACGCTCCCAGAGGGAATCTGATTCTAGTCAGACGCCTTAACCACTCGGCCACGACTGCTTGTATGTAACAAAGAGGGAATGATTTTAATCCTTTTTTCATGAAGAACAAAAAAAGATTATTTGACCTTGAAAAGGTAGAATAGAGCAAAAACATTGCCTATTTATGTGATGAGTCGTACAGTGCACTTTATATTGTATGTTTTTCGAGAATTTGTTTCTATCACATGATTTTATAAAGGATAAAGTAAAATTGGAATGAATAGAGGAAAGCTTCAAGATGAATAGTTAGCACATAATTGATTTGTTTACCTAAACAAATAGGTATAACTTAAATTATGACAATATTTCGGGATTGCATATTGAATTAGTTTATCGAAAAAATCGTTTAATCGTTGAGTAGAGATCATAACTTAAAACCAAAGTATGATTGATGTTGGACAAACTAGTACGACTTTAGGGCCCATTAAAAACTTACATTCACAATATGTAATAACAAACTTTAGAATATTTTATATGATTTTGTGTATTCTGAAAGATAGCACGAATGAAATATTATTCTATTTCTCCTTCTCTCAACAAGAATTTGTGGACGGAGATGTTAAGGTGTCGAACTCGTAATCAGTGAAGTTTCGCATCCTATCAACTGTTAAGAAACATTTTACCCAGATAAATAGAATCATCTGTCCGAGGAGATTCTTTTCATTTTATTTCATTGGTTGAGAACTGACGTGAATACAAGTAAGAATTTCATGCTTGTTAGTATATAAAAACTCGTGGTCGTTCGTCTTCATTAGTGGCTAGAAATAACTTGGCATACATAGTTAGTGTAACCAAAGACACAAAACAAATACTTTCGCAGTCGTAGGATTCGAAACCTTACGCTCCCAGAGGGAATCTGATTTCTAGTCAGAGCCTTAACCACTCGGCCACGACTGCTGCTACGAGAGAGGTCAGAATGGTTTGGATTGTACTTTAAGTTGTTACTATTGGAAAATTACGTTAGAATTTTGACCATCAATTTGTAACAGATAGTATTTATAGATATTACTAGAGATATTTTAAATTTCAAGATTGACACTCATTAAAAATTGATCAGGTCTGGGATATAATTTCGAAGTATCAAGTACAGTCAAACCAATCTTTAGCGGCAACTCAAGGCAGCCGGAAAAAGTGGACCATTCGACCAATTAAGTACTAATTTTATGGGGGAAACGTCGAATGTCCACTATATACAAGTGTCCGATCAAACTTTTGACATTATTCCTTTTACCCATGTTGTTCTTTTATGTTTATAGTATTGCATCTTTTAAATATAAAAATAATAATCGTAAGGAGATAACATTCGCCTTTGTGAGGATATTGCATTC